>QXTE01000036.1:6441046-6674364 GCA_003942145.1 Platysternon megacephalum | reverse complement strand
GTGCCATAGGTTGCCTACCCCTGCACTAGGGCTTCTGGGGCTTATCCCAGGGTTCTTTGTGCCGCACTCAGCAGAGCTGCTCTGATTCTTTCCCAGTGAATTGTGGGAGAACGTGTCTGTCCTCTGGGCACACGGGGGAATTGCGGGAAGGCGGTGGAAGACTGTCAACCCTGGCGCCATTTAACCTGCGTCCTCACTGCAAAGCGGGCAGGTTCCAGCCCCAGGATAAACCGCACCCAGGCATAGCCCAGCCTAGGACAGGCCAGCTAGCTAATGGGGCCTGTGCATCAGCCACCCCTGGAGAGAATGAACCTGTCGTGTAGCCTCAAGCAAGGCAGGAATGGGAGACAAGTCGCGGCCTAGGCCCTGGGGAAAGGCGTCGGAAGGAACTGCTTGGTCTGCCCAACGGGGGCTGCTAGGAGCCAGGCAGTGGCAGCGGGCTAGGTGTGCTGACGGGTGACTGAGAGTCAGGTGCACCTTACACCTGTTTGTCAAATGCACACCCTGCGCCGAGGGGACACTAGTGGGGGACTTTATGTGTTGAGGGATGTTTGATTTGGCACAGACATGAGCCCCGTTGACCAGGAGGATTGTGGGCTCCCAGCCACCTGCTGCAGAATAGTTCCACCGCCGATGTCCTGCATGTCTTGTGGCGGTTCCTAGGCGTGTCTCGGTCACTGCAGTTCCCGTTCCCAGCAGCCTAGATGGTGTTTCAGCAGCCAAGTCTCAGACCCGCCTGCTTTGCTGCAAACCCTGGCAGAATCACGGGTGTCCAACAAGGCAGTGACTGGCGAACGTTGCATGGTTCAGAGAAGCAGATGGAAGGTCAGAGCCATCTCGTCACTAGTCCATGGCTCCTTGGGGTGCGAGCCAGGCTCCCAGGAGACGTCCCGTGTTTCCTTGCTTCAGCTGGGCCAGCAATAGAATCAGAGCATCCTCTTACAGCTTCCAGGTGGGGCCAGGATACACGAGCTGTTCAATCATGCAGAAAATGGAACTCTCTCGATTGGGGGCAGCTCAGCTGATTCTTGCCATTCAACCAGTCCCCTACCCCCACTCCCCCAAAAATGAATAACTCCAGATTACGATCCAAAATGAATTAGCCAGTAAGAATCCTCAGTGGTGTGGCAGGCACAGCCATGGGGGGAATGTCACTCCTGCCTTGCTGCTCCATTGGCCTTAGGTGCATGTTTACATGTGATTCATAAAAGCCTCCCTTCCGGGGTCCCTTCTGCAGCTGCGTCGAGGTGCATGGATGTGGCAAGGCCACCGCTGCGACATTGCCATGTTACCTGCCTTATTCTGCCAGTTTCCTGCTTCTGGTGCTGATGTTTTTGAAGGAGAATCTTCCCTGAGTAGGAATCAATGTGCTGGTGAGATCATTCCCTCCCCACCTCCGGCCCCCGGCACTAGGGCAGAGTTGCAGCGAGTTGCATCCCATTAACGTTTGTTCCCTTCAGCAACTGTTCAATGAACACGATTCTGGAAACTGCAAAGATTCCAGGGGCAGCTGAGAAGCAGACGGTTAACCTGAGATCAGACTCTGAATTCTGCAAGCGCAGACGTGTCCTGGGTCAAGAGCCGAATGGGCCCTGTCTGCGTGGGAGTGAACAAAGCAGAGGCTGGGGCTGCGCCTTCTCCCTTCTTCTCCAGCGCAGGGGAAACTATTGCCACAAATGCTCCCGTCTCTATCCCTGGGGAAGGTCAGAAATCGACTGCAGTGAAACCTTATTGGATGTGCAGGCGACTGTCAAACCTCTGTGAGGGAGAAGTGTCCATCTGTCAGGGTGGCCTGCAAAGCTCATTCATGGCACCCCAGGGCTGCCGCATCCCTTGTCCTCTGGATTAGCCTGGGATGGGGCTCTGTACCTCGGAGCTGAGGGTGCTGCAAGAAGGGGTCCTTGATTAGCCCTGATCTCGCAGGTCCATTACCCGCATCAGCCCTTCCACCAAGGATCTCAAAGTGCATTACTCAGTGAGGTAGGGAAGGAATATAAAACCATCATTTTTCACCCACAATGACCCAGCTCTCTCTAGGGAAGGGGCTGCAGCTGTGTAACAGCCCACAGCAACACCCTACAGCTATGGAAACTGCAGAGGAAGTTTAGGTGGGTAGATTGTAATTACCTAGCCAAGGAGTTAGCCAGGGCGCTACGGTTAACACCCCTATTCGCACAAAAAGCAATATGGAAGTAATATGGAAAGTGGTGAAGAAATAGACTTGCTTTCGGTCTTGTTGAGGTAATTGGAAGTAAATAACCCCTTTCACCCTCACACCAGGTGGATTCTCACACTAAAGAAATGAAAAAACAAAATCCACATTTTACTCTACGTTCCAGACAAATAGTAAAAATGAACCTTAGTCCCCAGCAATTCAAAGCCTAATGAAAAACGAATGAGGTTTTAAATCAAACCCAGAATGCAGAGCTGCACTGTTATTGCCACATGCTGCTGCTGTCGGACAGCTCCTGTTTCCAGCGCCGCTCTCAGAACCCAGAATAATTTCATTAGCTTTTGAGAGAGGCTGTTGCCAAAACATTCATTACTTCAGCCGGGCTCAGAACAGCACAAAACGCAGGGCGTGTGTGTGAAGAGCTGATTTCAGATGTCGTTACTGCTCGCTCCCTCGCGCTCTGAATTTTTGGAGGTCTGAGGCCTATTTTGTGCCATTCTCGTATTGTTCATCTGGTCAAGAATTACCAGCCCTGCCTGATCAGCCCTCTCCGAAGGCTTCCCATGCCGCGCCCATTAAATCATGTTCGAACGCGGCGTAATTCTCTCGTGTGCCTAGCGACTTCCATAGATTCCATAAAAATGTAAATAATCAAAGCCCTTCCGCTATTATTTATAGCAGCTCACTCCGGGCTGTAATTTATGTATTCATTTCAGCTGGAAGTTTCGGAAGGGGGGAGATTAAGAACTGGAGAGTGCCTGCCACTAAATACTGTTGCTGCCAGTGTCTCTCCTGGCGAGGCAGGTGTCTGAACAGGTGGCAGCCCATTAGAGATAATTACCTGCTTCCAGCCTGAGCAGAGGGTGCTGTGTCTTTCCTTTGGGACATGCTGGGCGGGGATTGTTACCTCACCTGATACACAGCTCAGTGCCGCCCTGGGTAGTGACAGAAGGGCTGCCTGCTTCTCCCTCGGGCAGGGCTGACCCTGCAAGGAGATGCTGGAGGCTGAGTCCTTTCACAGGCTCCTTGGACACGCTTGGTATTGGATTAAGGAAGCTCGCGCTGAAAGCGAACAGGAGACGGCTGCTCCAGCTGATTCCCAGCTTCCTGTCCATGGTCCAGCCAGCAGTGGAGAGAGGCAGGTGTGTGACACAGGCACAGCTTCCTGTCCCTTCGGCCCTCGGCCCCAGCACAGCCCTTCTCACTGGGGACCAGATTGAGCCTTGAGGCCGAGGCCAGAGGGAAGGGGGGGGGGGTAGCTGTGCTGCCCCAGGAGTGTGACTCGGGAGTAACTTACTGGGTGTGCAATGCTCCCCCGGGGCGCTTGGGGTGGGCTAGAGCCCAAGGGTCCTCAGGCTTCCCCTCTGTTCGCACCCGGTGAGGGGCATTGGCCCCACAGCCCCTCCTCTTCCCACCCCCTCCCCAGAGCCACAATTGGGAGGGTTCTAGCCGGGGGAAGGGGCTTCCTGGGGCACAGAGCAGGGCCCAGTCCAGCCCTGACCGCTCACTCCATGTCCAGGGGCTGGCTGAGCCGGGACCCGCCAGGGCCACAGCCCAGGAAGGCAGCTCTTGCAGTGTGCCCAGAGCCGCAGGTGCTGCGGGGCGGGGTCCCTGCAATGCACGGGGGCTGCGTGAGCCCCGGCCCGGACAACCTGTGCCCTGGAGAGCTGAGTGTCCCAAAGGGGAGCAGCAAGGGGAGGCCTCGGGCAGCACACACAGCGGGTATTCCTCCAGGCTGCTGTTAGTTTGCAGTGTTTGTGTCCGGGGGGGTAGAGGAGGAGAGGGCAGAGGCCTTCTCGTGAGGCGTCCGGTTCAGTCTTGCGCACTGACCACACCAGGAGAAGCTGCAGATAAACAACCACACTCAGGTGTGCCTGAGCCCATGCTCCTGTCCCCCACAACTAGCCAGTGCCCGGCACCCCACTTCTGCTACTAGCTGGAATTGTGTTACCATCCTGACCCTGGCCACTGCCCATCCAGTGTTCCCTAGCCACCCCCACCCCCGCAGTGTCCCTGTGAGACCCGGCCACGCTGCAGAGCCACGGAGTCCCACGGCACAGCCCACCGGCTGCTTTCCGAGAAAAGCAGTAGTGCACCATGCAGGGCTCGGTGGCTCCTGCTCCGTAGCCGCTCGCTCCAGCCAGGTGGTCCGACCGACGCCAATAGGTGCCTGTGCAGGGGACACTGCTCCCTGTGAGCAGGGGTGGCAGGGTCGGGCCTCCGGGCTGAAGGCTATTTCTCCGCAGGAAATCAGGGGAACTCCAAGGGACGGATGCACCCAGAAGGGCGGAGGCAAAGCAGAGTGAGCCGAGGGCCTCTCCAGTTTGAAATATCTAGCTCCAGTGCAAGTTGTTCGTGTCAGTCTCGCTTCCTCATGGAGATGGATGTTCATGGGGTTTTGTAACTGTAGCAAAAAGGAATGAGGGCAGGACCTGCCGAGGTACTCACATGTACATCAGCACAATGTAATAGAGCTAAAGTGTTTGTTGGCAGAGGATTCACTTATCAGCACTTTATCTCTGATGTGCTGTATAATCTGCCGTCTCTAAGATTGAAACTCACGAGGTTTTCAGAGCAAAGAACTGACCTGGAATTGTTGGCAGGTGATGCACCGTCCCATTGGCTTTTTGCCTGGATCAGTGGCTGCTCCACAAAGCCCTGCACGTGCCAATTCAACAACCGGATCAGCAGCCGTTTAGCTTGGGAGCCTCGTTACGAGCCGCTCGTCCAATTACCAGCTGGAGAACTGTCTCCTATTTAGGAACATTCATTGACGGTTAAATCGTCCCTGGGACGTGTTAGCCTGGCAAGGGCTGCGACAGCCACTTGCAGCTCAGCTCAGCACAGCCGCACCAGAGCACGATGCCCAGCCAAAGCCGCCCGGCCCAAGNATTTAAATTGTACAATCACACATCCCATTTCTCTATGTGAAAGGAACCATTCCAAGCATCCTATTCTGACTTACTGGTACCTTACACATATGTGTATGCCAGAAAAACAGCATACAGACACGTAGTGTTCTAGTAGCAAGGAGTGAAAGATAACCAGAATTGGAGTGAGTATCCTGAAAACACAAAAAGAGCCTGTTCCAAAATTCTTCTATGACAAAAATCAAGCATGCACTCAAGGATGAGATGTAGATATTGGGTGGGATTTTCAAAAGCACTCATTCAATGTTAGCCTAACGCTGTTCCCACTGAATGGTAGGGCTCCATTTGACTGCAATGGAAGCAGAGTCAGGCCACCATAAAGACTTTTAAAGTATTAGAACACATTTTCCATTCAAGGCTATGAAACTGGATAATGAGCTGGACCTCCAACCCACTGAAACTCAAATGAGAGTCAAGTGACAGGAACAACAATTAGAGGCACTAGAAACTAAGTAGAGAACTTTTAGTTTGGGTAACGTTCCATGTGAATGGCAATGGGCCCAGTCCTTTTCCCATTGAAATCAATAGGCTCTTTGTCTTCAGTGTGAACAGGATGAGACCTAATTTGAGGCCGATCCAGGTCTAAATTAAACTTTTCAGAGGCATGTTACAGATTGTTAATCTCTTATATAAGGAACAAACCTGCTACCACTGAAGTCAATGGCAAAACCTCTATTGCATCCAATGATGCAGGACCAAATGCTGAATACATGATAAATTAAATGGCTCTGAAAGGAATTTTATAAAATCTGTCCCCAAGACTGTTTATTAGTTTTGTAAATTGCACACATATAATCTTAACATAACCTTTTCCTTTAGTGTACTAATTTCAGAGGAAGATATTATTCAGTCCCTCTTAAGCAGGATCCGTTAACTTTTCAAAGGCTTCCCTAAATCGACTGCTTTGAGTGAGGAGTTTTAAATAGTAGGAAGTGTGTATTTGCAACTCGGAATATATTTTAAGTATCACTTCTCCTGTTTTCTATTTGATTGCATCATTGTGTCTTTAAAATGCTTTTCATCAGATCCATGTACTTGTGCTTAATCTTGTTTGGTACCAGTCTTCAGCAACAACAGAAAGGAGGTACGTGAATGGACAGGTCCTGCACCAGTGATGAGAATAGGAGTTTTGACAGGGATTTCAAAGGAAGGAGGATTGGGCTCAGAAGGTCCTGCAAAACAACAAGAACTCTCCACTCATTGAATGAGACTAGAGAGTACTCAGCGCCTCAAAGCATCAGGGCTTGAAGGATTAACATGAACCCTAACTAGTAAACACCTGATCTTTATCTGTCTTTGAAATGACATATGATCATTTGTTAATGAATGTATAAAAATGGCTCTTGAAAATGACAAAATGACAAATGCATTTTGTTGTCAATGAGAATTAGTTTAAATTAAAACACACAGTTGTAGGCAAAATTGCCTTATTTTAATTAACTCTGTACCGTACTGTTCTGCAGTGGGTGCAGACAGTGACCAAGATCCAATCCAATTTCCAAATGAAACTAATGAAAGTGTGCACATTCTCTCTTTCTCTGCTAACGTTTGTTGATTTGCAATTACACAAGGTTTTATGTAGTCATTAGAACTTCTGTACATAACACACCCACCAATAGCTGGTATTAGAAAGGGCTGAATCAAGCTCCCATTCAGATCAATGGGAGTTTTGGGATTGATTTGAATTGCAGCCAAAGCAGGGCTTATGACACATTATTAGCTTATTTTCTTAAAATAACACCCAAGAATAACTCTGGGTTCAGGTTATAATATACACTTTTTTCGGCCTGGACTATTATTAATGTTATGTGTCTCATATTAAGATTCATGACTCCTGCTTTAATTTATTTCCATCTGTATACTTCTGCTGTTAAATAAAAAATGTATAAAAATAAACACAGTATTGTTAGGTGAATCTGAAATCCTTTCTTGTAAATCCTGATCAGGAATCTAAACATCTAGATAAATACATGTTCCTTACAGCTCAGCTGTGAGGTGCTTAGGACCCACCAGTCCCATTGCTTGCAATGGAGCAAATGGTGCTCAGCGCTTTTCAGGATCAGGCCTATAGTTAAAAACTCACCTAACAACTATTATCAGAGGCCTGTATGACTAACACAGGCTCATTATTCACTTGAAATGGTTACTGTATGAAGGCCATAACTTTACTACACTGCACACTGTACATGAAGACACACTAGCCTGGGGGAAGGAAGTTCTGAGAGCTGTACAAAAAAGGGTTCTTTGTTCACCTAGTCTGACAACTCCCTCTTTTTTGGTATTCATAATTCTGCAGGGAAACCCAACTAATTCAAAGATAATGTGCATTAGTCACTTGTTATGCACCTGCAATGTATGCTTAGTGTTGTACTGAAACATAATAGACACAGAAACATCTATCTCTCTACTGAACGTGTTTTTGCCCATCAGGGTAGCAGCTAAATGCATAAATACATAGATCCTGTCTTAAGGAGGGTCTCAAGAGAGACAAACAATAGAAAAAATGAATAGCACTTTTTGTTCAATATCTTCATTAAAGATCTGGAGGATGGCGTGGACTGCACCCTCAGCAAGTTTGCAGAGGACACTAAACTGGGAGGCGCGGTAGATACGCTGGAGGGGAGGGATAGGATACAGAGGGACCTAGACAAATTAGAGGATTGGGCCAAAAGAAATCTGATGAGGTTCAACAAGGACAAGTGCAGAGTCCTGCACTTAGGACGGAAGCATCCCATGCACTGCTACAGAGTAGGGACCGAATGGCTAGGCAGCAGTTTTGCAGAAAAGGACGTAGGGGTTACAGTGGACGAGAAGCTGGATATGAGTCAACAGTGTGCCCTTGTTGCCAAGAAGGCTAACGGCATTTTGGGCTGTATAAGTAGGGGCATTGCCAGCAGATTGAGGGACATGATCATTCCCCTCGATTCGACATTGGTGAGGCCTCATCTGGAGTAGTGTGTCCAGTTTTGGGCCCCACACTACAAGAAGGATGTGGAAAAATTGGAAAGAGTCCAGCGGAAGGCAACAAAAATGATTAGGGGGCTGGAGCACATGAGTTATGAGGAGAGGCTGAGAGAACTGAGATTGTTTAGTCTGCAGAAGATAAGAATGAGGGGGGACTTGATAGCTACTTTCAACTACCTGAAAGGGGGTTCCAAAGAGGATGGATCTAGACTGTTCTCAGTGGTACCTGATGACAGAACAAGAAGTAATGGTCTCAAGTTGCAGTGGGGGAGGTTTAGGTTAGATATTAGGAAAAACTTTTTCACTAGGAGGGTGGTGAAGCACTGGAATGGGTTACCTAGCCCGGGTCTACACTACGAGTTTAGGTCGAATTTAGCAGCGTCAGGTCGATTTAACCCTGCACCCGTCCACACGACCAATTTGCCAAAATCTCCAAGGGCATGGTGGACAGAGGCTACAATAGGGACACACAGCAGTGCCGCGTGAAAGCTAAGGAGCTGAGGCAAGCCTACCAAAAAACAAAGGACGCAAACGGTCACTCCGGATCAGAGCCCCGTACATGCCGGTTCTATGATGAGCTGCATGCAATTCTAGGGGTGGCCCCTACCACTACCCCACCACTGTCCATGGACACCTGCAAGGGGGGAGTCTCACGCAACAGGGATGAGGAGTTTGAAGATGAGAAAGATGAGGAGGAGGTTGAGGATAGTGCACAGCAGGCAAGCGGAAAATCCCTTCTCCCCTGCAGCCAGGAACTGTTCATCACTCTGGAGCCAATACCCTCCTAACCCTCCCAAGGCGGGCTCCCGGATCATGAAGCCGGAGAAGCAACCTCAGGTGAGTGTATCTTTGTAAATATAATACAGGGTTTAAAAGCAAGCATATTTAATGATTAATTCACCACGCCAAGCCAGTAGCAAGTAGTCTGGAATCATTGCAGAACAAAATCTTGCAGCGAATGGGCCCGGGCTTTGGCTGTTTGCCTTTGGCTGAAAATAAATCATCCCTGCTGTTAGCCACGCAGTGGGGGAAGGCCCGTTCATGCTGAGCTTTTCGCATTTGGCTGACAGGGATCTTCCCTGATACTAGCCACGCTGTGGGGGAGGGGGGTGAAGCGATCATCCCAGAGAATTGGGGCGGGGGGGTTGAATTGTGCTGCGCATTCACCCTAAAACTGCAGCCCCTCCTTTTAAATGGCCAACCCAATGAGTTTTTCTTGGTATGGGAAAGGAGGGCGCTGCTGTTTGAAACCGTTCCCACATGTTATGAAGGTTGAAGACGCCAAAACCCTTTGCCTTACCATGGCTGCCTGCAAGCCGAATTCTGTTGCCCAGCCAAGCGTGTGTGATGTCTCACACCAAACCGGCAGGCACTCCATATAAGAGGCAAAATGCGACCTTGTAGCAAAAGCACATGTGCTATGTAATGTGAATCGCTTGATTCAGTGTGAAATAGTCTTCCCTTCGTTCTCTAAAATGTATCTTTTTAAATACTACTCTCCCTTTTTTTCCTCCCACAACTGCAAATGTTTCTACGCTCCCCCTATCATCTCCGTCCCAGAGGCTAGTGCAGATTAGAAGGCAAAAAAAACGCACTCGCGACGACATGTTCTCAGAGCTCATGCAGTCCTCCCGCACTGAAATTGCTCAGCAGAATGTATGGAGGCAAACAATGGCAGAGTCCAGGAAAGCGTTAAATGAACGTGATGAGAGGAGGGAGCAGCGTGATGAAAGGAGGCAGGATGCAATGCTGAGGCTAATGGGGGAGCAAACTGACATGCTCAGGCATGTGGTGGAGCTGCAGGAAAGGCAGCAGGAGCACAGACCGCCGGTTAGCCCCTGTATAACTGCCTGCCCTCATCCCCAAGTTCCATATCTTCCTCACCCAGACGCCCAAGAACGTGGGGGGCGGGGGGAAAGGGGAGGCTACGGGCACCCAGCCACTCCACCCCAGAGGATAGCCCAAGCAACAGAAGGCTGGCATTCAATAAGTTTTGAACTGTAGTGTGGCCTTGTCCTTCCCTCCTCCCCTCATCCACCCCCCCACCCGGTGCTTCCCTCCTCACCCACCCCTCCCGGGCTACCTTGCAAGTTTTCCCCCTATTTGTGTGATGAATTAATAAAGAATGCATGATTTGGAAACAATAATGAGTTTATTGACTCTGAAACCGGTGATTGAAGGTGGGAGGTCGATTGGCTTACAGGGAAGTAGAGTCAACCAAGGGGGCGGGTTTTCATCAAGGAGAAACAAAGACAACTGTCACACCGTAGCCTGGCCAGTCATGAAACTGGTTTTCAAAGCTTCTCTGATGCACAGGGCTCCCAGCTGTGCTCTTCTAACCGCCCTGGTGTCTGGCTGCGCATAATCGGCTGCCAGTCGATTTGCCTTAACCTCCCATCCTGCCATAAACGTCTCCCCCTTAGTCTCATAGATATTGTGGAGCACACAGCAAGCAGCAATAACAATGGGAATATTGGTTTGGCTGAGGTCTAACCTAGTCAGTAAACTGCGCCCGCGAGCTTTTAAACGTCCAAATGCACATTCTACTACCATTCTGCACTTGCTCAGCCTATAGTTGAACTGCTCCTTACTACTGTCCAAGGTGCCTGTGTATGGCTTCATGAGCCATGGCATTAAGGGGTAGGCTGGGTCCCCAAGGATAACTATAGGCATTTCAACATCCCCAATGGTAATTTTCTGGTCTGGGAAGTAAGTTCCTTCCTGCAGCTGTTCAAACAGACCAGAGTTCCTGAAGACGCAAGCGTCATGTACCTTTCCCGGCCATCCCACGTTGATGTCAGTGAAATGTTCCTTGTGATCCACCAGTGCTTGCAGCACCATTGAAAAGTACCCCTTGCGCTTTACGTACTGGCTGCCAAGGTGGTCCAGTCCCAAGATAGGGATATGGGTTCCGTCTATTGCCCCACCATATTTAGGGAATCCCGTTGCAGCAAAGCCATCCACTATGACCTGCACATTTCCCAGAGTCACTACCCTTGATAGCAGCAGCTCAGTGATTGTGTTGGCTACTTGGATCACAGCAGCCCCCACAGTAGATTTACCCACTTCAAATTGATGCCCGACTGACCGGTAGCTGTCTGGCGTTGCAAGCTTCCAGAGGGCTATCGCCACTTGCTTGTGAACTGTGAGGGCTGCTCTCATCTTGGTATTCTTGTGCTTCAGGGCAGGGGAAAGCAAGTCACAAAGTTCCATGAAAGTGCCCTTATGCATGCGAAAGTTTCGCAGCCACTGGGAATCATCCCAGACCTGCAACACTATGCGGTCCCACCAGTCTGTGCTTGTTTCCCGGGCCCAGAATCAGCGTTCCACGGCATGAACCTGCCCCATTACCACCATGATGTCCAAATTGCCAGGGCCCATGCTTTGAGAGAAGTCTGTATCCATGTCCTCATCACTATCGTGATTGCGCTGTCGTCGCCTCCTCGCCTGCTTTTGCAGGTTCTGCACATACTGCAGGGTAATGCGCAAGGTGTTTACAATGCTCACAACAGCAGCGGGGAGCTGAGCGGGCTCCATGCTTGCCGTGGTATGGCGTCTGAAGGAGAGCAGGAAAGCAGAGTTGCAGTGGAATCGGTGGATGACGATGGATGCCACAAGAATAGATATTTATACAGAATGACGAGAGGACCTGCGAGGTGGATTCATGGCACCAGGAGAGCAGAGTTGCAGCAGAAGTGGTGGAAGATGACGGTTAGCACCGCGCACATTTCCCGAGGAAGAACACACGTACCCAGGAGCCTGTGATAGACAACATGGAGAAATTCGCTATCGAGGCATTAGCAGCAGAGCAGAGTTGCAGCGGAAGCAGTGTATGACGACGGTTAGCAGTCCTACTGCACCATCTGTTGCCAGCAGCACCCAGGACACAACAGCGGCGGTGTCGGTGAGCTGAGCTGTCGGTGAGCGGGCTGCACGCTTGCCGTGGTATGGCGTCTGCATGGAAAAAAGGCACGAAACAATTGTCCGCTGTTGCTTTCACGCAGGGAGGTGAGACTGACGACATGTACCCAAAACCACCCGCGACAATGTTTTTGCCCCATCAAGCATTGGGAGCTTAACCCCGAATTCCAATGGGCGGCAGAGACTGCAGGAACTGTGGGATAGCTGCCCACAGTGCACCGCTCTGTAAGTCGATGCTAGCCACGGATGCACTCTGCCGACTTAATGCGCTTAGTGTGGATATACGCAATCGCCTGTATAAAATCGATTTCTAAAAATCGACTTCTATAAAATCGACCTAATTTCATAGCATAGACATACCCCTAGGGAGGTGGTGGAATCTCTTTCCTTAGAAGTTTTTAAGGTCAGGCTTGACAAAGCCCTGGCTGGGATGATTTAGTTGGGGATTGGTCCTGCTTTGAGCAGGAGTTTGGACTAGATGACCTCCTGAGGTCCCTTCCAACCCTGATATTCTATGATTCTATGCACACACTTGTCAGTGCAGCAGAGGTGGGGATTTTGGTGTCGATTGGGTTTTTATTGAATATAATGAATTATAGCACTTCAATGGCTGAGCTTACAGTGAAAAGCTCCACAGAACACATGTTTTCAGTCAGGATTTGAAAGAGGAAAGCTTTGGAGCTTCATTGCAGTGTGTGCAAACCCGAATGAAGGGTTGTTGCACAAACACGGCATCAACACCAGAAATGCTGCCCATTCTCACCCAGAGATGGAGAACCCCTCACTTTCTGCCTACACGTTTAATGGGTATTTCCCCACCCCCCAACTCTGACAGGCAGAAGAGACCCCTGGCAGAGCCAGCAGCAATGCTTTGGATCCACACTTCAGGATCACCTCCCCATCAGTCACTGGCCTAAAAGTTCTGATCACGCTACAAAGGAAGAAAGACATTCAGACCAATGCCAGCATAACAGACATGATAATTGAATGATTACATCCACATACTAGGGAGGCAAACATGTGAGATTACACAGGCATGCACAACAGGGCACCATGCCCACCTGCTATAAAACTTCCTGCATCTCCCCAAATAGCCTTAATAACGAGTGTGGGTGGGAGATCGCCTTACTATCTGCTGGCATGCTCCCACCAAGCCATCCCTTTTAATGAGCCAGCCCATTTGTCAGTTTCACAATCATGTTGTCAATTGGACATCAGTGCTTCCTCGAATTGTCCTGTGTCCCCTACAAGAGAAAATGCCATGGACCAGCTGGGCTGCCCTCTTGCTGGAGGAATGGTTAGCAAACTTGTGCCTCCCACACTCCCATTAGCATAGTTGTGGCTAGATAGCCACTGCACATGTTAGCAAATTTATTCATTTATTCGTCATTCCAAACTTATCTTAGTTACTCGTTCATTATGGGAATGATCCCTTAGTGATAATGACTCCCTTGTAGGTCTTTAGGGATAATAGCTGTCTGGTCAGAATCCATTCCTCCTCAATGCAATATCTAGTCATAGGTTTCATAGCTGAATAGTACTTTTCATAGCTCCCATCAATGAATGGGTTCCATATGTTCTGCTCTTTCTCGTGCCTCTGAAATGATTTAGCTCTGCAATAAGACCGGCACATCCCATAATACACTGACATTGAGACAAAACAGCTTATCATATATACTCCTATGCCAGAGCTTGGTGCATATTCATCTATCTGAATGTCTCGAAAAAATGCTAGCACAAAGCTGCCAATACACCAGATGGAATGCAGCTAAGAAAGGATAAATGTACCTTCCATTTCTGAACTCACTATGATTTTGTCTAATCAAAATCCCAGGTTCCCAAAATTTTTGTCTTAAAATTGGAGATGGAAGTTAATGCTGTGTAAGTGCCTGACCCAATATCCTTTGGAATCATTGAGAATCATTGAGAATCTTTCTTCTGTATTCAATGGAAGCTAGATTTGGCCCTAAATGAGAGCATGACTTTTCCCCACAGTATATTTCAGGGGTAGGCAACCTATGGCACGTGTGCCGAAGGCGGCATGCGAGCTGATTTTCAGTGGCACTCACACTGCCGGGGTCCTGGCCACCAGTCCGGAGAGCTCTGCATTTTAATTTAATTTTAAATGAAGCTTCTTAAACATTTTAAAAACCTTATTTATTTTACATACAACAATAGTTTAGTTATATATTATAGACTTATAGAAAGAGACCTTCTAAAACGTTAAAATGTATTACTGGCACGCAAAACCTTAAATTAGAGTGAATACATGAAGACTCGGCACACCACTTCTGAAAGGTTGCCGACCCCTGGTATATTTACTAGTGCTTTGCCCAGTCCCTCTTAAAGTGTCCCAAGTGATAACATTCCTCCCTTTCCTTGGGAGATTCTTTCAGAGTGTGACAGAGCTCACTGTCAGATGGCCTTTCCTTATATTCAGACAAAGTTTCTTTTCATCCCATTACTACTACTTCTCCTCTTGCGGTAAGCTACATAAACAATTCTTCACCAGCCCAGGCATCTACACCCAGATGGTACTAAGGAATTGCAAGGCAGAGAAGTGCAGCCTTGTATAAAGCTTTGTTCAGGTACTAGCCGGAGCTGACTAGTTTTTAGAATGTTTATTTACAGAAGTTAAAACAAACCCTTACCCCAGCAGTTTCCTGTGTTACTCTCTTCTCCCCCATTGTAATGCTGAGTTGAAACAACAAAAAATAAAGTTACATTTAAAAGTCCAGGTAAAATGTCACGTATTTCATGAGGGCTCACAGCTTTAACATTCTACCCCAAAGAGAATGGCTTCAAACTACTTCCTGGCCCAGGTGTAGGTAGTAAAAACAAGGGATTGCATGACCACATGTGGAAGTTCTACTGAAAACATTGCATCAGATCACGCTAACAACCCAATACTGCAGAGACTTAAGCACAAGTAGAGTCCTTCTGCTGAAGTCAACTCAGACAAGTAAAGCTACTCACATGCAAAAGTTTGTAGAATCAGCCCCCATGTATGCAGTGTGAATTGCAGATTTAAAATAGTCATTCTCTCCACATTATTCAATAAATGTATTTAAATATTCCTTATTGCACTCTGAAAATTGAGGGCTGGATGTCAAGGGAGCAGGACTGGGCCCCTACATAGGACATCGATGGTTAAGGTTTTTCAATGTATTGCTTTTGCACAGAGTCACTGTCTGTCCAAGAATTAGAAGTCATTTTCAGTGTATTTTAAATCCTGATCAATGTGCTCTTCTTATATGTAGTATTCCTAAAGCCACTGTAAAAAAGAAAAAGAAAAACCTTAACTCCTTCAACAACTGCTAGGTATAAGCCGGCAGCCAAAGGGATCTGCCCTCAGGAGTTGCAGGTGGTTTCCCCTTATTCCTTCCCCTTCCCGGGAATATTAGAAATCCTTTCCAAATATAAAACACTGCCTACAGTATCAAACACATTGTCTAGGTGCTTCATCCTCCTATAGAACCATACACCTCAGGCTGAATTTTCCTCATTTAAATGGGTGTAAGCCAAGATAAAACCATAATGAGAACAGGAAGATCCTTTTTTTTTTTACCATAAATACACTCAAAAATCAGAACTAGGCATCTGCCTCCAGTCTGCCCACTTTTTAAAAGTATTATATTGTGTATTAAATTAATACAGCATCATTACATATATAATACTCACAGAGGCATAAATCTTTTAAATACATCTTCCTACTTGTTTATACATACATAGATTTTGATGGTTGTAGCCCACAGGCATCAGAGTATGGAATCTTTTTCTCATGGCAATTCTGACCAACATGCACAGTAGAACCTCAGAGTTACGGCCACCTCAGGAATGGAGGGTTTTCATAATTCTGAAATGTTCATAACTCTGAACAAAACATTACGATTGTTCTTTCAAAAGTTTACAACTGAACATTGACTTAATACAGCTTTGAAACTTTACTATGCAGAAGAAAAATTCTGCTTTCCCCTTTTTAAATTTTTAGTAGTTTACGTTTAACACAGTACTGTACTGTATTTGGCGTTTGTTTTTTTTAGTTTTGGTTTTTTTATCTCTGCTGCTGCCTGATTGTATACTTCTGGTTCCAACTGAAGTGTGTGATTTACTGGTCAGTCAGTAACTCTGGTGTTTTTAACTCTGAGGTTCTACTGTATATCTGATGTAACTCAATGGGAACACTAGAGATTAATTTGGCTACCTGAATGATCTTTTTCCTAGCCTTCCTTCTCAACATTCCATCTAATTAATCTTTATAACCAACATAATTCCTAGTCAGAGAGTCTAGTTAAAAACTTCTGCTGTTTAATGGGTGTCAGGTCCTTTTAATAAACAGCTAATGGAAGTTACATCAGCATGTAGGGCAGGAAATTTGCTGGGGAAAGGGCTCTGACCACTTCTTCCTAGAGATTAAATGAATCTGCCCTTTAACATGCCTCAGAAGAATAGCCCTTCACATCTGACATTCTGTCAGAAGATTCCAGAGCAGGGTTGGTATTAAGTAGTAATATATATTCGAAGAAAATGTCTGTTTGTATCTTAATTATGCAGGTAGAGTAGTAATCAGAGGAACTGAGGAATTCTTTCAAAGCTCTAGATGACAGCCAAGGTTTTCAAGAGTGACTAGTGATTTTGAGTGCCTCAGTTTTAAGATGCCCAATTTGACACACGTTGTACGGGCCTGATTTGCAGAGGGTGGGCTCTCTCAGCGCTTTCTCAAGGCCAAGGCCTCTCATGTGGGCACCCAAAAATTGAAGCTCCCAAAGTCATTAATACTTTTGAAAAAATTGTCTGAAATATCTGGCAAGTGCAATCACAGCTCAGAGGTGTCAGTTTGTTCAGTATAGAATGTTCCTGCAAACATGTCTGACCATTGATTATGGGAAATGGGGACCAGGCAGGCCCAGTGAGGGCTGTTGGCTCACTTGCCTGACTATGGCAAGTAGAATCTGATCCCCAAGACAATATAGATAATGTTATCTGAAAAAATATTTGCTCAGGTGTTGGGGAGGGAAGTATTATTTCATTAAAACAGGTAGACCCCTGTGTCTGCCCCAGGCTGCATTTGGCTTGGCATTCAGAGGCATAATGCAAATGAAAGAGAGTCCTGTGAACGACACAGAAAAAGCTGCAATACTCTGCAAGTCAGCTCATGCATAGAGATAAGAAATCAAATCACCATCAAATGGCAACTTGTCTATAGTTTTGACTTTCCCCCAAGATTCTAAGCCTAGGCTAGAAATAGTCCTTTACACAGCTGGTTACATTTAACCTTGGCTATTCCCACCAATGGCTCGTTTTCAACTGGTTTTTGCACNCGGTCTGCGGGAAATGGAGCCCGAACTGCTGAGGAGTATGCTGACGAGTCTCGCCTTCACGTCACGTTTAGCAGTCGAGCTGTTCCTTAAGATCCAAAGTGACAGTGAGGAGTCCGACGAGGATTCCGACGAGGATAGCGAGTCACGTAGCGCGTACGACACGAAATTGCTTGTCTCATTCGCGGACATGCTCAGCACCGTGGAACGCCGCTTCTGGGCTCGGGAAACAAGCACTGAGTGGTGGGATCACATCGTCTTGCAAGTCTGGGATGACGAGCAGTGGCTGCAGAACTTTTTCAAGACACATTTTCAAGAATGAATTGTAGAGCCCTGCGCAGATACAAATTTATACCCATGGATGTGGATATCCGCAGATAGAAATCAGTATTGTGGAGCTGCCACTCCCAGGAACTAGCACCCTGCACCGGCAGCACCTCCGGTGTGGCTGTACCGCCCCCAGCCCTGCCCCCAGCCTTTCCACGTATCTGTGTCCCCTGTCTGGGGTCTGTACAGCCCTGCCAAAGGACAGGGCTGGGGGTGAGGCTGGCAGTGGTACAGCTGGGCCAGAGCTGCCGGCGTGAGGCACTGGCTCTTGGCAGCGGCAGCCCCATGTTCTGCTTCTTTTGCCGCTGCAGTTCCCCGGAGAGCCCTGCAGTTCAGCGGATACCAATCTCTATCCGCGGATATCTGCATCCGCAGGTATACATTTGCATCCACACAGGGCTCTAGTCAGGGAACATTTTTTGTGACGGGTGAGCGGGGGCAGGGGGTGGTACCATACCAGCAAGAGTTAAAATCCACTTGCACCACTGACTCCTGCTGAGACACCTACAAAGAAGTATTAACATGGTTAATTAAGTCTAGGTTTAACTCACTCCCACCTTCCCATGTATCGCTCTTCCTGGGGCTCTGTGTTCTCCTTGCTTTTCTTCAACCCTCCCTCCTCTCCCCTGCAGGTGCTTCTCTTCCCCTCCATGATGCAGACTGATAGTATTTTTCCCATGGAGTGCTCTGATGGTGAATAGTATTGTTATTATTTACTCCTAATCATGGACCAGGATCCCATTGTGCTAGGCCATGGGTGGGCAAACTTTTTGACCCGAGGGCCATATCGGGGTGCGAAACTGTATGGAGGGTCAGGTAAGGAAGGCTGTTTCCCCCAAACAGCCTGGCCCCCACCCCCTGTCCACGCCCCCCATTTCCCGCCTCCTGACTGCCCCCCCTCAGAACCAGAGCCGGCGCAAACATTTGGGGGGCGCCGGCCGCCCTGGTCGTCGTCGGCATTTCGGGGGCGGGACCTTCCGCCGCCTCTGTCGGGGGTGGCATTTCGGAGGGCGGGGCCTTCCGCCGCCTAGGGCGGCAAAAAAGCTGGCGGCACTCCTGCTCAGAACCCCCAACCCATCCAACCCCCCGCTCCTTGTCCCCTATCCACACACACCCCTGACAGGCCACCCGGGACTCCCACGCCCTATCCAACTCCCCCTGTTCCCCGACCCCAGACTGCCCCAAAACCTACGCCCCATCCAACCGCTCCTTGTCCCCTGACTGCCCCCCAGGACACCCCCCCACCGCCGCCCACGCTGCTGCCGCCCCCTTACCATGCCACTCAAAGCGGCAGGAGCTCACAGCCCCGCTGCCCACACAGCGGCGTAACTACGGGGGTGGGGAGACAGAGGAGGAGGAGCCGGGGGCAAGCCTCCCCGGCCAGGAGCTCAGGGGCTGGGCAGGATGGTTCCGTGGGCCGGATGTGGCCCACGGGCCATAGTTTGCCCACCTCTGTGCTAGGCACTGTACAACATAGAACAAAAGACAGTCCCTGCCCCCAAAGAGCTTACAATCTAAGTGTAAGACAAGAGACAACTGCATACAGACAGCCAGATGGGGGAGTACAAGGAAACAATATTGACCAGCATCATAGGCAGTCCCTACCCACATTCTCCACCAGGCTATGTAATGATGAGAGACAGTGGTGCCATAAATATATATGAGTGAATTTATCACTGCAATTATCCCTATGGCCATAATATAACAGCCCCAGATTTGTTCATTAAAGGCCTACTCTAGTAGCAAACACCCCTATGCATACAAAATGTAAATTTATACACATTTATCATGTCTTCTTTATACAAACAGGCATTTTAACTGAAACAGATACATAGCGACATCAGTTGATGGGATCAGATAATAAGCCATTATCATCCTCAGAAATGGAGCATCCTCCTGGCTCAGTTGCTAATTTGTTGTGTTAACTTAAAATCCTAACAGGTCCAAGGGCCCCATAACCATGGCCACCACTTATCTTAGTTGCCAAGGAACCTGTGCATTTGTGTTTTATGCCGAGGTTGTCCAGGCAGAACTCCAAAAATGCATATGGAGATTCGTTTTGTGGTGAGAAAATGCGGGGAGGGGAGTGAGTGGAAGAGAGTCAAGATTTCCATACCCTGCAGAGTCACAGGTACCCTGAGTAATACCTACATGCCACAAGTCACTGTACAGCAGTTCTCTCCAATGTGAAGGTTAGAAATCAGTCTCCAGCAGTGTGCCAAGTTCCTTAGGGGATTGTTCACTTCTGCAGAGGCTGGGAGTTGGGGGACAATGTGGTGGAGTGGTTAGACATTTTAGTGTCCATACAAAAGGCTCAGCTCATCCCAAACCATGGGGGAAATCATAGGAAGGGGGGAATCTGTGGGAGCTTTCCGTGAGCAAATCTAGAGGGCATGGTGTGGCCCATGCTATGCACATGTATCGATCTGAGCCAGGGCAGACATGGGGTATTACCGGAATGGCTACATCATGTCAGTTATTTTAGCTATTACTCAGGCAAGACAGAATAATTGAAGCCAGACACGTGGGGATCCGCAAGGCCGTCCCGTACTTGCATGTCAGTAACATCATCGTCATCCCAGGGGATTTTAGGGGTCTCGTTCCAGGCCGAGACACACATTGCCTTGGGATCCCTCTCCCCGTCCCACAAGAGCCCGCAGTGGCTGGAGAGTTTCCTGGCAGCCCTGTGTAAACCCGAGGCTGAAAGGAGCCGGCGGCTGCACGAGGCGAGGCGCGTGTGGCACAAACAGCGGGGGGTCCGCGTTTGCTTTTATTGGTGCCTCTGTAGCAAGCCAGTCCCTCCCCCCCCCCCCCCCCCCATTCCTCCCAGGGGGCGGGTAGGCTGCGCCTCCACCCTCACGCCATCCAGCCGGGCCCAGCACGGGCTGCCCAGGGAGAAGCTGAGCGCTTGTCCCTGCCCCCCCCGGTTATCTTAGGCCGATGGCAGGAAGGTGGCGCTCACGGTCCCGCGGTCAGTGGAGGAGCCGCTGGAGCCGAAGCTTGAAGGGGCGGACACGTGAAGCCCCTGAGCCCTCGGCCTCCCGCACCTGAACCGTGGTGAGAAGCGGTGACCCCCCCACCGCTCTCCCCTCGGCGCAAACAAGGGGAGTCCGCCCGTAGCGCCCACGTGCACGGCAGAAGCTCCGCAGAGGAAGGCTAAAGAGCCTCGCTGGGCTTCTAGAAACCAGTGTGAGCTTTCTAGCGGCACCTTCCCAGGCAGAGTCCGGTAGCACCACTCCACGGGGCAGAGCTCAGCGCCCGAGCTCACCCCCTGCCGCCCGGGTCCCTGCTTGGAACGGGCAGTGGCTCCCGGTGGGTCTCTTTGTTAGGCTCCATGCTCCGCGGTCCATACCAGCGAGGGATTCCGCCCGGCCCTCCAGCACTCCTGGATCCTGGTGGGCCCTGGCTTTCCCAACAGAAGTTCCCATTGTGGGCAGGATTTGGCCCGTCTGGCTCACAGAGCGCTGTGAAATTGTCCTCACCTTCACTGCTGCGGCCCATTTCCACTGAGTAGATTTCTCTGAAACTCCAAGGTGGTTGTTTGTTTGAGTGATTATTAAGTTTCACTTTAATAGGCCTGTCTCCAAATATTTTTCTTTAGACATCTTTATTATTTTAATATTGTTTCCTTCCAGCAAGCACTCAGTGTAATTGCTATCGACTTGTGTAAATGCATTGCTGAGGTCTGTCAGGGGGAATAAACATATTCCATTACAGTTTATTGTACAGATTCTGGTATGATGGGTGGGGAAAGAGGCTTTAAAAAGTGAAGGTGGTTGGCCAACGTTCAACTGGGCATCATATAGTGTTGGCAAGATTTTTTTTCTTAGCCAGATGAGTGTAAAATCTTTCTAACACAACAGAGTATGTTGAACGCAGAAGAGATATCAGAAACACATGTGACCAAAGTAACAACAGAAACAATAAACTGTAGGATGTACATTTAAAAGGTTCCCACTGCCAAAAGGGAAGGGGGAGGAGAAGAGGAAGGAGAAAGAGAGAGAACAACAAATGCATTTCCTTATATCTGAAATGCTACTGAGATTTTTCCAAACTCATTTTGGCATGTGAACGTTTTCCTGTGTGTCACCATGAGTATTCCGATTTAGGAGCCAAGCGGGTGGTCAGAACAAAGATTTTTTTTCCTCGTATAAATTGCTGTAAATAAGAAGCCCGTTATTCTATAATTACTTTTCTTGCTCGTGTATAATTTAGTCAAATTGTCATCATGGTGAAATAGCTGTATACATTCAAAGTGTGCACTTTAAAGAAAGAATAATCTATAAAATCGTACGTAAACACACAAATAGTTTTCGTATGCTGCTACTGCAGTCCCTTTATGTTATTAAAAATGTCTGGCGTGGAAATATGCTAACACTGCTACCTGAAAAGTATCGAATTGTACAATTACATGAATTGTACCAATACTGAATTTCCCTGGCATAGTACATTTTAGCATTAGGGATAAAAAGCCCACCCAGGCAGGATATTATAACTGCAAGTAAAGCCATTGCATTTAATATTAACACAAACTCCTTGAGTGATATTGTACGTTTGATTCCCCCCATTCACACACACACACACACACACACACACACAAAGCAGTTTATCTCAAGGCAGTACTCATTATAACCTACTTTTTTTCGCTACAACGAGTCAAGTGAAAACATGAAATTATAATCACTACCCTTTGTACAGGGGAATTTAGGACAAAATATTTTGAAATCATACTTTATTTTGTAGAGCTGTAAAATTGTTTAAAAACTAGATACAAAAATGTAATCAACAATCAAATCAAACGGTACAGCAAGAGAGAAAAAACTTCTATTTATATTACTACTTTTGTACAATTATAGTTGATTTCTTGTCCATCTCGGTTTTTACGCCGATAGCTCCATTGTTTACATTTTATTTCTTTTATTTAAAAAAAACAACCTCTTTTCTGTGACTCATAGTCTCCCTTTCTTTCTACGTCCCTGATGCTATCTACTTCTCCTCGCTGTTTCACTGAAATCATTTCTCCGGATTAGGTTGCTAGAGCTGCTCTAGTTTGCATCCTCTGGTTAAAAGTCTCACACACATACCAATAACAAGCTAATGGTAAATGCTGTTGATCTCAGAGATGATCAAATTGGCAGGATACGTAAGGAAACTGACAACATTCTGCAGCTGTACGGGTCACTCTCAAATAGATCTAAATAGTACAAAACCCTGTGAAACCGACTTGACGTTTAACTGGTAATTAATAATCCACCTTCAGGAGCTGTGGCTGGGTCAGGGCTTTCTCCCGATTGTGCAGAGCCCCTGACACTGCACAGGTTTCAAGTCTGCCCGTGAAAAACAAAGGGGGTTTGGAAGGAAGCAACGTGTCCCGCTAAGTTAGAGCAGCAGGGCTGGAAAGTCCTTGAACTTCAGCTGTTCCAGCTGTCGTGATTTCATGTCTTTGGGACCAGTATTTAGATCTAGAGACAGGCAAGGGAGGTTTGTGGGTGTGAGTTAAAAGACACAGGGGCTATTCTTCATCCTCTACCCACAGGCACGGAGGTGATGCCGCTTCCACCCCCCTGGGCGCGGAAGTTGATGAACACGGGGGCAATGTATGCAGGCGAGCGGTGCGGAGCAGGGGACGCGCCAGGGACAGCGCTTGGGACGCGAGCGCGGGGCTTTCCGCGGGACTGTAGCAACATGGAGCAGTGGGAACATTCACGCCTGACTGCCCTGACCTCAAGCTCCAGCTCCACTACGTGTCCCACGTAACTTATGGCGTTCTGGCCTCTGCCCTGGGCTCGCCGGGGGGAGATTAATGCTGCCGAAAGGCAGAACGAGACTTGCTTATTGCTCGCCATTTGTTCAAATAAACATCGTCCCTACCCCTTCCCTTCCTGAGAAGGTAGAGCGAGCGCCAGCCTCTCCGGGCGCACACGCCGCCGCAGGGAGACAGGGCTGCTCTCACACGGCCACATGCGCTTCTCGGGGCAGGGAATTATTCCTCTCTGTTAGGCACACTTAAGGCCCCGATCCTCCAGGCAAACCCACATCTCAGGGGGAGCGTTGCTAGCAGGGCAGGGGAGAACCAGCAGGTAAAACGAGGATTTTAAATCGGCCCCGGGTTTCATTTTTTTCTAGGGTATTTGTTAGCCAAGAACCTCTCACCCTCAAGCCAGGCACAAACGCAGCCCTGAGATGCACTGAAGGAGGGGAAAGGTACAGACACTGTTCTCGGGTGTTCCCCTGGGCTGGGGTTAGAGGGCTTGGAAACCTCGTGGGATGATTGCAGTAAGAATTCCAGTTCCCATCCCCCAGGAAATATTTCCATTTGTCAGCAGCGGTCTCCTGCCAGCGCGCAGTGTTTATTCATCACATAAACAGAGGTGAATGGGATTAAGGAAATAGATACGATACCTCAAGGGAATCTTTCAGAAGCCTTCAGGGTGTGGTTTCCCGGCTCTAGTCCCCCAACTCTAGAGAGTTGTGGGGGCTGGCTGTATTGATTATGCGCTGTACCTTCAGACCCCCTCGACAGTTTTAGCTTCTCTTCAAGTTTGTTTTAAGGAACTTCTAAAAGGTGATGCACTTATTTTTAATATAATGCATTACAGTGTCATTACACAATCCCCAACTAGAGCTTCCTGGGTTGTGAACTTTTATTCGTTCATTAAACAACAAAATGTGAGCACACGCCTAAGAGATTATAATAAAAAAAGGTGTCCTTGCATGTGAAGGGTATGCAGCTGGGCATTTAAAAAAACAAAACCACCAGCAGTAGCTGTTATCTGGTTTTGATATCCAATAGGTCGGGGGAAGGGGGGATACTCCTCCATTAAAATCATATTTCGACTTGGCCTGTAAGTTTCACTCTCTTTCTAGCACCTGAGCCAAATGAATTTCACTACAACACAGCATGGGAGGACATTAAAACCCATATGAAATTCCATCTTCAACTGTCCATTCAGATGTTTAAACTACTTCATTCCCACCCTGTTCACATCTCCTTCTCTCAATACTGGAGCCATCCAAGCTACTGGTGCAATGGCTGGAGGAAAGCACATTCCAAGGCCAATATCAGTACTGGCTCTGGAACTGCTTGCTGTCTCGTCTAATCCCAGGACAGACACACCACCCTGAGATACCTGACCAATCACAGGTAAGCAACACAAACAGAATTCAGAACACCTAGGATCAAAACAGTCACATGTTCCCAAAACCCATTCGACTGTAAACTAGAGAAAGTCACAGCCTCTCCACCGCTACCCTACAAGAGGAGAACCTAATTTCACCCAATCAATTGTTTGCTGTGAATTAATTGCTCAGCCCTGGAAAATAAGTTTGCTGGTAAAGCAAAGGGCTTGTTAAGCCAGCACAGCACAAGTAGCATGACAAACTCCCAGTTACTGACAGGAGGGTGGGGGAGGGAAGCTTGCGGTAGGGTGGTTCTCGCTACTTCTGCCAGACAGCTGCAAGAGGAGGGAGTGACCTCGTGGCCCTGTGAATTGGACCCGCTTGGTCCTATGATACCAAAGGAGCCAGTCCTTAGGACTCTGCCCCCCTCTCCCCTAGAAAGAGAGATGGTGGACAATGAAGGGGTGGATGGCTGACATACAATTTTACCAGCTATCATAAGTACCGCCATATTGGGTCAGACCAAAGATCCATCTAGCCCAGTATCCTGTCCTTTGACAGTGGCCAATGGCATGTGCCCAAAGGGAATGAACAGAACAGGTTATCATCAAGTGATCCATGCCCTGTCACCCAATCCCAGCTTCTGGCAAACAGAGGCCAGGGACACCATCCCTGCCCATCTTGGCTAATAGCCAAGGGAACTTATCTAGTTCCCTTTTGAACTCCGTTATAGTATTGGCCTTCACAACACCCTCTGGCAAGGAGTTCCAGAGGTTGACAGTGCATTGCGTGAAAAAATACTTGCTTGTGTTTGTTTTAAACCTGCTACCTATTAATTTCATTTGCTGGCCCCTTGTTCTTATATTATGAGAAGGAGTAAATAACACTTCCTTATTTACTTTCTCCACACCACTCATGATTTTATAGACCTCTATCATATCCCCCCCTTAGTCTTTTCTCTATCATATCCCTCCCCCCCCCCCCTCTTTTCCAATCTGAAAAGTCCCAGTCTTATTACTCTCTCCTCATAGGGAAGCCCTTCTATGCCCCTAATCATTTTTGTGGCCCTTCTCTGAACCTTTTCCAATTCCAATATATCTTTTTGGAGATGGGGTGACCACATCTGCACACAGTATTCCAGGTGTGGGTGAACCTTGACATTAGTGTCCCGGGGAAATGTCCGAAGCAGCTGAGAGCATTTGACAATGTTAAGGCAGCCACCTGGCGGGCCGCCTAGGGCCCCGCCTCGCAAATCACTGTACGCTGAGAGCTCTTGATACTGCCAGGTGAGAAGAGAGACTCGCAAGATCATTCAACAGCCCCGACAACTCTGCCTGCCTGTCTCCTGGGCGGGCCGGCCGGGCCAGTTCACCCCAGCCAGAGAAGAAAGAGTTCATGGGAAGAGGCCCCGCTAGCTCGTTTTTTCCCTGATAGAAAAGGTCACCTGGCAGCCAAGTCACGTGTCAGCAGGCTGGCACCAGGGAGGGGAGAGAGGGGGGCTACTAGGTTTCATGGCGAACAGGTGCTGCTGCCCTCAGCCCTATCTGCTTGCAGAGAAGCAGGAAGAGAATTCGCCGGGTGGGAGCTGCTCTTGCTTTTCACTAGATTAACTCCCCTAGAACAGGAAGAAGTGGGCATTGCTCAGGTATGAACGTCCCGGTGCAGACACCTTTTCTAGAGGGCTAATGGGCAGCAGGACTAGGGGAGGGGAAGCACAGAGGCGCTGTGAGAGTTGGGGAACTTTGCTAGTATTTATTCTGGAGTTCGGGACAAGTTTTGCAGGCCTGCCTCTGACCGCCTCCTTAAATCACCGCACACCCTCACCCACCAGCGTGGCCAGGATTTGGCCACGTACACTCAAGGTGCCGGTTAACACTGCTATTGCAGTAACTTTGGGGATGCTAAGACTTGATGGAGAAGTTACCGCCAGGAAATCTCGCCTTTCGCATGGCCCGGCACTAATTCAGCACGTACGAAGCGCTGATGTTTTCAAAATTATTTCTATAGACTGGTAACTTCATGTCCCTTTCACAGATGGGAAAACTGAGGCAGAGAGAGGCGTACTCAAAGGCTCCAGAGCAAGCCAGTGGCACAGAGGAGAATGCTGTGATACAAAGGTGGGGTTGCTACAGTCAACCCCTTGTCATTATCTAAGTCCCTCTCCCGGCCATTATAGAAGGTGACTTTCCGTCGGAAAGGATAGAAATATACTTGGGCTTGCACAAAAATAATTCCCTTTCAACAAGACTCAAGAGAGAAATATACCAAAAATACTTCTGCTCTTAAATTAGGGCCATCCATTATTCATGATGCAGTCCATATTATCCCTGTTCATTTAAAACCCATATGAAATTCCAGCAAGTGACTAATTATTCTGCCTAGTCTTCTGATACTTCACTCCATCCCGCTCTGTTGCGAGACTGTGTGATTTAGAATTAGATAGAGCCCACCAAGAGTTAAAATGCGTGATTTTAAACAAAGCTTTAATTAGCAACAGAACAAACAGAAGCTCACATTCATTTTTAAATACTCTCCAAGAAGACAGACTATGCAGAGCAACCTCAAATATCACAAAGACCACACAAGGTACATTAAAGTCTAAAACAGCATCAGGATCAGTTCTTCTTTCTAGCCGGGAGTGCCTTTCCTTTCTGTACATTAGCCACCTACTGAGTCATGTCTATTCATTACCGTCCATCTCCTCTCTGATTCTTTCTTTTGAAGCATACCACAGCGCTATTTTAACCGATTTTTAATGCCCGCTTTTCACAAGTTGATTGTAATGTCGTGTTAGTTTCCAAGGAGCACCATTTTTTCCATGTGTAAAATAGTTTCACTGTATAAAATTTTAAACAGTAACATCTAATATGGTTATAATTACTTTGCATATGGTATTAAAAGTAGCCATTTTTTTGAGAAACGTGTTAATCTGTTCTATATGATAGTATCAACTCTTTAAAATTATGCTCTGATAAAAATCTTTTTGTTCAGCATTTTCTTCATGCTGTATTTTATCGCAGAATATTTACGAAGTTTCTCCTATATGCAATTGATTAACACTTCCACCCACACACTTCCTGGCATTATTTCTGAATGCTCAGCGGTATAAGAATCCGACTAAATCTCTCCCTGCCCCCACTGACTTTCCCCCCTAAATTCAAGGGAGTTAATACTCTCTCCTTTTAGAGGCGATTCCCCCCCCCCCCCCCCCCCCCCCCCCCCCCCCCCCCCCCCCCCCCCCCCNCCCCCCAACTAGTCTGATTTACGTTTTCGGTAGAATCACAGGAGTTAAAAATGAAAACGATGCATTAGGTTCTCCAGCCCATCACCCGGCCAATGAAGGATTTTGTCGGTTTCTCTCTTTCCCAGACAATATTAATCAACAATTTCTATTGACAGTCAGCCTGAGAGTTCCTTTTATGAATTCTATCCGGCCCGGAGTTTGCTAGGTATCTCCTCTAGATACACTGTCCTTTTATGATCAATAGCATAGAGAACAGATTCACTGTCATCGGATTGGTATTTCTCCAATGTTTGGGGAAACTGCTTATGTTCCTGCAGGTAGGAAACAGTAACAAGGTAAAGTCGGAAACTCTCTGCAATCTACACATCGGAAAGTTTTTAACTGTTCAAAAAGCGCCGTTGCAAGTGTTCACTAGCGTTACTAAACGATGCAAGTGAAGGGAATGCGGCGGCTCCGTTGAGATAAAGCTGGGGAGTAGGGTGATCAGACAGCAAGTGTGAAAAATCAGGACAGCTAGTGGGGGGTAATAGGAGCCTATATAAGAAAAAGACCCAAACATCGGGACTGTCCCTATAAAATCGGGACATCTGGTCACCCTACTGGGGAGTGACACACAGCACTGAATGGGATGAACAAGGGAGGAGTCCCAGACAGATGTTTATGCACTCCCCATCTCCGCCCTCCTCAAATCACAGCATTTCTTGCCTTTTTCCCCTCAGAAACACCTCTCTCGCCACAGCATTACAATATTCAGCTCAGCCGAAATGTTCAACTCTTCTGAAGGATCATGACTATCACTATAACCGCTCTATATTACCTGACAACCATTTGCATGAGTTACAGGGCTAGTTTTTTCTTTTCTTTTGACGCTTTTCGGTGACAGAAAATGCACCCACACACATCCCCCCCCCCCCCCCCCCCCCCCCCCCCCCCCCCCCCCCCCCCCCCCNACTAGTTTTTTCTTTTCTTTTGACGCTTTTCGGTGACAGAAAATGCACCCACACACATACGCCCCCCCCACACACACACACACACACACACGCCCCAAGGTCTGCTAAAACGTCCGGTCCAGTGTGTCTGTTTTAGCTAAGGCATTATTTCCCGATGCCTTTGATCATGAATTGTAATATCACTTGGGTTATGTGCAGTGCTTGCAAATGAGTTTCTGCTATGGGAAGACATATGTCAGAGAACAGAAAATTGGAACCACTTTTCCAACAAGATTAACAATTCAACCAGAAACATGTTGAGAGCCACCCTTAGAATTCCTCCTACATACGAAATCCTGGCCGGTCTACACTACAGCCTAAATTGATACCATTAAGTTGCTCGGGAGTGCGAAAAAGCCCCCCCACGCCCTCTTCGGCAAAAGAGCAGCAAACAAACTCGACTGAGTTGAACATGGTCCTTCTCTTTAGTCTTTTTTTAATATTCGTGTAGAATTTAAATCAACTCCGAATAAATAAAATACATTCACAATTTTTTAAAGCAAACCAATGTAACCGTGTTTTTCTGTCCCAAATAACGTGTTCTAGACAAAGAAGTTTCTGTTTCGCAGCCCCATATTATATACGATACTGCATGGGGGGACCGTCTTTTGATATAGCACAAAATGTTTTACTGTGCTCTGAACAACCTGGCACTGATCATGAGAAAGAGAGCGCTCTTGAACCTGTCTCTCTCAATAAGAATTTATCCTACTGTAACGGAATTAAAATATTACATTTTAAGCTCCCGGGGCTACATTCCAGAACCAAAATGAGATGTAGCGAAGACATTTCCCAGAGCCTCGGTCTTTTCATCTTGGCAATTCAAAGCCATTCCAATAGATGCCAAAAGGTGACATTAGTGCATTAATTCAAAGAAACAATAAGAAGAAGGGGGTTGTGCGGAACAGCTGATAAGAAAAGGCAATCATTAGGACATTGGAAGCCAAGAGACTTGAATGATTGGGGTGTTTCTAACGTTAAGTGCTATTGACATTCACGACTGCTGATATCTTTAAAAAAAAATCCATGGATAATAATGAGACATACAGGGAAATCTATTTTGCTCTGGAAATACATTGCTAATTGCTTCTGCACGTTTGAAAAAAAATCTGTTTGAGAGCAATGTATGTACTGATTGTGTTGTCTCCAATTTCTGATATTTTTCTCTCTCAAAAAAACCTGTATAGTTGTTTTAGATCAAGCTAACCTCCAGTTCCCAGTGAGATGCAACAAGAACATAAGGGACTATTCCTTCAGAGTGGAGAAAGGACCAGACAAGTAAACACAGCTTACTCCAAGCACCTAAGATACAGAAAGGGACCTGAGATGAAGCAAAATTCCTTCAGACATTCTAATGTCTAAGATCGACACCTCATTTTCCTCGATTATGTGTCTTTTTCGAGCTCCTCAGAACAGATGCTTGTTTTGTACCGAATCATTTAAAACAGATTATAAAGTCTAATGCCACACAGCAGTTTGTAACAACTTGGGGGGAAGGGGAGAGAGGGAAGGAAGGAGGGGAGATCCTGGCATGCTAGGATCAGCTCAATAATTGCTTGCACCTTCAGGTTAAGTTATTTTCAGGACCCAAACATGTGGTTATTCCCTGTGAGGAGCAAATGTAAAATGCTGCCTAGTCAACTTAGTGGGACCTCACTACTTCAATTATAATTTGCTAATTCAGATTTATTGCCTTTAAATATCGAGTTTCAAGGGACTACCATCAATGCAGGCTTAATTTCATCCCACTGATGAAGGGGGTTTATAAAGGTCCCTGCGGTGAAAGCCAAGGGGGAAAATATCAGTTTGATGCTTTCGATAAGAATGTCAAGGTGGCACATACATGATTAGGCGATTACACGTTACGGCTCAGCACTGTACAATTATATTGTGCCTGCCTGCTTCCGGCAGGATAGGCTCTGTCCTTTCATGCCCTCCGCTCCCGGGGTCTCCATCAATGCAGAGCAGCGGAGTGACTCTACCCGGAGCATCGTCTGCCAGTCCTTAATTCGGGAGAGCCCGGGGACAGAGGAGCACTCGTTTATCTTCCCACGGGACTAAAGCGCCCGTTGCTGAGGTTATGGTGTTTGGGGTGGATCTCCTCCATGAACGTGTAAGAAGGTATTCTAAGGGCAGCCTCATGCATTATATAGGTGCAGATCCATTTATTACATACAACCAAGGTAATATTTTTTTCCAGCTTGGAATAATTCTCATCAAGTGTACTTCAGCGCACGTCTTGATTAAAAATTCTCTTTCCAGCAAGGGTAGAGGAGTTTCCTTCTCTTTAATCTTGGGACCTAAGCCTTTAGTGACATTGGTTTAGAAGCTATAGGTAAACCAAAGGACCCCTAAAGGCCATGGAAAAAGTGAGATTCGCTTACAGAGCCTAAAAACTATAGAATAAGAGGGGAGCTGAAGTCAAACGCTTCGGGAAATTGAACTTCCTGGGAAGCAGGAACCTACCACCTATATTACTTGTTTCGATTTCTATTGTGTGCTGTCCTAACATGAAAGTAAGTGTAACATTTAGTGTAGCCCAGTCACATCAGGGAGATAACTGGCGAATCCGCAGCACGTGAACGCCTGGTAAAAGTGGTCTCACAACACCATTCTGGTGGCAAAGTGGCCCGACAAGTCATGTGTAAAGCGAAGGTCACATATAAAACCGATGTTTGTTTACAATGTAGACATAAACGATTAAGTCAACCTCTATTCCCAAACTGGCAGGTATTTTCCAAAGGGAGTTGGTATTTTGAAATCCTCCAGCATTAGTTGTCCCCTTCAAAATAAGTAAATACAAATCTAAACATTAATATACTGTATATTTAAAATCATTTTATATTGTAATTGAGGGAGAAACATGAGGTGAAAGCCCCCCTCTTTAATTCCAAATCTCTGAAGTAAGAGAAACCAACCTTTCCTGGAGCTCTTCGGTAGGCTTTGTGCTCCCCTCTCGATTTTAGTTTGCGAGCAGAAGTTTCTTCATCCTCCGTCTGAATCTGTAGAGAGCTAACGACACTTCAGGATGATTCTCTGGACAAGGCATTAGGCGGAATGTTTAAATATACAGCCCTAAATTCTGTTTGAAACCCTAGCTCCAGTCCTCCGGCTCTCGGAGTTCAGCCATTTCGGGTGGCTAGGCTTTCTATCATACTAACTGTCATAAACCTAGTCATAATAAGACCAAAATACTGTCTGCCTTGCTGTCTTTCCGAGTTTACGCTGCCAATAGCTGACATGGATATTAGGATTAGGTTGAAAGCTAAACTCTTCCTAAAGTCCGATCGGGTTTAAGGTCGATTTTTGTCCAAGGAGAAACCTCCTAGGGCCCGATCTATGCAAACATCTTTGCAAGTGAATGAGTAGCTGTAGCCAGTGACTTTCTGAACTCAATGGAAACTATCCACCGGTGTGAAAGTTATTCAGGTATTTAAGATTTCGCAACATCGGTCTGTAATCTGGATAATATTTTCAGAAAGCTGGGGGGGGGGGGGGGGGCATTAAGCAACAATGTTGACGAGGTTTATCTCCTCGCAGGATCTCTTGAAAATAAGAAGACTCACCCTATCGTCAGAGAAACTTGCATTGTTTCCAAATGTATAAACAACGAAATCAACCGCCTGTAGTCTGTTTTACATAGCGTTGACAAAAATGCCTTGCATCTATACTTTTACCTTTAGACAGAACTAAAACAAAACAACGGGAGAGAGGAATGGGAAAATAAACAAAACTTTAATTAAAGCCACATGGATATGATTTGGTTAAATACCTACACAGAAGCAGACACAGAGTATTTACCTCCTCACCTGCAAGTTGCAGAAGTTGTTGCTTTATTCTAATAAAAGGGTTCAGAACGGATCGGTACTATTGGAACTCTATGGGGATTGTCTCTAGAATCATAAGACAAACGCACAAATAATCGACACCGAATCATTTACCCATTAGAATCAGCTCTAATTTTTCAGAAACTCTCTGGGCAGTGGACAGCCAACTCACAACAGGCTCTGTCCAGGTTACGATAAAAGATACGGACGCTAATTAGCAACATATTTTATTCTCTTAGGCTTGATTTCAAAACGACAGCAATGCCATAAGCTTTAGGCTGCTCAGATGTTTCTTTTTTTATCTTAATGAGAAAGGTTTTAATGATAGGAACTTGGCGATATGGGTAAGAACAAAAAATAACTAGGTGGTTTTAGAATTTGCTGCGTTTCTCTGGGCGAAACAAACATATCGGGCTTCGGAGTTTAGTAGAATAGATAAAACCTACAGTTCACACATACTCTTGCTTTCCCTGATATTTGTCTTCTTTGTTAATACAGAAAGAGGTGTAACCTGAATCTTTGTTTAGGTTTGGAGGAGAAGCTGTGGCAAACGATGAAGACGGAGCTTTACAAAAAAAAGTTAGCGGTGCCTGGGTGTTTTTTTTTAAGAGCAAAAATCTGGAGCAAGTTTGCTTGTAACGATAAAGATCTTAACATGTACAGAAGGCGGGTTTTACACAAGGAGGTGAGGCTAGAAAGCCAGCAAAAGGCTGCGAGGTTGGTTTTTTTTTCTTTGCAAGGTTCCACCCACTTGAAAACAAAACTTTTTTTTCTGAAGGGCCTCACACCAGTGAAGTTGGGAACAGGATCTTAAGAACAGCCTTGCAAGTAGTAGCAACATACGGGCCTTGGAGTCTTTATTTTTTTTCCGCCCTTTAAAGGTGCTTTTGTGTTTTCTCTGTCGGTGGAAGCGCTGCCCTTTCTGGAGTTGGTATGTGATAAGAGGTCCTAGCAGTGCCATGTATTGGAAGAGCGATCAGATGTTTGTGTGTAAACTGGAAGACAAGGACATTCCTGCGCTTGGTATTTCCACTGAGAAGGTGAGCTGATCCTAGGCAAAACCCAGAAGCGCTGCCGGGAACGCGAGTGGTCGGTTTCTCAGAGATGCAGGCTAATGTTACCAACCTTCGGGCTACATAATTTTTCGAGTTTCTTTAGACGTGGCCGCGGATTATAATTTGCGAAGCACATCTAGATAGCTAAAGTGTACCGCCAGGAAGGAAGAGGCCTGTGGGGTGGGGGGTGGGTGGGTGGGGGAAGAGATTGTTTAGCTTTTCGACCCACTAGGGCCTTTAAATTAGTCTGAATAAATGAACATTCAAATCAGCACGACAATTTGAACACTAAAGCTGTAAACTGATACTAGTACTCCTAATTTAAGTCACCAACGCTGTAAAAGCTGGTTATATTAAATAGACCTTAGTTTGGCAAATGTGTACCCAGAAAATAGAGACCGAGCCTTTAATATACCTATATGAGTGTGTGTGTGAGAGAGAGAAGTAGGCTGTGACTATACTTTAAATATTCCTAGGCAAGTTAATAATCAGGAGCTCGCGGTTATTTTATGACCAGAGAGAAACTTCAATTTTTGGTTCAAAGTTTAAAAAAACAAAACAAAAACAGAATGATACTGTGAAAATAGTAGTTTTGATTGGGAAAATTATCACGCGTAGTGAATATTCAACGCTTAGGGATTTTTAAACAATATCACATCCGCTGATCTGTAGATTTGTACTAGATGTATATACGAAGATTTAACCTTTAATCTTTATTTTTTTCATTTTAAGGAACCAAAAAGTGGATGTCCCCCCCCTGTAGCTATAGTGTGATTTCAGTAAGCTTGGAAAACTAGGAAGTAACTGCGGGGTGTGTGTATCAAAACAATCACGCACATACACACACTTTCCGAAACGCAACGTGTACGTAGAGCTGGGAGGATCTGTGTAATAGCGCTCCCGATTGTATTGCTTTAAAAAATGTTGACTCGCGATTGAACAAAGGTGCGATTTTTTTTTTAATGGCACCAAATTAAATTCAGCTGGATATTTTCCATTATTCGATCCGCTTTCTGCGCCGGTTAAAAATAATCCTTTAGGAGCTCAACTGTTGTCTCTTATTGAGCTCTTAAGTGGCAATTTACACCTTAAAGAAACGAGTGTAAGTCACTGGCGGCTCTAATTGCAGCAAGTTTACCAAAGAGCCGCTGGCTCCCTTGACTCCGAAGCATTTTCATTCAAAGCGTCACTGGAACAAACACCAGCCTGCTGAAATCCCGCTGTAATTAGCTTTCAAGTGTCCCATTAAAGCTCTCTCCCTTTGGGGTTCTCCAGCGCGGGGGCCGCTCTGCACGGCCCAGCCTTGCCCTTTTAATTGCAGTTATTAAAGAAATAAGCCCCCGCCCGGCTGGAGGAGGAGAAGAAGGGGGGAGGGTATTAACCTCCTGCCCCCACCCCGGGGGTCAGGCGCGCTCCTAGGGCACCGGGGGCGCACTCGCGGTGGGGCCAGCCCGGAGCTGCCACCGCCCTCCCCCCCATAGGAGCCCGCGGGCATCGCCTCCGGCTCCAGGTGGCCTCATCAGCCCCGCGCCTGGGGAGGAGCTGGGGGTGAGGGGCTGCGGCGCGCTCAGCTCTCCCGTTTCCCCCTGCAGTTCCCGGGGCTCATGGCCGAGGAGTGCGGGAGAGCGGCGGCCCTGGCGGGGGGAAGGCGGCGGAAAGGCGCCGGGGAAGGGGAGCTGGTAAGTGACGGCGCGGCGGGGGCGCAGGGGCTGGGTGGGGAGGGTGGCGCGGGGCGGTCCGAGCGCGCTAACAGGCCCCCCGCTCTCCCCCAGGTGAGCCCCGAGGCAGCAGGGGACGAGGACTCCTGCTCTTCCTCTGCCCCGCTGTCCCCCGCCTCCTCGCCCCGGTCCATGGCCTCGGCCTCCGGCTGCGCCCCCAGCAAGTGCCTGTGCAGCAGCTGCGGCCTGGAGATCGTGGACAAGTACCTGCTCAAGGTGAGTGCGCCCCGCGTCCCAGGCAGCGCCGGCCCCCCGGGCTAGCTGGAGGCCGAGGGCGCTGTTGGCTTCAGCAGCGAACCCTCCCCGGCTCCAGCTCGTTAGCACCAGCTGCCTTGGCTGCAATGCCCCTCCGGGCGGGGGGCGCCTCCCCAGCCTGGTGAAATGGGGGTGACTGGCTGGCCGCCAGGGCTTTAGTCCCTGCGCGTTCGTTCACCCCATTCCTCTCCCAGGCTCGCGTTAGTCCCCTCGATTCCCTTGTGTACAAAGCGCTGGGGAGCCCAATGTGAGAGAAACCCAGAGTGGGTCCGAAACACCCTGATTCGTTTCATCCGAGTATCTGGCTCTTGCAAACTATTGTGTGGGGTCCCTCTTTAGCAACCGGCTGCTCGCGCTTCAGGCTCGGCAGCAAGGCTGGTAATGCGGAGAGCGCTCAGTGAATAATTTCGCTTAAAACCGCCTCTTTCTTTTTATAATGGTTCTTGGGGGATTGCTTCTTTCCCTCCCTCTCCTGTCCCCGGTCTATGATGCAAACCTTTACAGAGCCTTAGCGGCAACGCTAAACCCAGGGTTGTATTTGAAATCCTATCAGGAATTTGACTCAGGAGACTATCGACTTTTTTGCTTTTAGTAAAATAACTTCAAACAATTCACCATTCAGTATGTTCATTTTTCATGGTTTCATATATTGGCCATTTCAAATTGCATCCGTCTAAAACGTTGCAAAATAATACCCAGGTTCGGTGAAATCCTGGCCCCACTGAAGTTAATGGCAAAACTCCCATTGATATAATTGAGTTATCCCTGGTGTCTTACAAAAAATACATGTTACTTCATATCACAATGTTATTTTAAATAAGCATAATTAATTGAATGGGCAACTCCCATTGTTGATTCAGAACTAGTTCTGAAATTACATAAAAACAAGTACATCAAAAGCACATGGATGCTAATATGGGAACCTCTGTGAGTAAAATGCCAAACAAACTGCTATGTACCTGTATTGTGAAAGTACCAGGAACAATGAATCATACACTTTGATTTCAGTCTGACTAATCAGTAACTGTTAGAAAGGGAGTTATATTATTTTGTATTAAGTGTTGAGAATTTACAGTATCTAGTACAGAACAATCTCTCGATAAGCCACACTATTTATTTATGAGTTTTACTGGTTTCACTTCAACCACAAATACTGGGGTGCTTAATTCACAATCTTGTTCCTTGTTAGTGCGGCTGGGTTATGCAAAGTACAGTAATCCCTCATTTAATATCTGTGGAGCTGCACTACCAAGCATACTTTGTAAGTGATGAATGACATGTGGGTAATGTGGTACAAATCACCAGCCACTAACCTGAGTTTGAATAGGATTTGTTCAAGAGAAAACCAATGGTCTGAACTTCATGGAGCTTAACATGCATATTTACAAAGTAAAATACCACACTATTGGTGATCTGTACCCACAACTTAGGCCTTGTCTAGAACAGACAAAAGGTTGTTTAGCAAAAATATTTCAAGTAATACTATAAATGTGGGAGCATTGAGTGTAAATAGAATTTAAAGTCTTAAAAATGTGTTCTCTGCTCACAGTTGGCCCTGAAGTTGGAATGGATTTGAACAGGGAGCTGCACAGATATGGAAGTTCTGTACAGTCTATCTGCATTATGGATGACTTAATTCTGTCTAATTAAATTTGCCTCGTCCTTGACACACATTCTATACAATTGTTCCTCGTCCACTCCCCAAAAATACTGGCAGCCTGGGCATTTTATTTTCCAATATTTGTCCCTGATCCTGCAGGCGTGTATGTTCTTAACATTACATGTGAGAGCAGTCTCATTGCGGCCAATGGGACTACTCCCATGTGCAAAGCTAAGCACATGAGTAAGTGTTTACAGGAAGTGGGGGGCTTTAGTTGAAAGGCAAACTGTTGATGCTACTTTGAGAGAATTCTAGAATTAAGTGTTTTGGGAATTCCAGGAATATGTTGCCCCAGGAAACACTTTCTTTAAAAATAAGTTAGTAAGCTGCTCAGGCCATGGGCAGTTTCTTTTTCCTGTCCTGTATTATGCCAGTTACATTGTCAGTAGCTAATAAAAAGACATTTTGTGCATTTTGACATTCTAAAGGGAAAGTTGCTTTTCAGAAGTGTTCTCGAGCTATAGAAATAAGTTAAACCTCTTGGGATGGTTTAGTAGCTTCTGCAGCGGGAGAAGGAGCTACATTGCACTGGAGCAGTATTACCAGTCTCAAGTGTTCAAAACTCATGAGTCAGACCTTAAAAGATCAAGAGACTGGTTAGGAAGACTTTAAAAAAAAAAAAAAAACTTGAGTTTTTCATTTGCTGTGGGTTAGAGCCTTTAGGATACACTTGGGTCTGGTTTAGAGGCTTTTGGGTGCACTCGGGTCAGGATATCCTGCTTTTGTCCACAGCCATGAGGCTAGACAATTTACCTATCATTTTTTAAAAAGTCACTTAATCACTTGACTCCATAAGCTCCATAAATAAACAACCACTTACCCAACACTCTCAAAATGTTGTCAGAACAGTTAGGACTGCTCGAGGCATTTTACATTTCTTTTCTCTTTCTACACTTTCTGTTCACCCTTTCAATTCAGACATTGTCTTGAGGGTTGGAGGGGTAAGGGTAGGGGATGTATATTATATATTTATGCTGCTTTATTATTCATTGATGCGTTTAGATAGAGGGAAACGTAGCTGGAAAAGAATGTCACTTCATCTTTACTTCTAGGAACCCCCCCCCCCTTCCTTTTGTGAACCTTTCTTGGTAACAATGTTCTCAAGTGGCTAAAGTATGGTGGGATTGGAATTAGAACCCAGGTTTACCAATTCTGACTCCCAGTGATGCTCTGCATAAATCACTTAAGCACTCTGAGCATCAGTTTTCCCCTGTCTGAAAACTGCAGAATTTGCAATTTAGGTAGAAGCTGAATATAGTTGCAAGTATGAATAGTCTGTACCACTTGCATGAGAGAGGGTTTTAAATAGATATAAATATCTAGTGTTCAATGCTACTCAGATGTCTGACTCTTTCTATTCCTATCTACACTATGAAACTGAAACATTGCTGACAGTGGTTGTTACCAATGGGTCTCCTAAATCAATGTTCACTATGTGGTTAAATAGGAATGTAGATGGGACAACACTATACTGAGGACAATTAAAGTGTGGTATGCCCTTTCTACAGGAGAGTGCTAGCAGCATTAGGAACCCTATGATAAATAGGCTATGGGCTGTTGCCAGAATTTTAAGCATCATGTTGTTTAAATTTGTCCTGAGCAGTTTCATATGACATGGGGTTTAACACTAGCAGCTCATCTACACCAGGGTTTACTAACACTAGTAAAGCCAAAACCAGTTAGCAATAGTGAGAAATACTTAGTATAGACCATTTTCCTAGAGCCTTTGAGACTTGGTTCAGCCCAGATGCTTTTGTTCGACCTCCACTAGCAGTATAACCATTTTCAACCTGGCTTGGGAGGATCAATTGCTGACAACCATTATCAACAGGGCAGTTTCTTACCATGGACAAGGATATTGAGAGGTGTAGATCAGCATTAAATTGTGATGTACAGATAAATCTGTTAATTTGTTTTGTCTTTGTTTCAATAAAGACTGTTGCCAATATGATTATATATTGAGAGAGAATGCTGGACAATATGCAAACAACTTTATATTTTAGTACAATAGGCTGAAGTTTTTCTCCTCAAAACATCATCCATATGCATATATTATTTTGTAGGTTATTGTGATCAGTCAACTATGACTCTTAGGGCAGCATTCTGATCTTTGACTAAAGACACAACGCTACTTATATCAAATCTGCTACTCTGCTGCATGCAGCAAACAGATTTTGAAGATCTCATTGTTTGAGGTATCTGAGATTAGAATCTGGCTCGGAGAATGAACATTTCTGATCTAGTTTGTTGCTTGGTTGCCACTTTCATTAAAATGTTGTATTCTCCATAATGTTATTACTTACTTTTTATCATAACTGGGAGTCCTTAACATTCAGTGTTGGTTTCTGACCAAATTAATTTATTGTCCTTGCAAATATTAAATGAGACCAATGTCGAAAATCTGTTCTACACTTTATCAAATAATAAAAATGCACAATACTAACATTATAGACAAACAACTTGTATTTCCAAAACACTAGATAGACTATTGATAATAAAAATTTATAGAGCTTTTCGGAATTGTTGACAACCTACTATTCCCTTTCTGTGACATCTACACGACAAGTGCTACAGTGGCACAGCTGCAGTAGCACTGTAGTGTACACACTTGCTACAGCGACAAAAGGGGTTATTCTATCAGTGTAGAATTCTTCCATCAACCCAGCTGCATCTACGGGTTAGGGAGGAAGAAGGGGAGGGGTAAGATCAACTTAACCACATCACACAGCACATGAAATTTTTCACAGCTCTGAATGGGGGAGGGATAGCTCAGTGGTTTGAGCATTGGCCCGCTAAACCCAGGGTTGTGAGTTCAATCCTTGAGGGGGCCATTTAGGGATCTGGGGCAAAAAATTGGTCCTGCTAGTGAAGGCAGGGGACTGGACTTGATGACCTTTCCAAGGTCCCTTCCAGTTCTATGAGATAGGTATATCTCCTTATATATTTTATTAATGACTTAGCTAGGTTGGCCGAAGTTTTAGGTGTAGACCAGACCTAAGTCAAACAGCATTATAGATTTTACATTTTGAATTCTAGAAACAATGACTAATAAATCCCCTAGACAATTTGGAAATAAGTCCTAAACTGCTTTGAAAATCTTAGCCCATAAACTTAATTACAAGAGTGTAGACTCAACTGGTAAAACAAAGTTGAGATGTAATCGTGGCTTGTTTTATTTGGTAAATGTTCTCTGCACTTAAATCTCAAAGCACTTTATATATCAATTGAATTTAGCGCTTTCTGTTAGTCGGATCTCTTTTGCAGATAGGGGAACAGACTGGGGCACAGAGGTTAGATAATTTTTCCAAAGTCACTTGAGACCAAATTCTGCTTTATTACTCAGCTGGTGTGAGAGCAAAACTAGGCATAAGAAGTCCATGTTGGCGCCAGAAACAGAACCCAGATCCCCTACTTCCCATTATTATGCTTTAAACACAAAACCACAGAAGCTTGTACTGACTGAGGATCTCTATTAACTTCAAGCGTAGTTCTTAATTGACATAAATGAAATTTGGAACATTATTTTATAGAATCCTAATGTGTTGCCTTAAAAAAAAAAAATACAAACTTTGATTATGTATGGTATATGCTGATAGTCTGTGGTACATATGGCAAAAGTATGGACTTTTGCCTTCCTATTTACATAAATCAAAAACACTCCTTCACAGTTTGTGCTACCAAATTGGTATGTCGTCTTCTTTCTCCCTTTCATAGGTAAATGATCTCTGCTGGCATGTACGCTGTCTCTCGTGCAGTGTTTGCAGAACCTCTCTAGGAAGGCATACCAGCTGCTACATCAAAGATAAAGATATTTTCTGCAAACTTGATTATTTCAGGTACAATATATGACTCTTAAAAATGGAGCTCATTTTTCTGGGGCAACAAGTGAATGAGACACCCGGATGTTCACTTAGGCTGGTATTTAGGTTGTCTTTCACCTTCACTATTTTCAATAGTCATTATGCACCAGAGCCCCGATTTCCTTAAGAAGGGATTGGGGAAACCTTAAGCAGTTTCTCTAAATGTAATTACATCATAATAGTTTGTAATATATTATTTATTTAGTGTGCCATGTTATGTATAATAACTACAGCATTTATGGAAAAGATCCCTCACTGTTGAGGCCCGTGAGGCAACTAAACCATCCACAATAGAAGTCAAGGCCCTTGCAATAATACAGACTCTAAAGTCATCAGATTAATACTTTCTTTTAATAGTGCTGGTTCAAGACTACAAAGTAGAGCTGTGATATTCTATTCCAAGAAAAAGTGGATATAATTCCTTGTAACACAAGCAAGACCCTTAGGACACCATAGAAAAGTATTCATTTTAAAAAAATCCTATTTTACTGTTTTGTAGCTCCATGCAACCTGTAAACAGCATGTTCCCATCATTATGTGTTGTTTTATGAGCAGTTGGTTTCGGAGGTGTGGTGGCATGCAGTGCAAGATTAGGGTATGATTCTGTGAAATGTGGATTACGGTAACTTGTACTGGCTTCAAAGGGAATTGAGGGGAATTTGCAATTGACAAAATCAGGAGTGAAGTCCTGGCATCTTTTCGAAGTCAACGGGAGCTTTGCCATTGATTTCAGTGGAGCTAAGATTTCACCCCAAATCCAAAGCAGGTAGGGAATATTCAACCATGAAATAAACTGATCATCTGATGACCGCTCTAATACCAAAAGAGAATAATTTAAACTAAATAGTAATTTAAAATTTACTGATGGGTGCTTAGCCCTTTTGAAAAAACTAGGCTAGTTGTTTGTTTAGGTTTCTAGGAGCATCAGTTTAAGCATCCATTTTGGAAGATGTTGGTGTCACGTGTAATCCTAAAGAATAAATATCCATGTTTATAATAGATGTATTCTAGTCACTATTTTCCTCTTGAAAATAGTCAGATTCTGATGGGGAAATATTTTATCTCCGTATTCTAGATAAAGTTGGATATTTGAAGTTCTTCTAAAGATCATAACAAAATTAGATGCTGTACTTTTTTACCCTTGTTGTTTCCTGGAATCTAATCTCTTTCCCTCTAGAAGCTTTCTAGATATATTTTCTCTGTTTTAACTTTCAGTTAGTAGTTGAACTATGTAGTTAAATACAATAGAATTAAGACCCAAATTATTTGGGCAACGTGGAATATGTTTGGATAACTGGGAGGTCATAGACCACTAGATAAATAGGGCAGGAGGACAGTTGACAATGGATTAAAAGGGGTATTTAGACAGTGGCGGGGTAAGTGAATATTTGATTCCACTTCAGCGATTAAATGAATACATTTTGTCCTCTGACTTAAGGAAAGTATTAAATTTGTAATTGGACTGTAGCCCTGTTTTTAAAACAACCAGAGGCAAACTTTTAAAATTGCTTCTCCAGAAAAACAACGCAAATTCTACCGTCATCTAACCAATGAACAGAGTCAGTGCACTTACTACGAATCTCATGGACTGTTTCCCCATCAAATTGTCACTAATTTTCCTAGGGTGGTGGTCATGTTTTAGATGATTATTTCTGTGACTTAGCCTTTTGTTTTCCCTTCTTTGCTGTAGGCGGTATGGAACCCGTTGTTCTCGTTGTGGTAGGCACATCCATTCTACTGACTGGGTCCGAAGGGCTAAGGGAAATGTGTATCACCTAGCATGTTTTGCCTGCTTCTCCTGCAAAAGACAGCTTTCCACTGGAGAGGAGTTTGCTTTGGTTGAAGAGAAAGTCCTTTGTAGAGTACATTATGATTGTATGTTGGACAATCTAAAAAGAGAAGTTGAAAATGGTAATATGCTGCTTTTATTAAATTCCTAGTTTGACTCTCATTTAGCCTTAACTAAATTTGCTGCTGCTATTTCATCTTCTTTTATAAGAAAAGCAGTACTCTAGCTTTATTAAGGATAAAGGTGCATGTATTTCAACTAAAATAATGTTCAAACTACCCAATATATTTAACTTTTATTCTAATATGTTCAACTCACTTTCTATCATTCTGAAGAAAGCAAAGTAAAATATGTCTAGCTTATCCAGTTGGTCTGTGACATTGTAGATGTAATGCTGGACCAAATCCTGCTCTCCCTTATGTCAGTGAAATCTGGATGTCCATGGAATTACTCCAATTTAATACCAAAGTAATTTTGAACAAAACAGGACCCATTGTACAATTCCATAATAACCAGCTAACAAACATTAGAAATCTTTTCCAGAGTAGTGTGACTTATGACTAATATCATTCTGAATCATCAATATACAGAATTTTTTTTTCCACATCAGGGAATGGGATTAGTGTGGAAGGAGCATTACTAACGGAACAAGATGTTAATCATCCAAAACCAGCAAAAAGAGCTCGGACCAGCTTCACAGCGGATCAACTCCAGGTAGAGGCAGCATTGTGAGCACTGAAAACTGACACAGTTCAGAAATGCATAAAGATTTTATGCAATGAATGACTGCAAACTGATATAAATATAGTTACATATGAGCAAACTATTCTCTACGTTCTAAACTATTTAACAAATTATCACGACATGGCATGTTTCTGGAATACTTTTGTTAGCTTTAGCAGTTTAATATGAAATAGTTACTCCTCTAGCTTTTTGTTTCCCTCGGGGCAGCTAGTAATTGTGCAAAGTGGAAACCAAAATGTTGATCTAGTATGACTGCTTGATGAAATCCATTTAATCAGACATTTATATCAATATGCATAATTACAATAAAGAAAAAATATCTTCAGAATTATGTATTCTGAAAAAATATACAAAGGAAATGTACTTCATATGCCTTCTCAGGACACTAGTGTGTTGGAGTTTTAGATTTCATTATACCACCACAATCAGCCTTTTAATGACCATCAAGATTGTGCCCTCAGAATTGGAAAGTATTATGTTCACATCAGCATAAACAGGAACTCTCAGGTTGGCTCCAGTCAAATTAATCCTTCTTTATTTTATATGGCGAGGGGGGGGGGGGGGGAATAATTGAACTACTTTCTGCTGGTTTGTCTTTCGTGGAGGAAGGACCAATCTCTCTCTGGTATGCTTAAGTATACTGAAGATTGTAAATATATGTGACCTATAAAACAAGTATTAATGAAGAGTGTCAAATGAATATGCCTTGCTTTTTCTCCCCACCCCCTTAATAAGTGACTTTTCCAAAACATTCAGATCTTGACTCTACCTATTAAAGCATATTCTCCTCTATATTTAAGAGTGGAATGTTGGCTTATTTTTCAGAATCTTCATTTCAGTACTCAGCGCTACCTGTTTTAGGTCAAAAACATATTCTCATAGAGAGGGTGGGGTTGGGGCAAAGTTAAATACTGAAAGAGTGTATTTGAAACTTAAGCAGTGTCAGAATATCATGGTCACAATTTACTCTTTTGGTTTGGACGTACTGTATAGTATGAAGCATTTTCCAACATCCCTCTATACCAGCTCAGTCAGTGGATATACTTCTTATGATGAAGAGATGGGAGACTCTGCGTGTTGTGGGGGCTGATGAATCAAAACTCTTGTGTGGTCAAGTCTGCTCTAAAGGGGGCTGGCTGGCTGAATCTCCTCTGTCACTAGGGCTTCCTCCTGCATCGTGACTGCCTTGATTATGGCCCACTAAGATTTATAGCTTTTGACCTAGTCTCTGATGTGAAGTTGTTCACTGGTCACTATCCCCCATGAAAATAAATAGCTTTTCAGTCATGGAATAGTTCAGATCATTTGATCTTTGAGGAAAAACCTGATTTAGCCTTCTCAAGATAACATCTATGACCAGTGTCAACCCAATCATTACAGGGGTAACAGCAGGAATAGACTCCAGCTCCTACAGGCTATAAAGGTGGCATCCCTTTGTGTCCCATTTCATATTTGTGCACATGGTGTAACACGCTCTTTCTGTTTTTCATTCTGGGTCAGCACTGAACATTTAGGGCCTTGTCTTCTGTGGTGACTACCAGAATCACCAAGACAAAATGGTAGTCTTTACTGTGTCTCTCCTTCCATAGAGCCATTCTGTCATCCCTGACCTGACTGATGGATTGCTGCAGGTAGAATCAGAAGCATATATGTGCCTGGTAGAGAGTAGGATGCAGTCTTTTCTGGGAACTCTGTCTGGGTGACAAATTGAAGCAAATGATTGAGAATCTTTTTCAGCTCAGTAATTCGTGTCTATCTCAGGTTAGGTCTGATACTCAGGTCAGCAAGATGTTTCTTTTGCAGACTCAGTTTCTGAAACCGAAGATACAATTCAGTTCCTTAACAGTGCTTTACTGTTATAGTCTAGTGTGTTCTTATTGGTGGTTTGGATTTCTTAAAGAAACAGCCTGATATAGTGTGCTTGGCAAGCTTTTTACATGTAGCCACTCTTAAATTTGGCTTCTCTGCTGCCTTGATCTGAGCTCTGTCTGGCCAGCCTATCCTCCTTCCCTGGCAGTTGTAAAAAGAGAGTATTCAGTAGGAATCGTCCCTAGAGCGGCCCAATAGAGTGGTAGTAGTGGACATGAAGCACTTAAGCCAAGGCGTAGTAATGTGGCTGTTGGCTCTTGGTGGAGACTAGTCTCTCAGTCTGCTGTCAAAAACCCACTTTGCCATTTCTGCCCCAAGTTGAAGGAGTAGGCAGTGATAATCCAAACAGAAGTGCAATATGTATATCAGCAACGTGGGGGAGGAGGGAACAAAGAAGTATCTTGTACTCTTCTTCTTGGCAAGAAGAAATTTCCCTTCTCTTGCTGCTATTCACACTGCTAAGATTCTGAAATCCAAAGCAACTGGCTGAGCTGGAGCCAGAACCCACCAAGAGAATAGGAATTGCGCTAATCAGCGCACCTTCTGAATTGCCGCAAATGAAACTTTTAAGCCCCCTCTCAGGTTAAACTGATGGTATCCTACTTCCTCAGGATGATTGAGAGGAATGTTCTTTAGGTTTCAGGGCCCATTAGATTTAGGATTGAATGACTTTTGCTGTCCAAGTCAACCTTAGCGTACTTTGCCCTTAACCTCCATGGGCAGAGCCTTTTTGAAGATTGCATTTTCTAAATTTAGCATTGTCCTTGGCTTCTGGAGTTAATGCTTCTTTCTAAATCACCACCTCTACCTTGGATACGATCTTTTGATCTGGGCTCAGATTGTTCTATCCCGCCAGGCACCTGGCCCTGCTTGGTCTTTCCTCTTGGGTCAGAAAGCTTCTCTCTGGAGCCATGAAAGAACACATGCAGTGTTATCTTTATATCAAGCATATTAAGACCTACTTCTATCTAAATCAAAAGAAAACTCTAAGTTGGGGCATTCACAAAGGATCTGACTTTCTAAGAACAGCTTCTAATGCTTCACCGTCATCTCTGGTTTTAAAACTGCATTGAAGCAGCACATGGTGGCAGGTATAGATAGCTTTGTCTCCTGTTCAGAATAATTTGACAAGTGCTTCTATGGAGATTGTGGATGTGGGGAATGTTTCTCTTCCAGAAATATGTAAAGCAACTCCCTCGGTGTGTGTTGCATACCCTTTTATATCACTAAAGAGACCTGATATGGGAAGCCTCTAGAAACGCATTTATAGAAGTCCTAGCCTTATAGATGTTGTAATCCATCCATCCGTTCTTCTCTGGTACCCACCACATGCCTGTTTTGGAATTGGAAGGTGCTTTTCAAGTTCACACTCAATAGGTGGAAAATTGAGAGAGAGTATTCTCGATCAGCCTAGGCATCCCACCCTGCCAACCCTCGTGTTGGTGAAGATGGGACTAATTTCTCCCTTAAACTTTTTTATGGAGTTTTAATATGAACAGAATAGAATTTTTAATGCTCAGGAAGTCTGAAGAGGTTCATCCAGCTAACTGCCTTTATAGGAGGAATAACATAGTAATTGACTCTTACGTAGTGCTCTGTATTCAAAGCACTTTACAAACTTTGACTTCACAAGAGCTTTACTTTTTTCCTGTTTCCATCTGCTGGTAGGAGGACTTATACCCACAATATGGGCTGGCATATTGGGACATGGAGAACCCAATTAACAAGTAAGAAACTATCTCTTTTTTTCATATAAAACTGAGTGACAGAATGGGTTTTTATTTAAGACAAACTGGAAAATAGCTGCTGATGTAAAAATATTAGCTCTGTAAATGAGCTAAATCAAATTATGGAATAGATTCAGGTTTATAACTTCGGTTTATGAAATCTTAGAGGGATGGGTGAATTGTTAGTGAAACTGAAAATTGACTAATATGTGGTAATATCCAATGGGCAAAATCATTCTATCTCCACAACCAATTTAAAAGGTAATATGTATAAACCAAAGTACTTTATCAATAAAGTCTCTTATGCTCTTATTCTCTGGGTTCTATTGTTGTTCATACTCAAAGCAAACTCATTGGCAAATCTAAATGCTGGTGTGGGTCAAATGGAGTGGGTAATTATCTGTATCTAAAGTGTTGGACTGGAGAATATAGTCAAGGTGGTATTTGAGGGCTATATGATGTAGTAAAGAGGTGATTCTGTTTCTAAGGCTGTCCTAAATCTTGATTAAACCATTTCTGCTTTGGATTCACCTCTACAAGATGTCAACGAGCTTCTTACGTGAACTGGAGAGCTAAGAGGAGAACCCGCTAGTTTAGACTGCATCTAACCTACAAATGTTCCCTTACACATATGAAACAAAAGTGTGTCATCTAGCAGTACCACACCGATTTACCAATTGTCGTCCATGCAGAGCTAGATGGTAACAGGCTGACCCTTCTCATTGTTTCTAAGAGAAACAGAACACGTGGAAAGGGGACATTAAATGAATATCTAAATTGGGGAGCGTGATTACCTTGCCTCAAAAAAGACAAAACACTTGTGGGCCTCTTGTGCCACACTTCTCAATGGAAGCAATTGCTGCAGTTGCCACTGGAATTTTATGGTACTACCCATAGGAGAGGAGTTGTTCCATGATATTGGAAATGAGAGAGGAAGTGGTCCATGAAACACTAGGTTTGGTCCACGCTATGAAAAAGTTTGCAAACACATATGTGTAGGGTGACCAGATGTCCAGTTTTTAAAGGGACAGTCCCATTTTTTGGGGACTTTTTCTTGTCTAGGTGCCCATTACCTCCCATCCCCGTCCCATTTTTACCAGTTGCTATCTGGTAACCCTACATACATGGCAAATGCATCATTGGTCCCCAAAGTCCAAAAATGAGCAAATTTAAATTTTCCTTTATGCTACTACAGAGTCACCAGCAAAAGGCCATGCAGTTTCACTTTGTTAGATTAGGAAAATTCTCTCACCTTTATAATTGGAGTCCATATGAAAAGTGCTTTACAAACTATATAGTTTGTCTCTGAGCATATGAATTATTTGCCAGCTACAAAAAGGCAGTCCTTCTCTAAGGGTAAAACAGAAACTGCTCAATGATGCACAGTTTAGGACAGAAAGTGAAAATTTATTTTCCAGTTGAAGCTAATGGAGGAATTTAGGCAAAATTAGAACTTCGTCAAGACACAAGTTAAACTGACATCTGCTTTTGCAAAAGATGCCATTCATTTTTAATGACAAATGATCAGTTTTCAAAACATTGCACCATCCATACCACCCTAATCCTATGCTGAGCTATTTTTGGCATTGCTTAGTCAGATTAGCCAGTAGTAGGTCTGTTATATGCAGCTTGTGTATTATTTCAGAGATGGATTAAAGGTAAATGTGGCATAAACTCAGGACTTTAAAATTACATACATATTTCAGGGCAGCTGGAAAAGGATTAAGTGGGGATCCTCTTTAGAATACAGGACCTAGATTGATTGATTGGTCTTTTTGAACCTGTCAACCATGGAAAGTTCATTCTGTGCCCCTATTATGTATTCACTGGTCTGCAGTTTATACACTTTATCTAGCAACAACATTTAAGTTAGTCTGCAGTGAATTTTCTGCCATAATCCCTCTCTAGTGCAGTCATCATACCTGCATTTCTCCCCCCGCTCCTCCCACCACTACTGCAAACCAGAACAAAGAAAAATGCCTCTTCCAATTCTGTGTGTCTGAATGTGGCCATTTTATTACTCCGAGTAAGGGATTATCTCTGAAAATGATGATTTTAAAAGGATAAACTGGGACAACATGCTTCGGGGTTAAAGAGCATTATTCCCTTACATTGATGAAGGGATATGATCATGAATTTGAGAGAAGCCTGTAATATCTGATTTGCTAGCACTTACAATACTTAATTTTTTTAAAAACCAACCTCTTACCTTTTCAGGTTATGCAAGCACAGTTTGCTCAAGACAACAATCCAGATGCACAAACGCTCCAAAAACTGGCAGAAAGAACAGGCTTGAGCAGGCGTGTGATACAGGTGACTGTACTAAAGTTATTTCACTAACACAAAGTCCAACTTATACAAAATCTGAGTTACTCAAAGTGCGTAGTACTGCAAGTAAGAAAATTGCTAATTCCTTAGTTGGAAAGAGATCTAATCTGGTAGTTTAAACATAACATAACAACTGCAGATCAAATCTTTCGTGCAAAGATTGTTTAGAACACCCATATCTGTTAGATGCACACAGTACATTCTTCATTGCATGCTTTGGGTGGGGGATACAATATACAGACACCTAAATGAGTTTTATGTTTTAAAAAAAAAAGTCTCTTCAATGAATACGTTATGTTGATACAACATTTGCTAAAGGCAAAAATGAAACTTATTGATTTCATTTTTGAGCAAGATTTAATTGTATTTACTCACTTTCCCCCCAAAGCTGCTGCAATACATTGCACAAACACTGACTAAGATTTAAAGGACATCTACTGATCAATCTTGATATGGGTCCTGAGCCAAACCCTATCCTCATTCTATCTAAAACTTAAAGGAAGTTCAAATCCAGAACCAAACTTTGTGTCTGGGGGACCCCCTTCATTAAACAATACTACTATGATCCAACCATAGTGTAAGGGCTTTTCTTTCTCTTTTCACTCATCCCTAGGTTAAAAACGTCACAGAATATTTCTATAAGAATGGCTGACTTCTATAATCCCTGGCTAAAGGGTTCAAACTTTTAAAAAATGGAGGCTAGATTACTTTAAAAAAAAAAAAAATCCAACCTGGCATACCAAGGATATTTCAACATTCTTGTCAGCAATGTAATGGTGATCTAGTCACAGTTCCATGTGCTCTGTGACACTGACACTGAATTCAGCTTCAGCTGAACTATAAACTTGAGGATTTTATTAAATTAAATGTCAAAATTAAATACAATCAAACATGATTTATATTTTCCTCCTTTTCAGGTGTGGTTTCAAAACTGTAGAGCACGCCATAAGAAACATGTTAGTCCTAATCATTCATCGACTGCTCCTGTCACAGCAGTTCAGCCCTCTAGGCTGTCTCCACCAATGTTAGAAGAAATGGCATACTCGGCATATGTACCCCAAGATGGGACAATGTTAACTGCTCTACATAGTTACATGGATGGTAGGTATAGTAACTTACTGTAACTCTCGTCAGATCGAAGTACAAAATATCAATGCTTTCTTTAGGTGAAGCAAGAGGATTTATCAGGTAATGTAAATAATAGTATAGTAAAGAAATCTGACACTATCACTTCTCATTTCCAGTATTCTCTCTCTAACATCTCTTAACACCTATTACTAGGGCCCTACCAAATTCACAGTCCATTTTGGTCAATTTCACGGTCATAGGATTTTTAAAATTGTAAATTCCATTATTTCAGCTATTTAAATCTAAATTTTCACAGTGTTGTAATTGTAGGGGTCCTGACCCAAAAAGGAGTTGGGGTGGGGGTGGCTGGGTCGGTGTCACAAGGTTTTTGTGTCTCTGGTGTGTGGGGGGGAGGGGTTTGTGGTACTGCTACCCTTACTGCTGGCTGGGAGCTCAGCTCTGAAGACAGTGTTGCCGCCAGCAGCAGCGCAGAGGTAAGGATGGCATGGTATGGTATTGCCACCCTTCTGCACTGCTGCCTTCAGAGCTGAGCTCTTAGCAGCTGCCACTCCCTGGCCACACAGCTCTGAAAGGAGCAGCGCAGAAGTAAGGGTGGCATGGTATCATATTGCCACCCTAACTTCTGTGCGGCTGCTGGCGGGGCGCTGCCTTCAGAGCTGGGCACCCAGTCAACAGCCACCACTCTCCAGCTGCCCAGCTCTGAAGGCAGTGAAGAAATAAGGGTGGCAATACTGCAACATCCCTAAAATAACCTTATGACCCTCTGTAACTCGCTTTTGGGTAAGGACCCGCAATTTGAGAAACACTGGTCTCCCCTGTGAAATCTGTATAGTATAGGGTAAAAGTAAATAANCGAAGAAATAAGGGTGGCAATACTGCAACATCCCTAAAATAACCTTATGACCCCTCTGTAACTCGCTTTTGGGTAAGGACCCCCAATTTGAGAAACACTGGTCTCCCCTGTGAAATCTGTATAGTATAGGGTAAAAGTAAATAAAAGACCAGATTTCCCGGGGGAGACCAGATTTCACGGTTCATGATGTGTTTTTCATGGTGATGAATTCGGTAGGACCCTACCTATTACCTAGTGCTGTAGCTGCTCCCTTTGTTGTACTAGCATAGCTGAGGATTTGGATATAAAGATCACTGTGTACTTTCTACATCAGTGGTTTTCAAAGTGCGGGTCACGACCCAGTACTGGGTCATGGCATGGAAGGCACTGGGTCATGGCAGCTCTGGTCAGCACCGCTGACCAGGCCGTTAAAAGTCCCGGCGGCGGTGCTGCCCGGCTAAGGCAGGCTAGTCCCTACCTGTTCTGACACTGTGAGCGGCCAGCAGCAGGTCCGGCTCCTAGGCAGGGGGGCCCCCTGGGTCTCCGTGCGCTGCCCCCACCTGAGCACCAGCCAATGGGAGCTGGGGGGGGGCAGTGCCTGCGGGCGAGAGCTGCGCGGAGCTGCTTGCATGCCTCCACCTAGGAGCCAGACCTGCTGCTGGCCGCTTCCGGGGTGCAGTGCGGTCTGTGGTGCGAGGACGGGTGGGAAGCCTGCCTTAGCAACCTCATTGCACTGCTGACCGGGAGCCACCTGAGGTAACTCCATGCCCCAGTCCCCTGCCCCAGCCCTGAGCCCCCCTGAATCTGGAGCTCCTTCCTGCACCCCAAGCCCCTCATCCCTGGCCCCACTCCAGAGCCTGCATCCCCAGCCCAGAGCCCTGATCCCCTCCCGCAGCCTGACCCTCTGCTCCAGCCCAGCGCTCCCTCCCGCAGCCCTCACCCCCGCACTCCAACCCTCTGCCCCAGCCCTGAGCCCCTCCCAAACCTCTCATCCCCAGCTTTGTTGGGTCGTGGGCATGAACAATTTTCTTCAACTGGGTCACCAGAAAAAAAGTTTGAAAACCACCGTTCTACATAATAATAATGCTGGTGATGAAAAATTATATTAAACACACTTGATTTGTTGCTGTTAATTTAAAAATGTAATTATTGCTCATTTTTAGTTAATCTTAAATGAAAGTGTTTACTCTAAACATTTTATTTTCCAATTCAGGATTTTTAGACACTTTTAGTTTGGAATTTGTATTTGAAGACTTGAAAGGAGTACTAGAGATTAGTGGAACATTTAGCAACTTAATTGCAGACTAAAACTAAGGCTCTCTCCACACTGGCATACAGAGAAACCTGGCTACTACAGTGATCTCCAAACTAGGTCATAGGTGCTGACTTCCCCTCTGCCCAGTGGGTGCTCAACCCCCGCCCCTGCATGGCCCTCGCCCCATCCCCATTCTGCCCCATCCCCATTCTGCCCCATCCCCAAAGTCCCCGCCCCATCCCCATTCCGTCTCAATTCCACCCCCTTCCCCCAAGTCCCTGCCTCTTCTCCGCCTCCTCCCCAGGGCGCGCCATGTCCCCGCTTCTCCCCCTCCCTCTCGAAAAGTCCTAAGTGCTGCCAAACAGCGGTTGGGGGGGGAGGGGGCGGGAAGCGCTGGAAGGGAGGGAGAGGAGCGGGGATGCAGCACGCTCGGGGGAGGGGGGAGCTTCGCTGCCAGTGGGTGCAGAGCACCCGCTAATTTTTCCCCGTGGGTGCTCCAGCCCCGGAGCACCCATGGAGTCAGCACCTATGAACCAGGTCACCAAAATCTAGTTCCAGTTTGTAACGTAGGCTGGACTTCAGTTGTTTCAACACCACACAAATTTGAACCATATTTGTAATTAAGGTTAGGGAACAATTGTATTGTAACCAGGTTTCCTGAGATGGTTGCATCTGCCATGTAGACAGGATCAGTCAGTCTGCTTTCTTCCCAAGCTGCAGGATAATATGCATGGATCGAAATGGCACTAATAGCTTGTGACCCAGAATGAAGAAGTTGGAAACAATTGTAATGCCATTAAAACTGGCTAGATCCTGTAATTGTGCTAGAGCAGTGGTTCTTAACCAGGGGTGCGTGTACACCTGGGGGTACTCAAGTCTTCCAGGGGGTACTCAACTCCTCTAGGAGTGTGGGGTTTTTTCTATTTGAGGGTTGCAGCCTGCAGGGGGTCATGGGATGGGTTTTGATGGGTTGCAAGTGCAGGGTTGGCATTAGTGAAATTAGTGCAGCTCCCTTGTGGCACAGTCATCCTAGTACAGTGTCTTTTTTTTACTAGCTTGCAATGTTTTCTACTGTCAATGCAGTTGACCAATAAATCTTTCTATTTTTTTTTAGCTCATTCACCTACAGCACTTGGACTCCAGCCCTTGCTACCCCATTCAATGACACAACTGCCAATAAGTCACACCTAATTCCTTTCTTTCAGGGATAAAAGCTAGTAAGGATGTACTCTTAAGAGTCATTTATTGTGTATTAAAATATCGTTGAAAAGATATTAATGTAAATTTTTTATTTAACATCCAAAGCATTTTCAAGACTATTTTGCTGCCCAAGTACGTAAGTATAGTTGGCCTGCAAGACACTTTTATGGATTCTGCATAAATAACTATATGTTGTTTACAAGGCTTATTAAACACCTTTTTTGTATTGTCTGGAAGTAGTCCACTCTAGTTATGTATTTGTTAATTTATTCATCATCAAGAGCACTTTGCCTAAAAGAAAGGACTGATAATTGTGCAAAATGTTTACAATTCTTTGTGAAATTGTAGTTTATCATTAGTTTGTATCTGTAAGTTATTGTTATAAAAAGTATTACCTGTATTTGAGTTATATACAGCCTATACTTTAAAGCTAATGTCTGTGAGTTGGCAAAATAAATTTCATTTGCAAATATTTTCAAAATGAGCTGAATAAACCCTCTATTGCAGCATGCTAAACAAACACGTTATTGTGTTTATGGTTGAACTATGAGTAATTAAAGGATAGCATAGTTTTAATCTTCAATTTTAAGACAAGGCCCCTTGTACAAGTAGGCACATTAGACCTAAATGATGGAGTTAACTTCCCCAGGATTATGCAGCAATGTCAATTAACTTAAAAAATATTTTGATACGCTTACGTTGTTTGAAATACACCTCTACCTCGATATAACGCTGTCCTCGGGAGCCAAAAAATCTTACCGCGTTATATTGAACTTGCTTTGATCGACCGGAATGCACAGCCCCCCCCCCCCCCCCAGCACTGCTTTACTGTGTTATATCCAAATTTGTGTGTTATCGGGTGGCGTTATATCGAGGTAGCGGTGTATTTCAAACATATTCCACAAAATGAAACTATAACTAATGCGCACTGCAGAGCACAATACTGCCCAGTATCTTCTGTGGAGAGAGGAAAAAATACTAGGTAAACTTTTTTGGGTGGGGAATGAAGAACAGTTCAAAACAAACTTCTCATACCATGTGTGAAGTAAATGAGAAACAGCACAGACCCTATAATCCAGTTTAGGAGGAGGATATTGCCGAAGCAGCTCCTAGTGTTGACTTCAGTGGTCACCACCTCATTGAAGTGAAATGGGGTTAGCTTCAGAAGCTCACACCCAAGTCAAAAGGCTCTGGGGAAGGGGAATTCACATTTGCTGCTGCTATTGTTTGAGCAACTGTCTATATGCAAGGCTAGAAAAATGGAGTGGATGCTGGCAGTTCCAGCAAGACTTCAAGCTTTGTAGGGCAGCCACTGCCTCCTGCAGGCCTCCCCTTGAGCATGCAAATTCTGTACCCTGTTCTACCACTAGTTTTGGAATTTCTCCAGCTGGCTACCATCTTTTTGTCTGGTAGAATTGCTGAGGAGAACTCTCCTCATAATTCAAGCCTTCACTATGGCCTGGACTGGGAAGTGCTTGCTTCCTGGAAAGAAGGTCTGGCCTTTGCAGTCACTGGTGTTCAATTGCCCTTACTGCTGTATTCTCCTCATTCTGGAAAGATCCCCCCCTTGCTGCTTCCTGCTATTGGAAGGGCAGTAATGTGGGAGCTGTGGGCACAGCAAATTCACAAAACTTCTCTGTGGGAAGAAACAGAAACATTGAAAAACTCTTCATAGACACACTTGTCCTTCCTTCTTTGCCTAGTTTCTCCCTATCCTCTTTCCTGCACCCACCTTAAACCACTACTCACCTACCCTAAAACAGTGCATTATAGAAAATGTCATGAAGTTGTGAAATACAGACAAATCATGACCCATAAATTTATAGTATTCAACATACCAGTTTTTAATGTTAAAAGGGAGTTATGCTTTTTTAAGGTGCAGACTTTTAACTCTTTTGCACAAATACTTAAGCGGTTTGTTAATATTCTACTTCAGTATCTAAGAAACTGAGGACTTGATCCTGCACCATTGAATTGTACAGGAGCAGGAGTAGGCTCTGAGCACCCAGTGTATTCTAGTCCCCATACAGACAAGTGGAGGGGAGGGGAAAAGAGTAATTTCCCTACTCTGAAGATCTTGCAATCTTAATCCAAATTACAGAGGGGGGCGAGGGGCTTGCACGTTTGTTCTAAGTAATCTATCCCTTGTCAACTTTTTAACTTAACTCCCTGCGTAGCTGCCACTATTGATTTGTTATTGGAATTTTTGTTACTCTTGACTTTATTAATCTTAAATATTTAACCCTTTTGTATTTTCTTAAACTTCAAAAGAAGCTGAAAAATAACTTAATAGACTTTTCATAAACAATATTTTGGTAATTTAGTCTTAATCTCAAATCTGTAGAATAAATCAAATCACTAGTGCAATTTAAAAAAATCTTCAGTTTCTTTAAGAAAACTTTGCCCTAGTTATCTTTAAATGGTTCTGTTTAAACAGGAAAGACAAACCAAAATGGGTTATTCCAATTATCCACTTGGTTTAGCTATGCACATTGAGAGCCTTCCCCCAAAACAGTGACATCTAGTGACAGAAAACTATAAAACTAGATTTGCTGTTTGTGAGGTTAATATATCATACTATTGTGGGGAGGGGTTTCTCAGCGTGTGTGTATAAACTTGTTAGTAAACTGATTCACGCTAGACTTCAGGTTTATATTTTTACTGCTTTAAACTCATTTCTCATCCCCCCTCCCCCTCCCCCCCCGGTTAAAAAAAAGTCTCACCTTTCAGTACGATAGTGCAGTAGCTCTTTACCACTTAACAGGGTCTGATGTTTTGTTCTCGCCAACCCTCTACAGTGAGTGGCCCCAACATTAGGCCACACTGTACACTCTCAACAGGCATTTCTGCTTGCAGATGAGTGGCCTTGGGTTGCAGTAGTAAGGTGGAGGTAGTTCAGGACTGAGGCTCTGAATAAAATGATATACCTGTATCGAACATCTATTTTCTTGAGAATAAGACTTCTCTCTCAAACTGTGGCAGAATGATAACTGTAATTGCCTCTTCAGCCCCCTGCCTTTAAGTGTTGCCCTAGTTGGCATTGTTTTAACTAAAGCTACCTTTTACAGTGAAATTGAGCCAGGAGTGAGAGTGACAAATTCTGCACCAGGCTCCAACTAAGCATGTATGCAGGGTATAGCACATGTGTGAGCTTATGTCTGTTCCAAGGTAGTTCTAGACAAGAGGAATATAGCAGGTATCTGTGTGCTTCAATCACCACTTTGGAAATTTGTGCCTTTGCAGGGTAAAGATCTCTTCTACTTCTGGTGGCTGAAGAACAAAAACTGTGTGTCAGACAAAGTATATCTAACACAGACAATATTACATTACTCAGATTACTTGGAATTTTATATCCCCAAACTGTGGAGTATGTTTGTGATAAGAGCGCATGTTCCTTGAAAACAATGTACAGATTTTTCCAGTCAATGTGGTTCTAATCAGGGCAGTGCCAAACATATCATAGCTTCACCATTCTAGTCATTCTTTGCTGCTTTTGGGGAAAATACACCTCTAGACTGATGTTATGGAAGCACAAGGCAAAGATTTACCATGTCATTTAAGTGCCTGCAGGATTGATCCCTACTTTATCACATGTTTTGTCTATGCTGGTGTTAAATGAGTAATGCACTGTGCCCTTGCTGCTCAGTGACTTCTCTTGGGAGACTATTCTACAGACCTTTTGATTTTTCTCAGAATGAAGTCTATCGTAATATTCAGCCTACAGTCTCTCTCATCCTATTATTCATTAGTCTACTCCAAGGGTTCTCAAACTGGGGGTCATGACCCCTCAGGGTTGCAAGGGTATTATGTGGGGAGTTGTGAGCGGTCAGCCTCCACTCCCAAACCCTGCTTCATCTCCAGCATTTATAATAGTGTTAAATATAAAAAGAATGTGTTTTTGAATTTATAAGGGGTGAGGGATCTCACTCATAGGCTTGCTGTGTGAAAGGGGTCACCCATACAAAAGTTTAACAACTGGTCTACCCCTTTTGGCTTATCATCAACAGTTAGTCACCCTCCTTGGGGAACGGTCATTACTGTATTCCACACTTGGTCCTGATTTAGGTAAACTATATGTTCCACTCCCAGACCAGGGATGGTTTTAAAACTGGAGTTTTATTAAACTTAAAATAAAAACCCCACCAAACAGCTTGCACAAACCCAAGTGCTGCTGAATCTCTGACCACCCACCAAACTACAACTACATCCTGCTTCCCCAACTGTCCCCTTTGGCCTCTAATCCTTAAAGGATGATTCTTATCAAAAGTAGGTGATTTTTGAGAATGTTTTGATGCCAGTTCATAGGTAAAAAACTTTTTGGTCCTTTTTTTGGTCTTCAGGTGCAGATTCAAAGTTTTTAAGTAAATGTGATATCAATGGGCAAACATGAAAATCTTTCATATAATAAATAGAAAGGTGAGATTTGTGTAGCTTCATTTCATGTATAACTATAGGGATAGATTACTCTAAGGAAGTTCTAGTTTGATTTTTTTTTTTTTCTAGCAAGGCCCTCAACATAGCCAGAAGAGTTTAGCTTAACCTTTCTACTTGCCCATTTCCCCATGAGTGGTGAAGGGTTGTGTGAGGTGTTTCAATTTTGCAGTAGTGCTCTAACTTTCTGAATAGATGTTCAAACTCTGCACTTTGGTCGTGATTAATCCTTTTGGGGAAACCAATTTTAAAAACAGTAGTTGAAGATCTTGTCTACTACAATCTTGCCTGATTTACTGGTGGTAGGTATGGACAGACATAGCAAAGTAATGGTAAAATAAAGATGTAAAAAGTTTGATAGAAACTCAAAGGGTTCCGCTATAACTGTGCATACTGCTGAGGTTTCTTTTGCTGAACACATGAACAGACTCTGGTGCCAATGTCCCTCACCAGCTGCAGACAATGGAACCAATCTCTTATGAGACTGATTACTTGATCTACTCTTAGATATCCCATCTCTTCATGATGTTCTTAACATACTTGCTTTTGGGATTTTCCACATACCAGTTGATTTCTTGACTTGGCTTTCTGAGGAAATAGTCTATCTTTATCCAGATGCAACAGATGCCTTCCATGTGTAACTCTAGTGCCCTCATAGCCAAGATGGAGTCTGCTCTGCAGGCAGCTCTGGCCAAGAGAAGGCACGCGCAGGAATGCCACAGGAAAAAATCCCTTTCACCCCCGGGGCACCTGTTCCAAACCCCCACCCCACCCCTCGAGTGCACACACACACAGGAAAAGTACAATAGATGTACAAAAGGGAAACATTTATTTAAAGAGGGATGAGAGGAGAAAAACAACAAGGGGAAATATAGGGGGAGCAGTAGAACAGGGTTGCATTCAAACCAAGGCCCCACAGGCCCAGTGGTAGCACAGTCTGGAAGGGCAGACACCGAGCAATGTGTCTGCACACAGAGTTCAGGAGTCCTGAGCAAAGTTCCAGTCCAGTGGTGAGTCTTGGGTGCTCCTGGTCGTCTTCAGCGCCAGTGAACTTTCCCCAACAAACCCCTCCTGTGCCCTCTTCTGCCGCTCTCTGCAAAGCCACACAGATCGACCACCTCCCTCCGTAACTAGCTAGCAGCCTCCTTCCTTATTTCCAGTGCAGAGTCACAAGCCCCAGTACTCTCAGCCTCATGCAGCTCTGGGCAGCCGTGATACTGGGTCCAGCTCCGGCCTGTCCTCCTTGGGCAATTCCTCCCTGGCACCGTGCTCCTCCTGGCTCCTGTCCTGGGGTGTCCCTGATCGGCTGCCCTGTCCTTCCCAGGCTTCAGGCAGGTTGTCTGCTGCTTCACTTTGTGAGGGCCTGCGGCTGCAGCCCTTCTTTCTCTCTGGAACTCCAGAGCCACCCCCTGGAGTTTCCCTTCTTAGGCTCACTGCTCCCCCTCCCCTCTTAGGAAAAAGATCTAAAGGGGCCACACTCTCTAAACCCCAAGGGGTTACACATGCATCATGGCAGAGAACTTACCATTCTCCTGTGTTCTCTTGGTTATTAGGCTTGTGCAGAGGTGAAAGTAAGCCGGTCCGGTCCGGCNAGTGCTCCTCGCGGCTCCTGTCCTGGGGTGTCCCTGATTGGCTGCCCTGTCCTTCCCAGGCTTCAGGCAGGTTGTCTGCTGCTTCACTTTGTGAGGGCCTGCGGCTGCAGCCCTTCTTTCTCCCTGGAACTCCAGAGCCACCCCCTGGAGTTTCCCTTCTTAGGCTCACTGCTCCCCCTCCCCTCTTAGGAAAAAGATCTAAAGGGGCCACACTCTCTAAACCCCAAGGGGTTACACATGCATCATGGCAGAGAACTTACCATTCTCCTGTGTTCTCTTGGTTATTAGGCTTGTGCAGAGGTGAAAGTAAGCCGGTCCGGTCCGGCATACTGGCAAGAGCCAGTACGCCGTGCCGGACTGGACCAGCTTCCACGGCGGTGATTTAAAGGGCCCGGGGCTCCGGCCACTGCGGGGAGCCCCGGGCCCTTTAAAGCGCCACTGAAGCTCCGGCACCCGGGCTCCCGTGGTGATTTAAAGGGTCCGGAGCTCCGCGGCAGCTGGAGCCCCGGGCCCTTTAATTTGCCCGTGAGCCCCAGGGCTCCCAGCCGCCTCTGCAGCTGGTAGCTCCGGGGTGATTTAAAGGCCCTGGGGCTCCCAGCCACAGCCAGAGCCCCAGGGCCTTTACATCTTGAAAGGCCCCGCCTCTTCCAGTTGAGGCCACGCCCCCGCTCAGGACTCCAGCATACCGGTAAGTCCTTTAAGTTACTTTCACCCCTGGGTTTGTGCCCCAAGGACTTATGAATAATTTTAGCAAGAGCCAAAACTTGGTTTTGGGCTGCCAAAATGTCTTCTCATGGAATAGGACTTCCGCTAGATGTAATGGCCATGGAGAAGCCTTCTACTACGAAAGGGGTGGTAGTAATAGCTGCTAAAATAACTTGCCATCTCCTTCTACATCTGAGAACTGATCATTAACATAATCTTTGCTCATCTCCTGTGTGCATTCTGTCATTTCTCCATATTAAGAGGCATTCTGGATAAAGCATCTGCCTCCACATTAGATTTCCCCTGGACAATATTTCACTTTGAAATTAGTCAGCTAACTCTGCAACCCACCAGTGTGCTGTGGCATTCAGCCTTGCAGAGGTGAAAAATATAGGTTAAAAGCTTGTTATCACTGTAACTGTGCAGAATTTTGCTTAGAGGTAATCAACAAAATGTCAGTTACAGTCCTTTTCAGAGTTAGACACTCCACCTTTCCTAAGTGAAGGTGATAATTTTTAGCTGGTATTCTTGATCCATAACCAATAGCAGAAGTATCTCAAAGTGGACTATGGAACTTTTAGTGCCCCGTAGCAGGGTCCACACATCCAGTTAGTGTGTGGCAAACTGGTGCACTGTAGATTTATAACCTGGCTTCCTGTGCTTTAAGTCTCCATGTAGACAAGCTCTTAGTTTACTTTCCTGACTTTGATATAAGAATTAAGACTGTACCTAAGCCCTTACTGGAAATATCTACATGTAGGATAAAGAGTAAGGCAAATTTGGGATAGGCTATTGATGGTCATCCTAGGCAATCAATCAGCTGCTTTAAAACTCTTTGGTGTTGCTCAGTCCAGGTATCTGTCCAGACCCTGCTCCTTGTCCTTTTGGCTGTTCAAATTTATCTTTGAACTCCTGCTCTTCACTATTTAAATATATAACAAACCACTTAACTAAAGTAAAACTTTTTAGCAGCAATTGTACTGTACCCTGGCCCAGAAATGCTTGGAGTTATCTCTTAAATGCTCATCCTTTACCTGTTAGAGGAGTCCTTCTACTTCCATATGAAGGACCTCTAACTCTCTACCAGCCATAGTGCTTGCAAACTATTATTTTTTCCCTTATGCGTCTAGAGAAAAACTTTATTTTCAAAATCACTTTTCTGTTTGCAACATCTTCTGGCAGCTTTTTCAGGAATAAGCTGTAACAACCAGGTTAGACTTAGAGGTCAGATCACTTCAATTCAGCCTCCACAGGCTGGCTTGCCAAATGTCACACTCCCAGACCAGGGCTAGTTTAAAAGTGGGGTTTTATTCAACTTAGAATCCCAAAACAAACACATACAGCTTGCACAAGGCCCTCTGCTTCTGAATCCCTCCCAGCATACATTACTTTCTCCTGCTATTACCACACCCTATTCCCTAGAACTGTCCCCTTTGACACCCTCTGTTGACTACCAATCATTAAAGGGACAGAGCACAGATCAATCTAAGCCTGACATTCCCTTATGAGTGCTATATATACACATTTAAAAAAAAATCCTCATTCCCTTAGGGTGAAACCCTGCTCCTCTCCCATTCCTCTCTGTCCAACACGTGCAAAGGAATCAGTCTATGAGAAGCCAGGGAGAGGCTATGAGGGACTTGGCAGCTCCTTGCTCATCGTTAATCTGGGCTCCCAGCCAGCCCACTGTAGAAGTGTTAAGGGGTGGTAGGCAGCCCAAGGGCATGTATGGGCTATTGGCCACAAAACACATGTTATAGAGGGAGCGGGTTGCTACTACAGCGCACATTCAGCAGTTGGGAGCTTGACAGGACCAGAGTCCTCTTTAAAGACTGGAAGAAGGGGAAGTACCAAGGCTGGAGGCAGCTTCTGGGCAAGGGAAGTGCTGCTTCCCTTTCCCATGTCCAGTGAAGGTAGAATGAGTAGTAATCAGCTTAATCTTCACCAAAGGAGATTTACATTAAATATTAGGAAAAACTAACTCTAAGGATAGTTAAGAACTGGAATTGGTTGCCAAGGAAGGATGTGGAGTCCCTGTCACTGGAGGTTTTTAAGAACAGGTTGGACAAATCCTTGTCAGGGATGGTCTATGTCTATATATACTTGGTCCTGCCTCAGTGGAGGAGGCTGGACTAGATGACCTAACACAGTCCCTTCCAGACCTACATTTCTATGATTCTATGTCATTAATGTAAGACTGCACCAGCCTATGCATTCTTCTCTCCCTGTTAGCACACTCTTTTTGTAGATTCCTGTTCCCATTTAGTACCTCTCCCATGCCATTACTCCACTTTCCATGCCTCAAACATCAAAGGAGTAGTCCACAAGTCCCATCAGCTACTTTCTGCCCCTTCTCCGAGACATTGTAGGACAGCTCCTGGACCTCAGCCCTGGGCATGGATCCTCTCCCAGAGGAGTCAGAAGATGAGAGACACTGGGAGGAACCCTTCTGCTGAACTGCTGGTTTCATTTCCTTCCCCAAGTGGAGCTTGTTCCTACAGCAAGGGTCTGAAACCAGGAAGAAAAGGACTCAGGTGGAAGAAACTGATAAAAGATTTAAATAAAAAAAACCATTTAAATAAAAAACCTCCAATTACTTTATTTACCCAGAAACCTCCAGCTTGTACTGTACTCACACACAGTGCACTGCTTATAACAATGCGTTGAGAATATGCCTTACACTTACAGCTATCTTCTGACATTAAATCAGATCCAAGGACAAACATCTCAACTTATTATTTCAGAAATCCTAGCTACACGGCTAATCCATTTCAGGCAGAAGCTTGAGTGAACAGTGAGGCTTTGCATTAGGCCCTGAAGATTAAACTCTGGGCTCTGGAAGTTGGTAAATCAGATTTCATAGTCAGACTGCCCACTAAGAAAAACCTGTTACAAGCCATCAGATGTTTAAAGCCAGGCCCTGTTAGCAAGAGCACCGCTGCTTACATTAATCATGGGGACGGTGCACAGAACTAAAACATGCAGCTAGACCCTAAATCATGCAGACTTTGCAGATTAAAAAAGTAATGAAGGCTTAAATTGCCAGTGGAAGTGGACAAGGAGCTAGTATATACTTTAGAGCATTTAGGTAATATGTGCCCTATGGCCAACCCTGCTAACACTTTGAGCCAGTGCTTTCTGTATAATGAAGCCTTCGGGTGCAGTCCCATGGGATTCAGGTTACAGTAATTCAGTCTGGATCTCAAAGGTGTGGATGACCCTGATAAGATCCACATCTAACAGAAAAGGTTGTAATAAATGCAGAAACTATTAATATTAAAGGCAGTTCCAGCCACCAGGCACACTTCCAGTTTATTCCAGTAAGCACAGGTCCAAAAATATCCCTAAACTGTGAACCTGATTTACACAGGAAAGACACACCTGCAATAAAGGGCAAGCCACCATTCTTGTCCTGCTTTCCAGAAACTTATCCATCCAACCAGCATCAGCTCAGAGCTATCTGATTTAAACTTAACCCATCTTCCTCTCTTCCAAATTCTAACTTTTACAGGCATCAGGAAAGCACCATCCAGTTCTAATGAAAATGCACTATAGCTGAAGCGTGGAACATGAGAAAAAGTCCAAGCAAAGGGCATTATGGTGGACGAGCAGAGTTCTGGATCACAATCACCAAGAGCTGGATGCATGAATGGATTGTCATCAAAACTTAAGAACTCTTTAACTTTTTTTTTTTTTAAATATAACAAACTTTATTACAGCAGAAATTGCCTAGAGGGAATTCTGATAGAGTGAAATGCCACTTAGACTGAAGAGGCCTAAACCTGAACAAATCTGATACAGAAACAATAAAAAACAAAAATAGACCCTGGTGAGCCACAGTGCTATTTCCATATAGTCAAGTTACAGGGCAGGACCTCACTGCTTTGTCGAACTATCAAAGTGGTTCAGGAATTTGAACTGGAGCCATAAACCTCTTTTTTGGTACGGGTGTTTAGATACTAAATGCTCCACGCCTGTCCTTTTTGTATTAAGAGGGATATGCAAAATGTTTCGTTGAGTACAACACATTTCTGTTATGGGAAATAGGCTTCTGAGCCCGAGCTTTCACTTTATCCATTGACCCACTCCATGGGGGAATCCCCTCTATATTCTAAGGTGAACGTTTTACTGAGGGCCTGCCTATGCACAAAAACCACACTGCTTTAACTATATCAGTATAGTTCAAGTGGTACAACAATCATACCAGTATAAAATACGTTTATACTCATATGGGAAGGGGAATCAGCTCTACACCAGTATAAGGCATGTTTATACCAGTATAATTGTGTCCATATTAGGGATTGAACCAGTATAACTATATTGAAAAAAAAATCATACCCCTACCATTGCAAAAGCTGTGTGTGGAGCAGACATCTGTCAGCATTAGTGAATGGGGAACATTGAACTTTCATTGTGGGTGGGGCCTTTGCGTGTCATGGTTGTACACAACTCTGTTGTTCCGTATTTGGCGATCCACACAGCATGTATTTGTGCCCTTAGATATCAATCCTGCTCCCACTGAATTAATCGGTATCAGGCTCTTAGACTGCAAGCTTCACAAGGGACAGTGACTTGGTTCTCTCTCTCAGTGTTGCTTTGGTATTGTAAAGCACCCTGCACATTGATGNCAAGCTTCACAAGGCAGAGTGACTTGGTTCTCTCTCTCAGTGTTGCTTTGGTATTGTAAAGCACCCTGCACATTGATGGCACTGTATTAATAACAATACTTAGCTAGGGTGAGCAGATGTCCCGATTTTATAGGGAGAGTCCCGATTTTTGGGTCTTTTTCTTATATAGACTCCTGTTACCCCCCACCCCACCCCCGTCCCGATTTTTCACACTTGCTGTCTGGTCACCCTATACTTGTCACTAACACAGTGCCATACTTCCATAGCTCAAATAACTTTACAAAGGAGCATCCCCAGTTTTAATATCGCTGACCCCACACAGGCCATGAAAATCACAGAATTGGCTTAAGAATCATGAGATTTATAAAATGAATTTTGAATTCTTTTTATTTGCCTTCTGGTTTGTGAATCTGTAGGGTGCATTTGCTTATGTTTAAGCTTCTTTCTGCAACCATGAGGGCTAGAATATGTTGGGTTTTTTTAATGAAAGCTGAGATTCTTGTGCAGTCTCTTGATTCCAACAGCTGGGGCCTTAAAAAAACTTCAAATATTGCAAGACTTACCAGAAAGTTGCCAGAAGTGGGGACACTGCATTTTACAGGTGGAGAAACTAAGAAACCAGAGAGGTTACGTGACCTGCCCCCAAAACAATCACACAGCAAGTCAGCAGCAGAGCTGGGAAAGAACCCAGAACTATTGACTCCATCTTGTGTCCTATCCACTGGTCTGCACCACCTCCCTATTAGGATGACTTAAATTCCTCTTCTGCATGAAAACTGCATATTCCTCACTTAATACAACTCCCCCTCTGACTTTTCCCCACCCCACTCTAACAGTTTCTCCCTGTTCGGTATATATATTACCATGTGTCAGCTATAACTGTTTTGGACATTGCAATCTAAGTTTGTTTTTTTAAAGCCCTCCCACAACATCTCAACAGGAACTAGCCCCCACCCCCAAACAATGATAAACAGCTGCCATCACAAACCACACCAATATTATTTCCCAAGTTGTCCCCATGGGAAAAGAGCTCCTACCCTCCTCCAGACAAACCCTGTTACCAAAATACGATCAGCTTAGAATAAGTAGCAATATGCCAGCATGTAAAAAAAGTGATGATTTTTTCCTGGTTTAAATTAAGCCATTGCTTTTAAGAAAGTTGTTATATTAAAACTGCACAAGAAACTGTTTTGAGTTTTAATACAAGTTAGTAGGTCAGCCAAGAAAACTATTAACTTGAAAATATCATTAGAAATGTAATTCAAACAGCATGCAAGATTTAGTTTGCTGAGCATAAGAGCCATTAACAGCCATGCATTCTGTACATTCAGAAGCAATCAGTGGAAGTGCCAGCAATACGGAAACAGGAACTTTAAAGGTAGTGTGGCAAAGAGCAATTGACTAGTTATAAATAAATACTACTGCTTTCTCTGCTGCACATGTTTCAGTTAAACCTTCTAGGATGGACAGAACCTTCCAAAACTATTTTTACACTTGCTGTGTGTGAGTCAACAAGTTAGCTCTATTTCTTCAGAGTTCAAAACCAAAACAAATCTTGTTATTTAACAATTATACGGAAAGGGAAGGGGGGAAATGATGCACTATGCTCAGTATTCTAGACTGGGCTTCAGTGGTCTTGAAAATATTATTCCATATCCAATGGAACACAAATATTGTTTTTCTGTTATGAATTTAATGGAAACGTTGAGTGACTCCAAAAATACATATGGGGTACACTCACCAGAGGCTGTGAGGTGTCCTCTTTGGAAGTACTTTTCTTTCTCCTCTGTCCCCCTTTCTATTACTGGTGAAAGAAGATGGCAAGGCAGATGTAGCTGTCATCACTGCAATCACTGGAGCTTTAATCCATTTTACAGTGACATTTTGTATCAAAACTTTAATCAATTACTAGCATATAACATATTTTATCCCATTAGCACTTCTCAGGACCATATGGGAAACTGTTTACAATCCCTCTTTAATGAAGGCTGCACTTTTATGAACATTTACTGGACTCGCCAGATCCTAAAACAGAGTTTAATCCTGTGAGGCCTTGTCCTCATCTCTTCTAGAGGAGCTGAGTGTTTGCAAGACAGAGGCCTTTGAGAAAGACTCATGAGGGGCCAAGGGCAGTTTTTTCTTCATTATAAATTATGTGCTCATATCTAGTGCGGAATAAAAAAAATCTGTTGCAGTCTGACTTTGTTTCCATAAAACATCAGGTTTTACATTTGTCAGTTTTCCAGTTTTTCTACTGATGGTGCACTTGATTAGTACATCTGTTTCTTTTCTTTAGATCTTTGTTAGTGGAAATACTGATTTTTATTAAAATGACAATGATAGGACTTCAAGGAGATACATTTTTATATTAATATGGTATGTACAGTGGTATAGTATACTGTTTTAACGTTTTATTATTAATTATAGTTTGTAAAGTGAATTTGGATCTTTCAGGATTAGAAGTATTATAAAATGTAAAATAATGCAGCAGTATTAAATTCTGAAACTCTACTGTAAATCTATGGGGGAAATTACCTTTTAAACTACATAGTATGATCTTCAAATTGTCTAGGAGGAGTTTGTCCAGATATCTTTGTAATTCACTAAAATGCTTGAAAATACAGTCTATGAAATTAATCTCTGTTTACATGTGTGAAGTTATAAATTTCTTATCATTATAGCTTGTCGTTACTTTCAGAAAGAGTAATTGAAATATGCAACTAGAGACAAAATAGTATTAAAGCTTTCAGAATGGACATCTACTTCTGTAAACTCAAATGCCAAAAGAACCATTAAATATTACTATTGCATTATAATGGTTAAAATGTTTTAAGTGCCATAAGGGATTTCACAACACAGAACATCTGTGGGCTTAATAGTAAAAATTCTTCATGAACTATTGAAATGCTTACTCAAAAATTGTCTTAAGGAATTGTAGCTGTATAAAGTATAAACAAACAAATAAATAAAAACAAACAAACAAATGACAGAAGGGGGAGAGAGACTTTTGAGGTTATCATTTGGAACAAATTATACATCAAACCTTCCCCTGAGACTACTTAGATTCTTTTCCAAATGGTAAAAACTTGGGCTCATTCAGGCAGCAAAATTGAAAGAGATCACCGGCAAAGCCAAACCAGCAGAAATGAGAATTTGGGAGTTCATGAAATGAAAATTGATCCAAGACAGGAAATTGACTTGGGCAGATGTGTAGAAAATGATGGCAACCAGAAACTGCATTATACAGTGCTGTATAAAACAATCTCTTCCTTTCTCTCCCCAAGCCATCTGCAGACGTGTAGATTTCTGGGAGGGAAATAACCCTACAGCAATGTGCATCTGTAAAGTAACAGGGCAAAGACAGCCCGGGTAGTACATGGGAAAGATCAGAGCAAGACAAAGGCAGATGCAGTAGAGTACAGATGTGTTTTGATCCCAAATTTAGGACCAAATGCTGCCACGCTTATTCCAGAAGTAGTCCCATTGTAAGAGGATTGCTTGTGGGAATAAGGGTATCAGAATCAGGCTTTTAGTCCACCTCTGCAACCAGCAAATGAAAAGGGAGTCAAGCAAAAGTCTTTACTAAGGCCCACACAAGGCCATGCCCTAACATTGCTATGCGAGTCAGTAAGGACTTTCCCCCTCCTTCTGCAGCCTGCAGTAGGGCTAGCCAGATCACAGCTCTGGGGCTTGGGGAGCACAGAGACAGTGTGCAGATCCTACTCTGTAGGAGTGAGTTGGTGAGGAGTAAGACGAGCCATATCTCTGGCCCTGCCATGTACTAGCAAGGAGAACTGGCTAGCAATGTGGCGGGGCATATGCTGCACCCCACAAGTTACTGAACCTTGACCCCAGCAGAAGATGATAGGGAGTGATGCTTCCCCTGGGCAATATGCACTTAGCAGCAACTAACTTTGCTGCAGAAATACGATCACCAGGGAAGGCCTGCAGCTCAGAACATCAGTAATCTAGAGAAAATGAGACTAGGCTTTAAAAGTCATCTGGACATGGATTAAAGTTTCTATGGCCTGCAGCCAATGATAGATTTAAATGTAATATGAATGTTAAGAAAACTATGTGATATATAAAACTCATCAGGCTGAAAGTCTGTTTACGAGCATGCTTTAAAAGGAAGGAAGAAGGCAGATTTGCAGTAAATTTGAAGTTTTCTGATGCAGGACAAAACAACCAATAGCCACAGCCAGTTCTGACAGACAAAAAGATGCTGATGTAGTTTAAAAAAAAAGGCAGATTTAATTAAAAATAACTCTGTACATATGGGGGACCAGGTCTCGTTCTCACTGAAATCCCCTAATGATAGCTTGTATATTACAAAGACACTCTTTCAGCATCTGAATCCAAGATGATTGATTACATAGGGCTATCCATCAGCTGAATTCAGAGATGATGGATAATATTGTGCTTAAGTATACATGGTGCTGTATTATTAATTAATTAATTATTATTATGCTCAAAAGTCTCCTAGATGCTTTAACAGAGCAAACAAAGATGGGGTCCCTGACCAAGTTCATAACCGGATGATGCTTTCACAATGCGATGCAAGAGAAGCCATGGTCCCTTTTCCTAGACTCTTAAAAGCTTAATGACAGCATGTTTCATCTCTGCCGGGTGTCATGGGGTCACCATTCCCTTCCTCAGCTTCATAGGCCAGGAATCCTTGGGACTAGAGCTATGGTTACACTAGAGAGTTTACAGCAGTGCAACTGCACCAATGCAGCTGTGCTCCTGTAAACTCTCTAATGTAGCCGTTCTAAGCCGACGGGGCAGAGCTCTCCATCAGCTTAACTACTCCAGCCCCCACCAGCAGTGGAAGCTACGTTGGTAGGAGAAACTCTCCTGCCAACATAGCACTGTCCACACTGGTGCTTATGTTGGTGTAACTTATGTCGCTCAGTGGGGTGGTTTATTCACTGCCCTAAGTGACATAAATTATGCCAATGTAAGATGTAGTGTAGACACAGCCTGAGTAATCCCAGGGATCCTCATGTACAGATCTCCTCTGTTCCATTGGAAAGAGGAAGGGACAGAAACCTCTACAGCAAGTTCTTGCTGCCCTCCTGGGTCTCCACATGGGATGTGAGCATGTTAAGGATCTAAGTCATGCCCCCACCTGCCCTAAAGAGTAGTGGGAAACTGCCGTAAGGGGAAGTACTGGGGGCAGCATAGCCAGGGAAGCCCTAGCTGGCTCCAAAGCAGAGTTTTCTTTGCCCTAAGCCCGCTCTTGCATGTGGGGGAATTTAGGCCTCAGCCCCTTCTCTCCTTGTTTGTAGCATTCATGGATCCTTTTTTGGGCTTGTGCTTCTACTTCTGTGATTAAAGGGACATTGGCAACTTGTTTGTGTTTCTAAACTCCCCGATTTCAAAGAACACACTTTTCTGAGTAGGTCCTGTTTAAGAAGAGTTTCATAAGGGTTTCCAGCTCACCTCTTTCTGTTTAAAAGGATCTTTAGTGCAGACCCAAGAGCATCACCACCAGACTGACTCCTGCCTGCCTGCCTCTCTCCCTTTCCTCTCTGAATGCATGGCTGCCTGCTGCCTCTTCAGTTTCAGTTTGCCTGCTGCTGTTACTGGTAAACACCCTGTTGGAAAGGATAATAAACAGCAGACACCTGACTCCCCCAGAGAAGCACATGGCAGTGATGATGTCATCATACCAGCAACTGACCAACAACACAATAATGCTGCTGACTATGCGCAATGTAAACAATTTTTTTTAAAAATGCTCTACTTTCTTTCAGTTAAAATAACTTCGGAGTTGCCGGGAATAGATAAGAACATTTTCAGATGGAGGTGTGACTTTCAAGTTGAAACGGTCCCTTAAAATGAGAGAGGGTGTAAATGTGAATTAAGAGCCTCTGTGTGGCACACAAATGAGGGCAGAGTAACACTGCATTTTTGATTTGTTATTCAATAATCAAATTGTATCTTGAGAACATACTCACTCTTTTTCCGATAAAATGTTTCTTGCTGACATCTTTTACTGCCTAGTTCGAAATCCCATTTACAAGAAAACTAAAAATCTTTATGGTCACTGCTTCTCCAGCCTAACCCATACCAGATTGCAGGGATGCTCAGCTACGTGTCTTTCAACCATTAGTGATTCTTCTCGGATTCTTTCCACTGAATAAACTCATGGCTTCTGTAGTAACCCTGGCCTTGGCACTAGCTCCTGCTGCAGTTTCTACCAAGAGGGGTGGTGTTAGGGCCTGCAACTGTGGTGCAGCAGCATAGAATGGTGTCCTGGAGAGAGACAGCCAATGAGAGGGTAGCTCGAGCTGGGGGAGGGGGCTTAGCATCCACTCCAAGGAGGCAGTGGGAAAGCGGTCAGAGAGGAAGGAGGTGATAAGAAGCAGTGCTGGGGTAAGCCAAAGAAAGCTGGACCTCAAAGGGCAGTGTGCAAGGAACCTGGCCACAGAGTGGTGGGGTTGACCTTTGGGACATTGACAGAAGGAATATAGTTTGGGTGCCCGGGGAACTGGTGAAGAGCTGTTGTTCACAGGTGAACCTGTTGGGAAAAGGTCTGGTTATCATAGCATCGAAGCGAAGGAGCATCATAAGCTGGAGAGAGGTGAAAGTAGGACAATTGGGCTGAAGCTGGACTTTGTAGCCAGGAAGAAGAGGAGCTGATTCCTTCTTGGGGTGAAGTGATTCAGTGGAGTGTCAAAAACTTCTTTTATGGTGATGGTAAATTACAGTTTATTATTTTCCTAAGCAAGTATTTGATGCTACTGTGTTATTTATCTTCTATTATTATTCATATATTATTGGTCCTGCCAAATTTCTGGCTTTTCCTTTATAAAGTTTAAAATTGAAGGTTATCTCCACTGTGTTGGTTTGCCTCTTCCTCTTCTCACTGTCAGCATAACCTAGCCAAGGCCTGGGTTGCTGCACTTCAGCCTAGCCGCATCTCAAAACCAGGCGCTTCCTGAACCAAAACTCAATTTTTGATACTTAGACCTCCCTGGTGCCTTCACTGTCCAGATCTTTGGTGTTATCCTTGACTTTGAACTGCCTGCTCTTCTCTCTGCTCCTGCATCTGTAATGAGCCACTACCTCCTCTACAGAATTGCCAGTGTGCTTTGCTACATTGCCTCTGCTAAAATCCAGTTCAAGACACAGCCCATCCCTTTTGAATTATGCCTACCCTGTTTCTCCTTCCCTGCTGGGAAGCACATGATTTCATAGCAGGCAGTACATGAGTAATAATGTTGCTCACGTGGCAGAGTTCTACTCTCATCTCTAGCACTTAAACTGTGCAAAACTCAGAGACATACAACTCCAGAGTAAAGCCTGTAAAAGCCAGAAGAAAGGAAATCATATTTATTTTTCCCCATCTCTAAACTTGTAGTTAGTTGTTCTATGCACAGTGCCAAAGACTGAGGCCCAGAGCCTGCCCTCAGCTGGTATAAATGGACAAAGCTCATTGCCTTTGGTGGTGAGGTGCCTTTTTACACCAGCTGGGGATCTGGCCCTGGATTCCTCTGTTTGGCCAGAAAACAAACATGGCCCAGGCAGTCGTATTGCCAGTGTCCTCCCCTACAATGTCAATGTGCCTCAGCCCGGACTTGGAGCAGGTAAAATGATGGTTTTAGTCTCCTTGCCTATTTAGTCCTTTGCCTCCTAGCTGAGATGGTCACCTAAGGTTATGCTAATCAGTACCTGCTGCGATAAGGGATAGTTCTGAGATGGGATAGTACTGCTATCCACTAAGGACTTGTACATCAAGACCAGAGAAAATATTACTATTACTATCTCAAGCCAAGATACAATTTATAAAACATGATCTCAGCTTAAGAACTAGCTAGTGTGCGATATTGCTGATCCTGGTTAAAAAGCAATTTCCTGAGGTACCATCTGTAAAAGTAAAAGCACATACATGGCCACTGTTGCTGTTCAAGGATCTAATCCTGCAAATACTCACTACCAGACCTGTTGCTTACCGCCAAGAGTCATGGGAACTACTCACCATGGTAAGCGCTCCACCTGGCAGTAAGTGTGTGCAGGATCAGGCTCCAGGCTTGCGCTTTAGAAGGAAGTCTGTCTGAAGTGTTGTTTTAATGGGCAGAACATCTGAAGTGGTGAGTTAACGCAGATCTACCAGCTGTCTTTAGCATTTGTGTTTCTGCTTTAATTAGCAGCAGGGGCTGGTGCCCAAAGTGAGTGGTGGAGCTGGGGCTGGCAATTAGATACCATTGCTCTATACTTCTCCCCACACACAATCGCTTCTCCCAAATACAGTCATCCAGCTGAAGGATTTGGGGCCCTTGCCCTTTGCACAATAGCTTTGTTGCTGCAATTGTTCCCCTTCTCCTCCTGAAAATGAGCCAGCATCCCCACGCCCTACCTATGCCATGCACTTGCTCCCCCTTTCACCTCCCCTCACCAAGTCACAGCCCCCCTTGCTTTCCCTTTCCCCTACCACATGCTACTTCACCCANCGCAAATCTGCTGTTATCTGCTTTATATCCGCCGACTATTTCTGCAGATAGCGTGGATGCGGATACAAATTTTGTCTCCGCGCTGGGCTCTGATGGTAAGAGCCAGGTGGGCAGCGCTGAGGAACCACAGCACGGATNCAAGACACAGGCTCCCCAGCTCCCCCTTTTCTCCTTCGTGAGAGGCCCCTACCTGCTAGCTCTTTGAAATCCCACACTAGCCAGTCTCTGCCTCGCTCCCTCTGCCTCTGCTTTCCCCTNATCCTCCACCTGCCCTGGGGGGGGAGTCTGGGGAGCAGGGTCACTGGGCAGGGGGCTGCTCTCAGCCCTCCCACCCCCCGCACGGGCAGGTGGAGGGTCTGTCACGGCTCCCCACAGCTCCCTGGTTGGGCTCCATGCTGGCCTGGAGCCAGTAAGAGCCGGGCAGGCAGCTGTGGGGAGCTGTGNCTGCTGAGCCCCTTGGTGCTGCTCCTGAGGTGGGGGAGGAACTCCAAATTGAGGCTGCTCTGAGATTGAGACTTTTAAGTGCCTTAGGCCCAGAGGACTAAAAAGACAGTCTCTGAGTATGTGCAGCCCTTGGCACTGCTCTAGACGTTCAATGGACGGACGACACCAGCGCCTCTCGCTGCACTCTACTCAGGGCACTGAAGGGACTAGAACACTGGAGGAAATTTATTGAAAACAGTAAATGCATCATAAAATGAAGCACCTATTTGGCCTCTCTGAACATACTGGATGCCAGAGTCCCTCTCTCTCTGGCCCAATGACTAGAGCCCTGCAAATCTGCTGTTATCTGCTTTATATCCGCCGACTATTTCTGCAGATAGTGTGGATGCGGATACAAATTTTGTATCCGCGCTGGGCTCTGATGGTAAGAGCCAGGTGGGCAGCGCTGAGGAACCACAGCACGGATCCTCCACCTGCCCTGGGGGGGGGGGGGAAGTCTGGGGAGCAGGGTCACTGGGTGGGGGGCTGCTCTCAGCCCTCCCACAGCTCCCTGGTTGGGCTCCATGCTGGCCTGGAGCCAGTAAGAGCCGGGCAGGCAGCTGTGGGGAGCTGCGGCAGATCCTCCACCTGCCCTGGCCGGGGAGCCTGAGCAGCCTTCAGGGAGCTCCACAGGTCTCCCCCCTCTCCCCAGCCAAGCCAGTGTGGAGCCCAACTGGGGAGCCGCGGTGGACCCTCCACCTGCCCGTGGTGTGGGAGGGGGGGCGGGCTGAGAGCAGCCCCCGGCCATGTCCCCACTCCCCAGGCTTCCCACCTGGCCAAGGGCAGGTGGAGGGTCCGCGACGCCACCCGGGCTCCGGCGGGGGGCATGCCTCGGAGCCTCAGCCCGGCCGCCAGTGTAGAGCCCTGCAAACTCGCGGATATCTGCGTCCGCAGATGCAGATATCCGCAGATCGTTTTTGTGGATCGCGGATTGGATGCGGATACCCATTTGTGTATCTATGCAGGGCTCTACCAATGACTGTCCAGTCCATTTCCCCTGCTCCATTAATTATGCCACATGGAACAGCTTCAACCAGAGAGACTGAGGGGTATCAGACTATCCCATAGCTCAACAGTTAGAGTATTGTCCTGACAAGTGGGAGATCCCCTACTCAAAGCCATTTGCCCCCTCGGGGGTGGAGGGGTGGGGAAGGGAGTTGAACCGGGGTCTTACACACCCCAGGCAAATGCTCCAACCATGGGTCATAAGTTAGGCAGCAGCAGCACCTGCTCTTCTGGCAGCTAGGTTTTGAATGGGGCCTGCTCTGGTAGGTGTGTGCAGAGGCTGTCTACAGGATCAGGCCCTGCATGTGACATAGGTGGCCAAATACTTATCTTCCACCTCGGGTTGCCAATGTTGTATTTCAAAAGTAAGAGACTGATTTCTTAGCACTCCAGCCTCATTCTGCCTCATGATGGGGCAGGGGGTCGCTTGCTAGAGGATTATCTGCTGCTTGAAGTTGTTAAATCATGATTTGGGGACTTCAACAGCTGAGTCAAGGGTGAGAGTTATTTCAGGAGTGGGTGGGTCAACTCTTGTGGCCTGCATCATGCAGGAGGTCAGACTAGATGATCATAATGGTCCCTTCTGATCTTAAGTTCTATGATTCTATGAATAATAATTAATACTAAGCAGTACTCACCTACATTCACTAGGAGTATTTCTTGCTGCTTTTTGCAGCACTCCAACTCCCAATCTTGTTGTACAGAGCTGGAAAAAGAAGGGACATCAGGGGTGCTGGAACAATTTGTATAGCTGGGGTGCTGAGAGCCATTGAACCAAACTAAACCCTGAATATGATGGAAGCCACTTCAAGCTGGGGGTGCTGCCTCTAGTTTCAGCACCTCCGAGGGATGTCCCTTGTAATAAGGGACTGTTGGCAACCCTACACCCGTTCACAAATTGTTCTAGGGTACGGTGGGACATAGGCATCCCGACATCTAGAATGGGGTAGCAGCGTGCATGCCCCAGGCTCTGAAATGTAGGTGCCTGCCTCAGGAGCTTTGACAATAGAAAGTGAAGGCTCTTCACATCTATCAAGTTCCAGAAGCTCTTCAAGTTGGGTTGTTTGGTTTTTTTGGTTCTAAAAAATTTAGCATTTCCTAGTCTTCTGCTATGGCGGGAAAGCTTTGGAAAATAGATGGGTCTTGCAACATGTCTCCTGTAGATGCCCAGGTTTGGGCTTATTTCTGTTATCTCAAAGGGGAGCCAAGATAACTCAATGCGTAAAGTGGTGTAGGTATTGGAATAGAAACAAGCCCCTTTTTCTCAAAAAAAGGCCCTCTGCCGTATTTGTCACCAGTGGANTATGGAGTCACAAAATGACAGTTTCCAGACTCCATCTTGGATTGCCACAGTGTTCTTAAAATCACTGATTATTGGGTCTGATACCCACACATAGTTTAATAAACTGTGTGTAATAGACCAGAGAACAATACAACAGTCCATACCCAACATTTCCTGCCCCTCAGTCACTTTTTCTAAAGTCAAATATCCCTTGAATGGGAATGCTTTGGATCTGATCCTGAGGCTGTGGCAAGAGCCACAGGTCTTATGAGCTTTGTCCTATTTAGTTTCTCACAGAAGTTTTGCCACTTTATTAAAGGGGAATTTGTCCATCCATATTAGCTGGAATTTCCTGTCCCCTTCATGATAATGGGGATCTAACTGAATTAAGGACATTAGGCTCTTTACTTAGATTGTAAGGTCTTCTGGGCAGGATCTGTCTTTCTGTTATGTGTTTGCAGTGTGCCCCAATCTTTGATTGAGAGCCCTAGTAACTAGTGCAAAATAAATAATAATACTAAATCTTCCTATCACCTCTGGGTTTTCAGTTCACCACTCATTTACTTTAGTGTCAGCCCAGTAGCTTTCATGTTATTGATCCTTTGATATTTTTTTAAAGTTGTACAAGGTACTAAGAGGCTTGAAAAAGCATGCGCTAAAACACATATAAATAAATCAAATTAAGGAGAGCTCTTGGATTGAGCCAAGAGCTGAATACTCCTAATCGCCACATTGCAATGATGCATCATTCTGGGAGTGATTTTGCTGGTGAGGTTTATTATAATCATGTTGCTGCCAGGGCTGTGCTATCTGCAGGTAATTGCTGGAGTCTGTTTATTTAAGGAGATGTATTAAGATGTCAGTGGCGCCCAGGACATGAGATGGGTGCACTTGTGTGGTGTGATATGGTATAAATCTAACTAAAATATTTTTACAGTGAGTTTTCATGAAGGTATTTACCTAAAAAGCCACACACCAAAATAAAAGCAACAGCACAAGGCATCCTTCTTTTATATCTAAATCTTTATTAGAACAAACCCCAAGAGCTGTAAAACAATAAGTAACAACAAATTTCATTAAATATTAAACATTTTAGTTATCAAAGATATTTAAACAATACATTCCCAATATTTCTGCACAGCAGAAGCAAACAGGTTTTAGAGCTCAGACTGTCATGTGCTCACATTAGTTTGGTTTTGGCATGAAAATGATAAATCTCTAAAAGTCACATTAAAATGAAAAATGTGATAAGTGAAAATGACAGTTACTTCTCTCTCATTTCTCAACCTTTAAATTGCCTTTTTGTGATTTTACATGTACTTATTTGAAATAAATGCTTATGGACCCTTCTGTAACATATAGTAACAGACAATCAGTTTTTATATTAGTAGCACTAGTAATTTTAAACATGAAGCACTTATATTCCAATAATCTGTATCAAAAGTTAGAAAATTAAAGGTCATTTATAAAACACTTCCAGAATAGTAAATAATCAGTCTTAAAATGAAGCATCTACTTTACATTTGGGAACCTAAAAAACCACATATAACATTGGTGTTACAGATATCTACTAACTTCCCTTTTCATTCTATTTTAAATACCAAGGGCCCAATTCTATCTGCAATTATCTAAATACACTGGGCTCTCTCTGAAGCTGAAGACAAAATAGGGCCCCCAGTTAAAGAGTTCAGCATCCCCTAAATTAAGATTTAGAAAAGTTTACTAAAGCAAACCAAACAAACAGTCTTACATGATTTTCTTTTTGTAACAAAACCATTCTCTTTTACTTTCTTTTTTGGAGCATAAAATACTCATGATCTGAGAACAGTAATAGGGAAATTGTGCATGCTGCAGTATTTAGCAAAAATGTCAAATGTATTTAAAATGCAGTTGATTTTATACCACTTCATTTCAACTAAGCTGGAAGAGTCTTGTTTTTCCTATCTAGCAATTTCTGTTTTGTGGTTTAAATTATGTATGTAAACTTTAAAATATAAGCTGGGTAATAATAATAGCCAGTAAGGCACTTTTGTCAGAGGGCACAGTTGTACAGGCTGGGTGACTGGCAATAGTTTAAAAGACTGAAGTTCTATACTACAATACAGAGACAATCTGTTAAGTCTAATCATTTTTATGATCATTTATTTTTAGAAGGATATTTAAAGACTCTCTTTTTCGAATAAGCTTAATATGATGATTTCTGAAATCTTTTTACTGTCCTATACCAGAATATGCAACAGGAAAACATTTCATATTTTTAAATGCTTATATTTAAAAGAATATTCAGCATCTTCAAAACATCCAAGCCACTAGAATTAAAAGCTAAATGCAACTTGAAAAAGAACAAATCTCAGTATAAAAATGTTCGCATCTTGGGTTTTTTGTTTTTTAAAAACAGTTTCCTTACCAATTCTGATGGCTTTACATAGAAGCTTTGGTATAAAACATGCAAATAAAAGCCAACAATTAATACTGTGTTGGGAAGACAATGCATCAAACCAGGACTAAATCAAACACGATTGGGTGGTTACAACATTGGGTATTTTCTAATGTCTCTTGGTTTCTACATTCTGCTTGTTCAAAATCTTCAAGAGAGATTTACTCATATAATAGGGTCTTTCTGCAGAGCCGTCATGTCTTTCTATATCTTCCACTAGGAGGAAGAATGGCACAAAGTAAATGATCAAAGCAGTACAATAAGAAAAGTAATAGCACCACCTGCTGAACTCTTAATGCACAACAGCTCTCTTAGCTTTCTAGGTTTATTTCAATACTTGATGTTTTGGCATTTATTATACTGTAAACAGTTGGAATAATTATCAGCCTTTTGTCACTATATGGGCCTGTCTCTACCCTTTGAAATCAATGGGAATTTTCCCACTGATTTCAGTGGGTGTAGGATCAAAACCTATATAATAAACAATCTTAACATACCATACTTAGCCCAATATTCCACTTCCCTAAAGTGAGGAAGTACATAGTAATTAAGTTTTATCTTCATGTTAAAGCAAACAACAGAGTAAAGTGCCAAATTCACTGAATTCACTGGCATTGTGTAGGTCATAAATTGGCAGAATTTGGCCCAAAGGATTAGTTAGGAATCATCATAATAATCAGGCTTAAACATTCTTTTAAAAGTATGATTTAATTTATAAATTAATATTTGTATTAATTTCTGCCTACATTATTCCAAAATATTCAGTTCTCTTTTACCAATTTTAATTTTAAATAATTTTAAAAAGTATTTCAGCTGATTGACTGCAGAATGTAAGCGATATTGCTTTGCATTTTCACAGTTCTCTTAATTGCTTCATTTTAAAAAATGGCTTTTAAATGCTCTTCTCAGAAACATTGTTCATTTATAGTCTAAATTAATTCTCACAAAATAGTAATGAATGGAGGAACTTTACATATATATCTCTATGGTATATAAACAATCAATTCAGTTTAAAACTTTGAGAAATTCTTCTAGCAAATGCATAGGTTTATTAAGAAAACTTCTAATCATATGACTATTATTACTATTTCTATTATGTCATATTCATATTCTATTATGTCATATTAAACTCTACGGTTACATTCATATGGCAAAAAGCGCGTTTTACTCAGAAATACGCTTTTTCAGTAGAGCACGCAGTAAAACTCTTCAATCCACTGCAGAACTATAGATGGCTCTGCTCAGTCTTTCTAGGTGCAAATTAATGAACTAATTACAGTACCATCCTATATTACATTGGGGCCTGATCCAGAATATCAGATCAGCAGTCTTTTAGGTGATGGAATGATTGCACACAGCCCAAACAGTTCATTCTAGCCTAAATTTTCAAAAGAGACTTGCATTTTTGCTTCTCAATTTTTGGATACCCAATTTGAGAAGCCTTGTAAAAAATCCTGGTTTTCAAAGAGCGGGTGTTCAGCACTTTCTGAAAGCCAGGCTCCTTTAAAGTGTCTCAAGATGGACACTCAAAAATCAAGGCCTTCAAAAGCACTAGTCACTTTTGAAAGCATAGGCCACGTGATCTCAAGATCCTTCCATTCCCCAGGAGTTACTCCAAACATATGGGTGGAATAACACACCTGTAGTCAACTGATTCAACCTATGGCTAGTATTAATAAACAAAATTACTTAGGCATGATGGGAACTTCCTACTCCCCTCCCATTCACCCAAGTGCAGGATGGAGGAAGGCCCTCCTTTAATCTCGGTTGTATTATACCAGGGGTAGGCAACCTATAGCACGTGTGCCGAAGGTGGCACGCGAGCTGATTTTCAGTGGCACTCACACTGCCCAGGTCCTGGCCACTGGTCAGGGGGGTTCTGCATTTTAATTTCATTTTAAATGAAGCTTCTTAAACATTTTAAAAACCATATTTACTTTACATACAACAATAGCTTAGTTATATATTATAGACTTACAGAAAGAGACCTTCTAAAAACGTTAAAATGTATTACTGGCACGCGAAACCTTAAATTAGAGTGAATAAATGAAGACTCGGCACACCACTTCTGAAAGGCTGCCGACCCCTGTATTATACCAACCCTTGTTTCTTGGTTGACCTTGAGAATGGAGCTGTCCTCCAGAGAGCAAAGTATGGGCTCTTAAAAATTCTTTCCCATATGACTGAATCTTCAGCCAACTGGAAAAGAACCTGCCCCTGTGTTCTGACGCTGAGGTTCTCATTGAGCTCCAGGAGCTCAATTTCTGTAATAGCAACAGAGCTGGATGATGTTGCTAATTCTACCCTTGTTAAGTGGACTGCCATGGAATACTTAATTCAAAATTCTGTAGCTCATGACGGCTAGAACGTAGCCTCGCTGGCTTTGGATCTCTGGATGCTCATGGGACGCTGGCCCATTGGGCCCCCTTAAAACTTTACAACAATTATTCTACATTAGTATTTAAATAGGTTAAAGTATTTTTAGCCCCATTCACAAAAGTGACATCACCTTGAAAGGTTACCCCATTCCTCCTACTTACAGTAATCATGTATTCTTTGTATTACTCTTCATAATCCTCAGATAAAACATAGGGCTGATCCTGTGAGCCCTGCACAAGTGGAACTGTCATTGACTTCAGTGGTAGTTCCATGCACAGAAGGCTTGCAGAATTTGGGTTTTAGGGCTTGCTTACACAGCACCAGATGGGTGTGATTTATAAAACCCTCTAACGTATTACACTCTAACGGCCCCATGTAGACCCTGCTGGTGTGCTCTAAAAGATACCTAGTTTGCCTTAACACAGTCATTTTAGAGTGTATCAGCAGGTCTACACAGGGCAGTTAGGGTGCAACACATTAAAACGCTTTACAAATCACACACCCCTAGTGCACTTTGCTGGCGCCACGTAGATAAGCCCTTAGTGTAATACTAACATGTATTACACCAATAGTATAAAGCTACTACTAGTCTTTGCATTTATAGCCATGCAATTTTAATGATTTAAACATACACCAAACATTATAGGCCTGGCTCCTTGGTCTAAATAATTAGTGCTCTGCTTTATCAGGTGAGAGACTCAGATTTTATTTCTAGCCCTGGCCACTTACTCCATGGGCTAACAGGAGCTGAAAGTCCCACAGAGACAATGCATTCAGCCTGTGGAAGGAGGGAGGAAGCCCATCTGGGATGGACACAGGAAATAAGAATTCATTGGAGCTTATAGAGGGCCATGAAGACCTGCCTCGAAGGAAAATGGCTGCATTTCAGTTTTTCCTTTCCATACTGCAGGTGGAGCTCAACCTCAACATCATGTAGAATAAAATCATAGAACCATTAGGCACAGGGGATACTAATACAAGGGCATCTCCCATTCACATCAGCTGAGAGCTATACATTTTTCATCTTGCACCAGATGGAAATAGAAAGTTTGTGGGAACCACAAACCATGTTCAAGTACAGTGGAACACTCCTTCAATGGAGGTTAAATTTTAACCCAACTTCTGTTCTAAAAAGGAGTTTTGTTACAACAGATTTCACTATAAAGCAGTTTTAGCTGTAGTCTACTCTAGCTACCTTCTTTGAGACTGAACCTGTGTGATACCCTCTCTCATTTATTAACATATACAGTTTGTAATGGAGGTGATCAAAAGATCTATGTAGGGAACTATTAGTACATATATAATCACAGTTTAAATAGCTGCCAACCAGCTTGTACAGTAAAAATACAACCATAGCACCATATTTACAAATTTAGTACCATCTGCTGGTTTGCTAGTGTCTCTTGATCTATTTTTATGGCTAATTAGGTTACATTGTAGTGCTTTCAAAAATTGCCTGAATATCGTTTACAAAGATACACTTATAAAAAAAGAAATGTTATCAAAACAGCTGTCATTTGAAACAGCAACCTGTGTTACAAAAGTTATTAAAACACCATTAGCTATGGATAAAAAATGATTCAAATTTACATTTTCCTTTTTCATAGGCACTCTATAAACTAAAACGTGGCCTTGTTTCACAGCTCTTAGTTTAAGCATTTCCCTATCTAGTTAGATGTTACCAAATTGCTAATTGATTTTAGATACAAGCAAAAAGAAAAAGAATCACCCATCAACCAGAAGCATCATTTACAGTTTTAACTTTTGCCTAGTTTATACACATCCCACTTAAAAGTGACATTGTTTTGATTTTCAGCAATTTTTTAAAGTTATCCCATTGCCTTCTTAGGGCTTAGTTCCTTCTTTCCCAGAATGCGGTGCAGGCTAGCTGACATGTAGTACGGTTTTGCTGTGGATCCATCATTTCTTTCCAAATCTTCACCTGAATTTGCATCAGCAAAAGCAGCCAAAGCAGCAAGCAGCAGTGCAATCAAACAAAAAATGAACAAACAAACATAAAAAGGGTAGAGAATTGAACAAGGGAAAAAGCAGAAAAACCAACATTAGAAAATCTGATACCAGACAATTTAGCTGCACTGTTAAGTTGCTGGTGGACACTGGAAAAAGCACCAAGTTCCACTTTTTTCCAAATCAGAGGAGGTTTTACACCAAAACAGACAAACATCAGTGGAGGGCTACACTGACATTCTAAAGTTATGCACATCAATCTTTTTCATTCTTCCAGTTCTTTTGTTTAAAAATTGCACTGGAATTTTCAGAAGGGCTCAGCACACACAACTAGGGCCAGAAGAGCCTGGTATTGTGAGTGTTTAGTTTTTTGAAAATCTGGCCAAAAGTGCCATACAAGAAACTGCTGGGTTTTGAGCACTTTTGAAAATCCATCTCTAAAAGGAAGCAGAGCTCTTTTGAAAATCTGACCCCATAAGTGCACAATTTTGCTCCCATAATACACAGCTGTATATGACATGGGAAGCAGAGTGGAATGTAAGTTTTGAATAATGGCATGGAGACTCAGAGTTTTGCCATACAAGGAAAGAAACCTACAAGAAAATATTAATTTTCCCATTAATTTTAATGCATTTCCCTTCTACCTCCCCTCTCCCCCAAAAGAGACATTAAACAGTGAATGATCTAGTGAAAACTAGGAGATATCTTCAGAGCTGTGACATGAGTTACTGCTGGTTATTAATATTATACCTCAGATTATAAAAGAATGATTTGTACTCTTCCAAAGAATGCTCAAGACTGAATAGATTTCCTGTGCCTTGATTGCACTAATAAACTAATATTTTGCATATGTGTACAGACCCTTTCATGCAAGGGTCCCAAACAGTTTTCAAAGATAGATGAACATTTTACTGATAGGGAAAATGAGATCTTGAGCCATGCGATCTGCATGGGGCTGCTTGTGCAGATCATTTTGCAGGATTCAGCCTAAATGTCACAAAGTGAGTCAGTGGCACAGCTCAGAATAAAAAAAACTCATGTCTCCTGACATCTAATTCTCTGCTCCAAGACAAACTGCTTGTGCATCTAAGTCTTGTGATCAAATGGAGAAGGAAACTGATTGATTCTTGTGAGCCTCTAAACGCCTCCCCTCTGATTCCCCTCTCACATCAGTGGATTACTCCTGATTTACATTGCTGTGAAAGGAGAAACAGGGCCCATTGCAATAAATAATGGTTATTAAAGGTGGTAGGAGGAGATCAGGACATGGTTTTGATTTACTTTATTCTGTGTCACCCCCGGCATGCCAATGTGCTCCAACTCCTGTGTCACTGGTGTTCTGGCCTGTTCCAAGGGAACGGAGGCTCCAGGCGGCAAGGGCTGAGTTTGGGGTCCAATTCACTACAGTAACTCATTTAACGTTGTCCCACTTAACGTTGTTTCAATGTTACGTCCCTGCTCAATTAGGGAACATGCTCGTTTAAAGTTGTGTATTGCTCCCTTATAACATCGTTTGGCTGCCTGCTTGTAAGATTCTGTGGAAGAGCAGCGACTTTACAAGGGAACATTGCACAAGTTCTGCTTCTCCGTCTCCTCCCCCTCCCTCCCAGCGCTTCCCCCACCACCAAACAGCTGTTTGGCGGCGCTTAGGACTTTCTGGGAGGGAGGGGGAGGAGCAGCGGCGTATTATCGCCTAGGCCTAGGGCAGCAAATTTGCGGGGGCGGCAAATTTGCTCGCTCCACCCCCCCAGCCCCGCCCCAACTCCGCCCCTTCCCCAAATCCCCGGCCTACCTCCTCCCCCGGGCGCGCCACGCTTCCCTCCTTCCACCTCTCTCCCAGGCTTGCTGTGCGAAAGCGCTGGGAGGGAGGGAGAAGCGAGTAGTGGCACGCTCAGAGGAGGCGGCGGCGCGGAGGTGAGCTGGGGCCGGCGGGCGCGGGGAGTAATCCTGGGGGGAGGGGGGCAGGGAACCGCTCCCCGCCCCAGCTCACCTCCGCTCCAGCGCTGCCATCCCCCGAGCGCGCCGCAAGTCCCCTTCTCCCCCGTCCCTCCCAGGCTTGCTGCGGGGGAGCAAAGGTGAGCTGGCAGGGGTGGCAATTTTTTCAGGGCCTAGGGGCGGCAAATTTGTTAATCCACCACTGGGGAGGAGCGGAGACGCAGGGCTTCCCCGCTCCTGCCCCTCCCTCCCAGAAAGTCCTAAGCCCGAAGTGCTGGGAGGGAGGGGCAGGAGCGGGAAGCCCCGCATCTCCACTCCTCCCCCTCCCTCCCTGAAAGTCCTAAGCTGTTTGGCGGCACTTAGGACTTGGGGGGGGGGGTGGAGGAGGGATGTGGTGTGCTCCAGAGAGGAGGTGGAGTGGGGGTGGGAAGAGGTGGGCCTGGAGTGGAGCGGGGACAGGAAGAGGCGGGCCTGGAGCATTCCCGGCAAAATCCGAGCCTGTTCTCCGGGGAAGATGCTGCTGCAAAGGTGCTTCCTAGCGTCCTTGCCTGCAGCGGGCTGTGCCTGTGTGGGGTAAGCCAGGGGAACTTCCCAACCACAGTACAGTATATAATGCCTTTTGTCTGCCCCCCCAAAATTTCCTTGGAACCTAACCCCCTGCATTTATATTAAATCTTATGGGACAATTGGATTTGTTTAACATTGTTTCACTTAAAGTTGCACTTTTCAGGAACATAACTACAACGTTAAGTGAGGAGTTACTGTACTTTGTTTCTAACAATGGGGCTAGATTTCAGAGGAGTTAGAGAATTTATCCAGATAGAGGTGGGGGAGGCAATTAAGCCCTTAGTCGTGCTTACCTGCCTCAAGGTCCCACTGCCACAATGTGCACTTAGGAACCCTTGGCCATAGGGACTATTTGACTAGTTAGCACAGTCCAATAATGCAGCCAGATGCAATGTTGACCAGTGCAATGTACTCCTGCTCTGACCTGCCAAGGTCTACTCTACTGCTCCCATTACAGTAGAATCCAATCTTTATGATTTACATTTTATTAAGTCTGGCAAATGGAATGAGTTCCCTTTAGCGAGCACACCTTGTTCTTATAATTAGGGTCTAAACTGAGACCAATTTATTTCTCTGGTAATTTGAGCATTCCTGAACAAGAAGTCAAACATGCCCCTAACCGCCTCCCTTTCAAGAGTCAGCAACTGTTTGTTACGGGGTCACAAGGGTCTGACAGTTTTAAAATAGTATTTTAAGGTAATTTCATGTTAAGTCAGCATGAAGCTTTTGTCGTGGTTATTAGTATGTAACCAAAGGACAGTGACGTTATCAGCCACATAAAGCATTTGCTGGAGGAGAACACCTGAGTGCAAAGCCCATTGGCATTAGTAAGACGTGTGAGTGAATTTTCGCTGGACACGTCTGGTTACAAAACACCCAGAAGCAAAGTGTTAGTAAAAATTAGGAAGCATTTAATAAACAAAAAGCCAGATACCCCAGTGAGCCCCAGATACATTTCACTAGCTTGACAAATAGGCTAATGAAGGCATATCTGATCACAGAGCTTTACAAGCCCCTCGGTAGTAAAATTAAACCGCCTGTATTATGAACCGCAGCAATTCCTTATTCCCACAATATGCCAGCATGTCACATGAATTCTGTAAGGAAACTGACAAGGTGACTCTTTACCTGCATGTCATCAGAAGAAGAGTGTCAATGAACGAGAACTCAATACTTACAAAAGCAGAGGAAAAGTGTATCAACGCACATTGCATAGACACTGAAGAACCCATGTGCAATTAGGTATGAGCCAATAATGACAGTCTGCAAAAAAACCCAAACACATACATTTGACACCATCATGGCAACATCACCTCAATGAACAAGAACAAACAAGAACTTAGTCTGTTAAACCAACAGGAAAGGATTTATTTACAGTTCCATAATTCTGCAGTAGTCTTGCTGCTGAGGCAAAAGATCACAGATTAAAGTCACTGTGTGGTGACATACACCTGTTACCAATTTCTAAGATGGCAACTTGGAATCATGTTGTTCCCAGTGCAGGAAAACCCACAAAAGGGCTAAGACACTCTGTTTCAGTTCATGGCGTTCTCTCAGATTGCCCCTTCAAGAAAGAGGGAATCCACAGGGAAAGCATTTACATAGGAGCCAAGTGCTTTCTCTTTGCTCTGTAGACCTCATCCCTTAGGAAGACATGCTGCAATTGGTTCCCCATCGTCTACCCCAGTGCTGTGTGTGGAGGTTTGTGCAGAGCTGGCATGGAACTTAACTCTCCTGCACACAGAAGGTACCAAGTCCCTTGAGGCTCACTGCAGCACCATAATGGTACAAAGCTACCTGAACTGAGTCAGGGAGGGATGGAGTTTGGCAGAGCTGGCTAGCCACAGAAGAGGATGCTGCGCCCATTGACAGGATGGTGGAGATGCAGTTGCCAGTAAGTGCGCCCCAAGAACTGACCCAGAGCTGCCCCTCAAAACTCCCACAGTGTCCTAAGAATGTAAACTGCATCCTTACCAACAGGGGTACCCAGTAGTAATTTAATGTTGGTGTTTCTTGTGTGAACACTGGTATTCTATGTGTGAAGAAAAAGAAGGCTAGGACACCTGTAAGAAGCACAGAGCACAGGCCATTAGTTATTCACATAGGTATCTGGGACTTCAACACTGATGAGGAATGGGTAAGACAGGCACAGCTGAAAACAGACTCAGGAGGTTTTGAGCAATAAATCTCTAGATATCAATTATCCCCAGAATCTGTATTCTGACTAGAACAGAAATGACATATAAATGCATTATCATAAAGATACTTGTGGGGCCAGAAAGACTTGACTCAATTGTTTTATTTCATGAGTCAGACTGGGTTTTATATCAAAACTAATAAATAAGAATATATGATACAAAAATATATGATAATAAAAAAGACCATCAGACTGATCTTGAAAAAAAATTAAAAGACATACGTGAGCAAAAGCCTGTGGCTTCAGCTTTCATCTCTTGGAGGAATATTTAACTATTTGAGATTAAAAATAGAAATGGCATAGCTATTGATAAATACACTTAATGATAAATCTAGAGCTACATACATTAATTCATCATCATATCTGTGCTACGCAGAACAGAAAAGGCATGTTAATGTATTATCCTACAGAATGTATCCTTAAGTGGGAGGAAAACATGAATCTATTTCAGCATTTCATGGCTCACATTTCAGAGACAGTTTCAAATCACATTTGCCTTCCCATTTTGAAAGTCAGTCTATAGTAATGACAAAAACATTACAGATTTGGTCTCAATTCTAATTTTCATCTGCTGGTAAAAAATAATCCATTTAGGATTTTTTTTTTAAATACACAAAATATAAAAGATGGGCATCAATGAAATCATGTTTTGAAACTCTTGTGACAATTTAAAAGGCCTGAAGGGGACACCGTCAACTTGAATTTTTGAAATGGACCAATTAAAAAAAAAAATCAGTTTTCTGCCACAGCACACTGAAGAGTGTGTCCTGACTTTTATTAGTATGAAAGGAAAAACTGTAAAAACGTTAGGTTTTGTCTGCTCCCCTACTTGTGTTTGGAAGGGTCCTTTGGACAGGCCTGAATGCAACACTACAAAAGATGCTCAGGCCCACCCTGTCTCTCCGTACACACACCTGCATGCAGCTTGCTGACAGTTCAGTTTCAGTTACAGTGCTGCTGTTGCTGCTGATAAATACCCTCTTGCACGGTCTGAGGAAGAATGTGCACAAGTAACACACTGGGGATGGTATACTACAGGTTCCCCTCTCTGCTAGATCCACAGAGGATATGAGTCTGTTACCATCAAAGGCAAACTACTTTAGTTCAAGGTGTAGAGGCTTATGCTTTTAGTTCTGGAGGTCCCCAGTTCAATCCCCAGTGTGTCAACTAAGATGGCAGCCATCACACACCCACACAAGAACAGTGGAAGTGACTATACAAAAAATACTGTCAAATGCACAAAGTAAGATGAAAAAAGGAGAGGGAAAACATGCTTCTTTGGGCTTAATCCTGCAATTCTTTGCTCATGTGATTAGTGCTTATGGTATCAAGGTTTGCAAGAGCTAGTCCTTGATGTGTTGTCTGAGCACACAAGTTTAGCACATTCTAGGCTAGTAGAGAATAAGAATCAACATTACATTGAAATAACTGACTTACCTACACCACCAGCAACAAGAAGTTTCCCAAGGAACAACAAGAAATCTGTAACTTTGTCCAGCACCGCAACTCTATTCAACAGAGGACAAACGGTGTTTGAGCACCTCAAAACAAAACATCTCTACTCTTTTCATATTCCATGAAATCCATGGAAAGTTGATGAAATTGGCTCAGAAAAGTCATGGTCTTGCACTGGTCCTTTGGCCAACAATATAACAATGCAAGAAATCAACATGGAGACGATACAGGAGGGTAGCATTTTAGAATTCTGGTTATTAAATGCCCAGTCTTGTGAGGGGCTAAGGACCTTTGACTCCTAACAAAATCAATGAGAGGTGAGAGCACTCAGCACATTGCTGAACAGGACCATACGACAGCAAAACTGCTGACAGCACTTGAAAGCTATTAATTGGGTGTTGCTCTTGTTAATAAAGAAATTAGCATATTTCTCTATTTCAGCCTTTTCTTCATAACAGGATCCTGGGCAGGCCAGCCCTAGCAGGAGGTGAACTGGGCACCAAAACGTAGGAGACCCAGCATTTGTACATGCTGTCAGTAGACTTTTGTCCACTTCATTCACTCCTTGCTAGCCACATTGTCTCTGCTTTCAGAATGCACTGAAACCTCAAGGCTTTGTTGAGGTGTCTCAGCACAGCAGGGGACAATCTCAAAGCAGGGAATCAGCCCCAGGTGAATGAATGCAAGGAGTCAGAAAAATTGACAGTAAGTCTGCATTGCTCAGTCTTCCTTGTAATCAGACTGAAAACAACAGGAAGGAAAGGAGGCCAGAATGGGGGCTTATTGCAGGGAGCCTCTGATCAAAATCCTGCCTGACTCATGGCATGGAAATGAGACTTGTATTGCAAGACACTTGACAACAATGAAGGCTATGTATATGGTAATGTAATGTACCAGCATGAAATAAACATTCAACAACCAAATTAAAGAAAACAAACCATCATTAGCCTGTCAGAGTTAGGAATTAGAGCTAGAATATACAGAATAGAAAAACCTAATTCAAAATAATACAACATTTGCCTGGCTGCTAGCTATTGCTCTTTGTGATTAACAGCAGTAGCATAAAGGAGAGGAGTGGAAGCGATAGCTAGGGCTATGATTTTGTCATGGAGGTCATGGTAATCATGAATTTAAGTAAAGTCTGTGAAATCTTGGAAATGGCTGTAAAAACATATTTGATTAGGCCCCAAATCGAGTAGTGTTGCAACCTGGTGCACGGCATCACAGTACCAATCAGGTTTGGCCCATCTGCCTTAATCTACAGAGGGGCAGACAGGCCAAACCTAAGTAGTGCTGTGACCCTGTGTGCCAGGTTGTAATGCCCAGCTCTGCAGACAAGAGCTGCCGCTGCAGAATGAGTACAAGTCAGGCTTGCTCTCCAAACTCCCACCGAGACACAAACCTCTGGGACTACCTTTCAGCACCCCCCACTGTACTCTTGTGAAAAATACGTTAGCTGATCTCAGATCTCTGCCACAAAATTTACTAAAGAGACAAGGTGGGTGAGATAATAGCTTTTATTGCACCAACTTCTGTTGGTGAAAGAGACAAGCTTTCAAGCTACAGGCCTTGTCTACACTACATAGTTAGGCTGACATAAGCCACCTTGCATTGACCTGGTTGTGCATGTGTCTACATTTAAATTTGTCTCCCACTGATCTAAGTGGCTTGTTACAGCAATGAGCAGTGTTGAGCCATGGTCGATGTACTGAGGTCGATGCAATGTGACTGTTACTTATGTCAAACTAACAGACCTCCAGCAGCTGTACCACAATGCCAGACACTGACTGCTCTGGTCACAATTGATAGCTCCACGGCCCAGGGTCATTGAGACCGGAAGGTCCCCTTCCCCTTTAAAATCCTGCACATTTTTGAAATGCATTTTCCTGATTATCCAGCTTGGTGAGCATACCTAGCAGTTCTCCATTGTTGTGTGCAACTTCCCAGCTGGCCATGCTGGCTACACACTCCAGATGCGCTCTGGCTTGGAGTAGACAGGAGATATTGGATCTCCTGGCCTGTGGGAAGAAGAGGCTGTGCAAGCACAGCTATGGACCAGTCACAGAAACATGGACATTTATGAGCAGATTGCTCAGGGGATGCAAGAGAAGGGGTACAACAGGGATCAGCCACAGTGCCTTGTGAAAGCAAAGGAACTGCAGCAGGCATATCAGAAGGCCAGTGAGACAAACTGTCAATCTGGTGCTGAGCTACAGACCTGCCATTTTTACAAAGAGCTGCATGCTGAACTTGGCAAAGACCCCACTACCACCCTGCAGAACACCTTGTGGATACCTCCAAGGAGCCCAAGTCACGGGATCCTGGTGTGAACAGTGACGAGGAGATGGAGGAGGATGGGGGGACATGTGACCGGGAGGTCTAGCTATGCCACAAGCCGGGACCTGTTTGAGACTCCACCCATCCAGTCAGTCCTGGCAGTTGAGCATGGACGAGCCCGATGCAGGGGAAAGAACCTCAGGTAAGTGTGCTATTGCCCTATACATATAGTTTCATGCAACCGAGAAATTTCCTCCTCATTTCCCTTACCCTTGTGGGCCGTACTCACTCTGGCCAGTGCTGTGAGTGGTGCCATGCACAAGTACTCTACAGCAGAAGTGTGCATAAGCATGTCTGGTTTAACAAGGAAAGAGGGAAGTTCTGAATCTTCACTTTCCATTGTGACTGTATTGACAATGGTACCTCTGTGTGTTTTGTCTGCAGCTATTGCTGTTGTGATCTTGAGGGGTTTCCCCTTCCACACCCATGCTGAGCCACTTACAGAAGAGAAAGAAGAGGACTAGGGATGACATGTTCAGTGAGATCCTACAAGTCAGTGCTGAATCATATCATGGCAAAGGGCCTGGAAGGTAAACATTGCAGACATCCTGGAGAAGGAAAGCTCATACAGGGTTTTGGCCCAGGAGAGGGAGATTCACCAGGACATAATGGCACTTCTCCAGATGCTACAGATTCAACAATCACAGGATCACCTCCCTTTGCAGTCCATAGAGAACTCCATTACAGCATCTCCCTATACCCACCTCAACATTCCAGGTGGTGTCAGGGGCTATATCCCTACCACTTCACCCCAGGGGACATTAAGGACAACCACAGCTTCACATACACTGACCTGTGAAATCCACAGTTGCAGTATGTGTAGGTAAAATGGACATGAATGTTCTTTCCCCTTGTTAAGTTCTGATCCATTAATTTATTAAGTTCTTAATGTATTTGCTGTTAGATTGCACAGATTTTTCTTTGCACTAGTTTTGTTACTAAACAAAACTGGAAAATAATTATTTTTATTAGTTCACAGCATATGCTGCAGAGTGCCTAGCAGTTCTGAAAGCAGCCACTTCTTGTTGTACAGTGTGATACAACTCTTAGGACCAGTGACAAACACAGGGTAATAATCACAAATGTACACTGTAAAAATTAATAGGTGCATTGACAGTGTTATATTCATAGATGTGCACCAAGCACCATACAATTCCTAACAGGCCTCAAAACAGCAGGGCCAGGTAGAGCACAGTACACCACAACACATTATTGTTGCTTGCTATTAAAGTGCTCTTCCAAGCTTCCCTGAGCCCTATAGCTCCATGCTGAGCTTTTCTAATAGCCCTTGTGTCTGGCTGTTCAAACTCAGCGGACAGCTGCTCCACCTCTGCCCTCCACCCTGGTGGCAACTTTTTCACTTTTCTTCACAGATATTATGTAGGACACCGCAGGCAGCTATAACCACTGGGATGGGTTTTTTTCCCCACTGAGATTCAATAGTATGAGTAAACAATGCCAGCATCCTTTCAATCTACCAAAAGCGCATTTTACTGTCATTCTGCACCTGCTGAGCCAGTGGTTGACTCTTTCCTTGGTGCTATCAAGGTGAGCCAGGGGAGCAAGGGGTAGGCTGGGTACCCCAGGATCACTACAAGTATTTCAACATTGCCAATCATAATCTGCTGGTCGGGAGAGAAAGTCCTTGCTTCTAGCTTTCTGAACAGTCCTGTGCTCTGAAAGATGCTAGTGTCATGCATCTTCCCTGATCAGCCCACACTGATGTCAGTGAAGCATCCCTGGTGATCCACCAATGCTTGCATAACTATAGAAAAGTAGCCCTTTCTGTTGATGTACTCTGTGGCAAGGTGGTCTGGTGCCAAAATAGGGATGTGTGTGCCATCTATCGCTCCACTGCAGTTCAGGAACCCCTTTGCTGAAGATCCATCCACTATGTCCTGCATATTGCCAGGAGGAGATAATTAATGGCCCTGCACACTTGCATGACAATGTCTCCCACGATGGATTTGCCAACTCTAAAATGATCCAGCGGCACAGGAGCAGGCGAACAGGGCTGCTAACAGGGGAGTTTGAGTGGGAGTTTACAGGGGAGTTGGAAGGGGGCGGGGGCGCACCGCTCTGTGTGTTGTGTTCCCCAGGTGAGAACGATGATGGAGGCTGAGACAACTGCAGCCAAGAGCCAGGCAGCAGAGGAATCAATGCAGATGATTGCATGTGGGAGCTGCGGTATGTACAGTGTTCTTGCAGGGGTGCCTAAACAGAGGTATGTTTGCATGAAGTGCCGCCTAATAGAGCTGATGGAGGAAAAGATCCGGGGTTTAGAGATGCAGGTAGAAACCCTGATACAGCAGAGAAGGGGGTTCGAGCAGCTGATAGATCAAAGGCTAGGTGTGGCTGAAGGGGAATGCTCAGGCACACAGCTGGAAGCAGGGGCAAAGGCCTCTGAGGGAGGAATGCTGGGGGGGGATCATGGTCAGTGGAAGCATGTGACCGTGAGAAGCAGACAGGGAAAAAGGAGGGCTAGTGATGGGGAAATAGAGCTGCGAAATAGGTTTGAAGGTTTGGAGAATGAGGAGGGGGTACAGCGGGCGCTAGCTGATGGTGGGAGGGCGAGGAAAAAGAGAAGAGCGTGTAGTCCGATACTAAGAGGGGAGGAGTCGATGGAGACAGCTCCTACTTTGGGCCCGGGGAGGGTACAGAGTGGCTTACGGGGGACTGTAAGGGATGATAGGAATGGGAGGAGCGTACAACCAGGGGGAACGGCGCATAAACTAGCAGAGCCCACTGTCACCAGGCCGAGGCAGGTCTATGTAATTGGCGATTCCTTAGTGAAAAGGTTGGACAGGCCGGTGACCAGGGCCGATCCGGAGAACAGAAGGGTGTGCTGTTTACCGGGCGCTAAGATTCGTGATGTGGACCTGCGGTTGAAAAGGATCCTAAAAGGGGCAGGTAAGAACCCTCTTATCATCCTTCATGTAGGAACCAATGACACGGCTAGATTCTCGCTGGAGAGAATCAAGGGAGATTATGCCAGACTGGGTAAGACGCTGAAGGAAATCGAGGCTCAGGTAATCTTTAGTGGGATTTTGCCTGTCCCTAGAGAAGGGCGGCAAAGGGGGGACAGGATTGTGATGTTAAATAGTTGGCTCAGAGATTGGTGTTATAAGACGGGCTTTGGGATGTATGGCCACTGGGAGGCTTTCGGGAACAGAGAACTGTTCTCGCGGGATGGGCTCCACCTGAGTAGGGAGGGAAATAGACTTCTGGGAGGGAGGCTGGCGCATCTGATCGAGAGAGCTTTAAACTAGGAATTGCGGGGAGACGGTTGGGAGATGCACGGGCACTCTCCACGCCAGGCTTTAACATTGAGAGGGTGGACGAAGGGATAAAAACTGATATTGACAGAGGGAAGGGTTTGAACATAAGAAAGAGGGGGGGGAGGGATACTAGACCGATACGTCATACTGACGGTACGGTGTCCCTACCAAAGAGGGTAACAAAGGGGAGAGAAGCCAAAGGGCAAAAATTAGGATGTTTGTTCACTAATGCTAGAAGCCTAGGTAACAAAATGGAGGAACTGGAGCTCCTGGTCCGAGATTTGAAACCCGATATCGTGGGAATAACTGAAACGTGGTGGAACGGTAGCCACGACTGGAGTGCAGGTATGGAAGGGTATGTTCTTTTTAGGAAAGACCGGAACAAAGGTAAAGGGGGTGGGGTTGCCTTGTATGTCAATAAAGAGGTAGAGTGTAATGAAATAAATAGTAATGGAATAGATAATACGGAGTCTGTTTGGGCAAGGGTCACGTTGGGGAAGAAAAATACTAGAGCCTCCCCTGGGATAGTGATCGGGGTGTGCTATAGACCGCCGGGATCCAGCCTGGAGATGGATAGAGAACTCTTTAATGTTTTTAAAGAGGTCAATACTGGTAGGAACTGTATGATCATGGGAGACTTTAACTTCCCGGATATAGATTGGGGAATAAACGCTAGTAATAATCATAGGGCTCAGCTTTTCCTAGATGTGATAGCTGATGAATTCCTTCACCAAATGGTTGCTGAACCGACGAGGGGGGATGCCATTTTAGATTTGGTTTTGGTGAGTAGTGAGGACCTCGTTGAGGAAATGGTTGTAGGGGACAACCTTGGCTCGAGTGATCATGAGCTAATCCGGTTCAAACTAAATGGAAAGATAAATAAAAATGCATCTGAGACTAAGGTTTATGATTTCAAGAGGGCTAACTTTACTAAATTAAGGCAGCTAGTTAAAAAAGTGGATTGGGCAAACATATTTAGAGATCTAAAGGCGGAAGAGGCGTGGGATTATTTTAGGTGGAGGTTGCAGGACCTCTCTGAGGCCTGTATCCCGAGAAAGGGAAAAAGGGTTGTAGGTAGCGGTTTTAGACCGGACTGGATGAGCAAGCGTCTCAGAGGGGTGATTAGGAAAAAACAGAAGGCGTATAAACAGTGGAAGATGGGAGGGATCAGCAAAGAAACCTACCTTATGGAGGTAAGAGGGTGTCGGGATGCGGTTAGAAAGGCCAAAAGCCAAGTGGAGATAGATCTCGCGAAGGGAATTAAAAACAATAGTAAAAGGTTTTTTAGCCATATAAATAGGAAGAAATCCAAGAAAGAAGAAGTGGGACCGCTTAAGAATGGAGACGGGGTGGAGATTAAAGATCATCTAGGCATGGCACAATATCTGAACGAATATTTTGCCTCGGTATTTAATGAGGCTACTGAAGGGCTTGGGAATAGTGGCGGCGTGAATGATGGGAATGAAGGAGGGGGGGTAGACATTACGGTATCCGAGGTACGAGCCAAACTTGAAAAGCTTAACGGCAGTAAATCGGGCGGTCCGGATGACCTTCATCCGAGAATATTAAAAGAATTGGCGAGTGAAATTGCGAGCCCGTTAGCGAAAATTTTTAATGAATCCCTAAACTCGGGGGTTGTACCGCTGGACTGGAGATTAGCTAATGTAGTTCCTATATTCAAGAAGGGGAAAAAAAGTGACCCGGGTAACTACAGGCCTGTTAGTTTAACGTCTGTAGTGTGCAAAGTCATGGAAAAAATATTGAAGGAGAGAGTACTTACGGACCTTGAGGTCGATGGCGTCTGGGACAAATTACAACATGGTTTTACGAAAGGTAGATCGTGCCAAACCAACCTGATCTCCTTCTTTGAGAAAGTAACAGATTTTTTAGATAAGGGCAATGCGGTGGATCTGATATATCTTGATTTCAGTAAGGCGTTTGATACGGTACCGCATGAAGAATTACTGCGTAAATTGGAAAGGATGGGGATCGAAATGAAATTCCGGAGGTGGATAAAGAACTGGTTAAAGGGGAGACTGCAGAGGGTCGCACTGAAAGGGGAGCTGTCGGGTTGGAGGGAGGTTACCAGTGGGGTTCCTCAGGGTTCGGTTTTGGGTCCGATGTTATTCAATCTATTCGTCGCTGACCTCGGAACCGAAAGTAGGAGTGGGCTGATAAAGTTTGCGGATGACACGAAGTTGGGAGGTATTGCCAATTCGGAGAAGGATAGGGATATCCTCCAGGGGGATTTGGATGACCTGGTAAACTGGAGTATTAGTAATAGGATGAAATTTAATAGTGAGAAGTGTAAGGTTATGCATCTAGGGATGACTAATAAGAATTATAGTTATAGGCTGGGGACGCACCTGTTGGAAGTAACGGACGAGGAGAAGGACCTCGGAGTCCTGGTCGATCGCAAGATGACTATGAGTCGGCAATGTGATGTGGCCGTCAAAAAGGCTAATGCGGTCTTGGGTTGCGTTAGGCGAGGTATTTCTAGTAGAGATAAGGAGGTGCTAGTCCCGTTATACAAGGCGCTGGTGAGACCTCATTTGGAGTACTGTGTGCAGTTCTGGTCTCCCATGTTTAAGAAGGATGAACTTAAACTGGAAAGGGTACAGAGAAGGGCCACTAGGATGATTCGAGGAATGGAAAGCCTGTCGTATGAAAGGCGACTTGAGGAGCTCGGATTGTTTTCCTTAACCAAAAGAAGGTTGAGGGGAGATATGATTGCTCTCTTTAAATATATCAGAGGGATCAATATCGGGGAGGGAGAGGAATTATTTCGGCTCAGTGCTAATGTGGATACGAGAACAAATGGATATAAATTGGCAGTTGGGAAGTTTAGGCTTGAAATTAGGCGAAGGTTTCTGACCGTCAGAGGAGTGAAATACTGGAATGGCCTGCCGAGGGACATAGTGGGGGCGAAAGACCTCTCCGGCTTTAAGACTAAGCTTGATAAGTTTATGGAAGGGATGATCTGATAGGATAACTTGATTTACTCAATAGGTCAATAATGTGCCACCTGGGAGTTAGTACCGATTTTAAATGTTGGGATATTGGGAGTCTTTTCCTAAGTGTCAGGATGGAGAGTATTGGCCACATGCTCGGGGTTCAGCTGATCGCCATATTTGGGGTCGGGAAGGAATTTTCCTCCGGGGTAGATTGGCAGAGGCCCTGGAGGTTTTTCGCCTTCCTCCGAGCATGGGGCAGGGGTCGTTTGCTAGAGGATTATCTGCTGCTTGAAGTCACCAAATCAGGATTTGGGGACTTCAACAGCTGAGTGAAGGGTGAGAGTTATTTCAGGGGTGGGTGGGTCAACTTTTGTGGCCTGCATCATGCAGGAGGTCAGACTAGATGATCATAATGGTCCCTTCTGATCTCAAGTTCTATGATTCTATGATTCTATGATATGATTTCCCACTGACTAGTAGCAATCCAGCATTGCAAGTTTCCACAGTGCCATTGCCACTCAGTTCTTCACTGTCAGCGTAGCTTTCATTCTGATGTCCCTGCGCTGGAGTGCTGGGGTGAGCTCAGCACACAGATCCAGGAATGTGGCCTTGTGCATCCAAAAGTTCTGCAGCCACTGCTCATCATCCCAAGCCTGCATTACGATCCTATCCCACCAGTCAGTGCTAGTTTCTCAAGCTCAGAAGTGGCACTCCACCATCTGCAGCTCCTCCATGAATACCACCAACAACCCTGAAATGGTTCTTGCTATGTTTCACAGCAACCTGTCCTCCAAAAAATTGTCATGTTCTGCCCTGATTTGGTTATTCTTATGGCTCTGCAAATGCTGGAGGATCGTGCATCCTGTGCTTGCAATGTTTATGACAATAGTGCAGAGCTGTTTAGGCTCCATGCTTCCGTCAGAGATGGTGAACAGAGAGGAGGGCTGCACAAGTTTGTGGGAGTTTTAAAAAGGAGCAAGAAAATTATGGGATACAAGTGACATTATGGGATGGAGACAGCTGCACGCTGGGAACTTGACCCCTGGCCCCAATCACCCATATGACTTATGTCTGCCCAACCCTGCATTGCCTAATCTCCCCAAAAGACAGTGTTCTGGATGGTGGTGGGTTGCAATTTGGGATACCTACTCATGGTGCATTGCATTATGCATTGAGTACATGCAGCACTTGTAAAAGGAGCCAAATATGCACGTGCAGAAGTGATATACTATCTGCAGCAGCTTTATACCGATGTAACTTGCATTGCCCAAAGTTTGTAATGCAGACATGGCCCACAGAGCTCTTGGAAAGGTACTCAGAGTGTCGCAGCTAAATACAACAGATTGTTTAGCACACACAGTTAACACGTACTGTAAGACGGAGGTTCTCAACCTGGGGGCCGGGGCCCCCTGGGGGGCCTGCAAGCAGGTTACAGGGGGTCCACCAAGCAGGGCCAGTGTTAAATTCGCTGGGGCCCAGGGAAGAAAGCCAAAGCTGCACCACATGGGGCTGAACTCCGGGGCCCTGAGTCCTGACACCCAGGGCTGAAGTTGAACTCAGCTTTACGGGGGCCTGTAGTGAGGCCGAGTGGCCTCCCTCCGAGCGGGAGAGTGAGGGACCATTACACTCCCCTTGGAGGGCAGAGCCTAGATCGCCCTGCCCCCCTCGCCGGAAGTACCGGGGCGTGGCCGGAAGTATAAAAGGCAGGCCCTGCAGCACAGTTGTGGCAGAGCCTGCGGAGGAGAAGGACGCTCCGCCTGTTCTGCAGCGTCCCAGAGGGGAACCTACGCCTGGCTGTTTCCGATCCCCAGACGCCAATGAGGACTGGCCTGGAGTGCCTGCTGCTGTGTACCCCAAGGAGCCGGAAGAGGCCTGGAGGCCACAGGTACCGAATCCTGGGGAGGCAGGAAGTGGTCCAGGGGCAGCCATGGAACAGCTGGCTGCAGAGCCAGGGGTGGCTCAATCAGCGTGTTGGGGCTAGATCCCCACCGACACAGGGGCAGCCAATCCTGCCCCTGCCAGGGCCCTGGGCTGGGATGCGGTGGAGTAGGGTGGGCCCGCATTCCCCTGCCACCCCACCCCAGGGTGGCTGACTCCCTACACTGTGCAAGGAAGATCCAGCTCTGAAGAAGGAGCCCCTCCCCCCCCTTACCAGCTCCCTTATAGACTGTTGCTTTGCTGGCTGCCTGAGCCCCACCCAGGCTAAAGTCAGACTTGAACCTGTTTTATTGCTGGCAGCCTGAGCCTCCTCAAGCCCAGGCCCCAGCTCAGGTATAGACTCTGTTTAAGGGCTGGCAGAATGAGCAGCCCAAACCCAGGCTAAAGTCTGACTGTGACTGTTGGTTGCCCAGCCCTATTGTGGGCTCTTGACTGTCCTGTGGATTCTGGTTCTGACCAGATGGGACTGGACTGAGTGGCCTCCCTCCCCATGGGAGAGCGAGGAACCATTACAGCACCCCTGTGGCATGGGGATTGCAAATTGGAAGTGACATTGTTCTGGTATTAACACTTGATAACAGGAGTGGAGACTCCTCAGCATGCAGCCGTTTGTCTAACTCTGGTATGCAATGGGCAGGGGTGCTTAACTGAATGGCTGCACCCACAAGGAAGTCCTGGAACCTTTACATACAGTTCAGTCCTCTCCTCCTGCCTCTGTCTAGAACAGGGGTCTCAAACACGCGGCCCGCAGGGTTACTGCATGCGGCCCGCGAGCTCCTCACGGCCCCCCCGCCCTCCCCCAACGTTTACTTAGAGCGGCTGCCTGCCTGCCCTGCCCCCGCGCCGGGAATCGGCTGGAACCTGGGGGAGGAGGGGCGCCACACCCGGAAGCGGCTGGAACCTGGGGGAGGAGGGGCGCAGGTGTGTGGCTGTTGGCTTCAGGCACCGCCCCCAGCAGTTCCCATTGGCCGGGAATGGAGAACTGTGGCCAATGGGAGCTGCTGGGGGCGGGGCCTGAAGCAACAGCCACACACACCCCTGCGCCCCTCCTCCCCCCGGTTCCAGCCGCTTCCGGGGGTGGCGCGGCAGCAGGGCAGGCAGGCAAGCAGGGACCCTGCCCTGCCCCCGGTGCGGGTCGGGCCGGAGCCCGCCCCCTGCACTCCTCCTGCACCCCAACCCCCTGCCCTGAGCCCCCTGCTGCACCCCGACCCCCTGCCCTGAACCTCCGCCACACCCCACACCCTGACCCCCTGCCCTGAGCCCCCTGCCGCACCCTGTACCCTGCCCCCCTCCTGCCCCCCTCACCCCAACTCCCTGCCCTGAGTCCCTGCCACACCCAACACCCCTCCTGTGCCCCCTGGGGGCAGGGAGGGGGGCAGAGTTGGGGTGGGGATTTTGGGGAAGGGGTTGGAATGTGGGGCAGGGAAGGGGTGGGAAGAGGTGGGGCAGGGGCGGGGCCTCATGGAAGGGGTGGAGTGGGGGCGGGGCCGAGGGCGGCGGGGGGGAGGTGTCAGTAAATGCGGCTCTCGGCCCAATGTACTAGTCCTCATGTGGCCCTCGAGGTCATTTGAGTTTGAGACCCCTGGTCTAGAAACTCCATTGCCCTAGTCTTTGTCCGCATTCTCTTCTCATTCAGTGTCTCTCCCTCCCTGATCCTCACCATCCAGGTCCTCTTATCCTTTCCTGAATAATTTAAACTACCTAACCTCCTTAAATGTGCCTCTTGCTGGTAATTAGGCTACCTCCTATTGCTCCAACATGGCCTCCTCCTAAGGGCTCGTTCTAATCAGCAACCTGCTCCCATTCTTTCTGATCTTCAGATATTACAGGAAAAGCCAGGAGCACTGAAGAGGAGTGCTGATTAGCATAAGGAGTTCAGCAGCAGCCCTAGCAATGGAGCGAGGGGGCTGGGGGCGGTGGTTCAACACCAGGAGAGATACCTATTATAGACTTTGGTTTTAAAAGCAAAAACATTCCCTCCCTCCTTGTCACCCTCCCAGCCCCCTTCCCTCTCCCTTGCCCCCTCCCCAAGTTTCCTTCCAGGGATTTTGAGGCTTAGATCTAGCGGTTCCTCTTATTAGAAAATGTGAACCCAACCTCAAGCCTTGCAAGCTACACCTGGATACCACGGTGATGGGTGCCTTATGATGTGTGTAATAAATCAATAGAAATGTTGTCAGTAGGCCCCACTGCTTTCTTGACAGCCCTGCTGCTGCTACCAGGGATGCCTAGCCACCTACAATGTCAACCAATTAACCCGCAGCAAAGCTGTCTGTCAGGTTAAATAAAATCATCCTAGATCAGGCTACTGACTAGCTCTATGGCTTGCCAGATGCACGAGGAGCTGTTAAAAGGGAGAGCAATGTGTGAAGGCAGGACCCGTTACAATTAATTTTCTAGGGGAAAAAGTGAGTTTTCAGAGTGTAATAGCAGCAACAGGAAACACGACCTCTTACCTCACCACGTTCCGCATTAGCAGAAAGAACGCTTCCTTTGCTGAGGTGCAGAAGTTTTTACCATATATCGCGATCTGCAAAACAGTAACAGTTGATTGTTAACTATATAGCTAATCAAGGACAGCCCTAAGTTTTCTGGGGCCCTATGCAAATGAACACATGTAGGGCCCTACATAGTTCTTTCCCACCTGTGACCAAACCCACCCACCTTCACATATCAATAAACCGTCCCACAATACACTTCCTGCTTCCTGTTACTTCTCACCAGACTGTGGCAGAATATCTCTCAGCCCACCCACCTCTCCAAATCATCTGTTTGTGAGGCTCTGCAGCCTCTGGTGACCTGCTTGCAGGAGGGAAAGGCAGGAGGTGGAGACAATACTTAGGTTTCCAAATAGAGCAGCTGGGGAACACAGTCTCTGCCACAGCTTGCCTACAGTTGAGGAATTGAGGATGGCAAGTTGAGGGGTATATAAGGAGAAGCGTTGTGGTCTATCCATCCACCAACAAGCCTAAAGCCACTACTGGGATTTGTGCAGGGATTAGGCACAATAACTGAATGCATAAAAGCCACTTTAAAATAAGATTAAGGCTACAGATGAGCCTGAAGCAAAACTCAGGCTCCAAATGCCCCTGACCTTTGGGGAAATTCAGTCCAGATCTCAACTCTGCAGCTCAGGCCTTTTGCTAGTGGAGGCACAAACTAACTAAATCCATCTAAGGCTGCCCCCCCTCCTTTAATGCTGCTTATTACACAGATCAGATGCCCTGGACATGATTCAGATCTCACACCAAAGTAGATCAGGAGTAACTCCACTGAAGTCAATGGAGTTACATCAGTGTACGATGGGAGCAAGATCAAAACAGGCCCTACTTGTTCAGAGCTCTGCAAAACTGCAGCATTATCAGGGACCACGTTCTGCTCACTGCTACTTCTAATTAGCTTTAGTTGAGTTAATTTGGATTTACATTTGCATGTCTAAACGCACAGTGTATCCAAAAAGAAGGGCAACAGCTTTAATAGGGACATGCCTTGCTTTTCCTGGACAACCTCAGTATTATTTTAATATGGGTTATTAAATGCTTTTAAAAAAAACACAAAAGTCAAGACTTTGTCTACGTTGGAAAATTGACTGGCATAGCTACTGCAGAATAAGCTATTCTGTACTAGCTATTGTAGAATAGCTACCTCAGTGGAGACTCGAATAAAAGTGACTTTATTCCAGAGTAATTTCCCAGCTCACGTAGTTTAATAAATTCACTCTCTTTCCAGAACAGTGTCTCCACGTGGGGGAGATATTCTGGAATAGTTAAATTATACCACAATAGCTATGCTGGTCAATTTTCCCCATGCACATAAGGCTGTAGAAAGAACAAATTTCCTCCCCTGAAGACTGCACTAATTCTGAGATCCCTTTGGAGCAAATGAGGTTTTAATGAAAGCATTAGAGTCACTTCCTCCGAGATAACAGCTCTTAGACTGCAAAACACTTTTACTGAAATTGTTTCAGGTCAAAACAAGACAACACGGGTGAATTCTGCTCTTATTTACAACGGGGTAAATCTGGAATCTCTCCCCTGAAACCAATGCAGCTCCTCTGGAATTACACCACTGGAACTGAGAGCAGAATTTGGCTCTATGATTTTACTGGCGAGTACAAGTGCTGAGTGTTCTGTAGCTTCCTTATTCACAGCAGCACATTTTAACAAAAACCTCACGTCGGTATGTAGTATACAGTGTTTGCAGGATGTGGTGACATTCCTATTGAAATCAGTGTTTGAATTGCAGGTGGGGGGGAAGTTAACCAGTCATACTGTATCTCCACTTCTGATGGGTACTGGTAGGGGGGAAAAAAGAGGGGTGGGGGAGGGGGAAAGGATACTATCATTTTGGGGGGCAGGGACATATGAATTCCCCCAAAGTCACTAAAATCCAATTCTTTACCTTCTAGAGCCAAACAGTGACAGACTGTAGCCAAAGTTAAGCCTCGCATAGCTAAAGAGCAAAACATTAAAGTTTTGATGACTGCAGATACATCTATACTGCACACTCCTTATGGAGGCTTGTAGAGTACAGACCCTGCACGCCCCCCTAGCACAGGTATAAACAGCAGTTTAGATGGCGAGGCACGGTTTAGGCAAGTAGAGTAAAGACACTCCACAATGTTAGGGTATGTACCCTACACGTCTCTGTACACACACAAGTGGTGCCTCCCAGGTCTCCACTGCTATTTTTAGCAGTGTAGTGTCCTGCTGCCTCCCTGCTGCTGAAGACTTTCCCTACTGCAGTGAAAGGCTCCAGCAACAGGGAAAGGCTCTGGCATCGGGGAGCTGCCAGAGCCTTTCACTGCCCCATGTAGCTATACATAACAGTGTGGAAACACTTGTCTATACATAACAGTGTGCCTACTTGTCACTGCAGCATGTAGTTACATGTACCCTACATATCCCCGCCACTGGTGTGCAGTGTAGGCATATCTTGAGGCATAGGCGCCAACTCCCACTGTTCCCGGTGGGTGCTTGACCCCACCCCTGCCCCTCCCTCGCCCCACCCCCATTCCATCCCCTTCCCCCAAGTCCCCGCCCCTGCTCCGCCTCTTCTCCACCTCATCCCTGCTCCTCCCCCCTCCCTCCTGGAATGTCCTAAGTGCCGCCAAACAGCTGTTTGACGACGGGAAGCGCTGGGAGCGGGAACGCGGCGTGCTCAGGGGAGGAGGCGGAAGTGGAGGAGGAGGTGGGGTGGGGAGCTTGGCTGCCGGTGGGTGCAGAGCACCCACGGAGTTGGCACCTATGACTTGAGGCTTATATCTAAGATACTGATTGTAGTGCCCCAGGCATGATGCTAGAACATGCGGAGAGAGAAAATACGCACCATGATGTAGGCATTTCTGTTTATGAACTTTATGAATTTTTCCAAACACCAAAAACAGCATTTGAGGCAACAGAGCAGATATCTCGTAAAGGAGTTCTGTGTACCTGCAGAAAAGGAGGGAGAGCAGAACATGCAGTCACATGATGAGTGGTCTTTAAAATATGAGAGGCTGCCCACAATGGCTGGATCCCCGGAGATAGGTCAGTAGTTGAAATGTTGCCAGCTCTCCCCCAGGATAGAATCCTGTCCCATCACTGGAGCAAGGAGTTGCAATTTTCTCCCTTCCAGAGTGAATCTAGCCCACTAGCCCTACATTATATCACATCCATCTCCTACATAAATTCTTATATTAAACTTTCAAGGACAAACACTCAGCTGGGGTAAATCAGCATAGATTCATTGACTTCAAATGGCACTACAGTGATTTATACCAGCCCAGGATTTGCCTCTTAGATGTTTTATAGCTGAAGAACCATCCTGGAAAAGGAAGGAAAACAAGATGAATTCTTAATATTCTACAGCAAATTCAGAAATCTCACCTTTCAGCTTGTGATCCAGGTACTCCAAGATTATTCTAATCAACTGGACTATTGCAAGAATTAATGATCCAAATGCTAGTGAACCTGTGTGATATCTAATACAAAACAAAGAGGTATTTTACCATGTTACAGGAGACAACAGCAATACGTAACTGAACTGACCTTGGCAAATATCACAATAAACTATCTTCTGGACTGTGAAATCTGCAAACAGTCTTTTGAAAAAGATTAACAATGCAAAATTTGCTAAGAACTTGGATGCTGACGAAAGATTGTGAAATGTTGCCTCTACTAAATGCTTCTCAATAACTCTAGTGTTAGCTGAACAATTTGCCCTGCTAGATACAACATGAATAAGAGATACTATAATTACAAAAGGCCTATAAATTGTGTTGTAGTAAAAATGTTTATATCCATAATGTGATTTCCTTTGCTAATTTTAACAAAAGATTATTACTGATATAATTTAAATGTACAAATTTAAATATTGGGTTTAAATTTAAATTGTACAGTGCTTTTAATAATTACACAATAGGTCAATATACTCCTGATTTTCAATAAAGCAAAAAGCCCAGACCCATGCACAAAAATGTTTACATCCACACATCGCTATTGTGTTTGCAGCGAGATCATTTGTATTTTTTAGGTGTCCAACAGCCATTAGAGGGTTGCTATAACAGATTTGCATATGCAGGTGCAGTAATTGCGTGTATAAATTAGGCATGCAATTTCTCAGAGCTTGTACTCTTTTGAAATTCAGGAACTTAATAAATTTGGATCTGTGCCTCACACCACTGAAGTCAAAAGCAAAATGCAGGTCCGTAATGACTAGGATGATTGAGCCCTTAATGACTAAGCTTTTCTACATAATTGTTTTCCTTTGCTACTCTAAGGATAATGAAATTGTTTCCTTATGAGTTATGAGCGGCGCTAGAAAACATGAAGAAATTAAACTCCAGATTCTTATCCTTACCGTATTGCTCGTCCAAATGAAGAAAAGAGTGGGCATGTTGGAATATCAGCAGGTTTTCTAAAGGCCCAGTAGTAAGAGGCAAAGGCACCAGCAAGGGTACACTGACCCAGTGCAATTGCAAAGTTTACCAGCCACAGAAAGACAAAAGCATTGGAGAGTTGAAAGATGAAGATGTATTTGTGATAGAAGCTTTCTCCCCCATAGAAAGCAAAAGTACACTGAGCACCAACACATAATTTGGTCACATTGGTTGTGTTAAAAGTCTGTTTAGAAAGAAAAACAACAAAAATAATCATAAGCAATTAACAGGATGTGTCAGGACAATTTCTGAAATTAAATGGCTGAGCACAAAAATCTCATATATTCTGCTAGATGTTTCACTAACTCATTCAATCCTGAGCTACAAGTGGAAGTCTAACTACAGTTTAGTTTTGAATTATTTAAATGAATTAAAAAACATTTAAAGCCCTACTTAATTTGTGATATTGTGGAAATTGCAGATCCCACAATATTAGGCTTTCACCGCAATTTCGTTAGCAGCCCAGGGCTGACAGTGGAAGCCCTGGCTGTCAGTCACTGACGGCCGGAGCACCACTGTTAGCCCCGCACATTAATGACTGTCATATAGTTGCATCAAAATGTCTGGTTATCAAAAAAATTAGCAGGCCTAACATAATACTTGAGTGTTTATATTGTTCCAGCAAAATTTTCTTAAACAAATAGGTCTTCCCTGGCTTTTCCAAATTACCACAATTAATAAAGGTCCATTATTACTTTTCCACGGTTTTCCATGTCTTGTCTGCAACTCAGCTGCAATTATTCGACAATCATCCCACGATTCAAATAGGGCCTTATTAAAAACCCAATACTAAAAAAGACTAAGATATATGTTTAACTTAATGCTCTGTGATTAGTGAATGGGCCGTTCACTATGCACAAACGTAAGCACATACACAAGTCTTTACATGACTGGAGCTTAACGATTCAGAATCTGAATTACACAACTTGTTCAGTTTCCTTACAGAGCAGCTGGTCATATTTATTTAAAACTCATGGCTAGATCCTCAACTTGTATAAATCACTAGCTCAGGTGTAGTCAATGGAGCTATGACTTTTTACACCAGCTGAGGATCCGGTCACAGAATTTCTTATCTGTCTCTCAGATTATAACAACAAATTTTTTTTAGAATTGAATTTACTTTTCTCTATTTGTGCTGTTTACTCTGTCCATTTGCCTAGCTCGGACAATGAAAACAGAATGGTCAGACTGGAATCTCTTTCTCTTTTGGTTCACAGACATCAGCAGAGTGCTGTCGTGTTTGGGAGGCATGCATTATTACTTAAAACAAGCTGTTTCCATTGGCATTTAAAATATCTGGAAACATTTCTACTGACCTTAGGCTTCATAAACATTTTTTGTGTTTGAAGAACTCCCAAAACAAAGTTAGAGCCCAATGTGACCTAACTGCGCCCAATAAATGCCAAAAGATTTGATAAGCATTTTGTAAATTTTCTTAACTTATCCTCATTGCTATGATAGGCAGTACTGTCTAGTAGCAAGAGCATATGATTGCAAGCTAAGAGACGTGGTACCCAGTTGGGTTTCTGCCATTAACTTGCTCAGCAGCCTTGGAAAAGTCTCTAAGGCCCAAATTTTGAAAACTGGCCACTGATTGTGGATGCCTTTTGGTATCTCTTAAACTGGGCATCCAAAAATTGAAGCACCAAAAATGAGTAGACACTTCTGAAAATTTAAGCCTTTATCTCTGTGTCTCAGTTTTCTCACCTGTAGAACAGGGCTATTCATACTTATCCTCCTCACAGGGGTGTTGTGAGAATTAATTACCTGGTGCTTGTAAAGTGCTTTGAACATGCACAGTGCTACCTAGTGCTAAGTATTATGTGACCTAACTCAAAGAATGAGTGGAATATAACTATGCATGGTCTTTAAACGAGCACTGCACATATATTGAATGTCAATAAATTAATATAATTAGCATGCCCCCTCTTTTTCCCCTCCATAGGCAGTTATTAGTTATGCTTACCTCTGGGTCACAGGTCAGGTTTGCATACTTGCACAGTGTTTGATTAGCCATTACTTTATACACAGGTTCCCCTGATGTAGACAGGAAACTGAGTGAATTGTATTAAGGAGGAACTCACAGAATCACAGGTCCCTAAATTCCATCACACATTAAACAATATAATAGGGGATCACTAACCCTGAAACCTATGTGGGTTGAAGAGAGATTCAGTTTTAGAGCACCACCTCTTCCTATGTATGTGGCCAGCGTATAAGCAGAAGGGCTAACAAGTAACACCTAAATTTTCCTCATAAGCTAGAGATCCTGCCCTGAAGTCTGCACACCCTTGACCAGACTCGGGGAAGGAGCTACCTTCACATTGCTCTTAGTCCCCTCTGCACACATCACTATGGCAGCATGCACTAGTGGGTGACCATACTGCCAGCGACTCTTGGCCAGCTCCCGTGCTCGGTGACTGCTGCAGTGGGGAACAGAGAGGATGAGTTAATACTGCTCAGAACAGAAATAACAGACTCTTCTTCACCCAGTGAAACTTTTAAGGCTTCCTGACTCCTCCCTCTGCTGCTTGGCAAACCTCTGTGTAGCAGGCAGTTTTACAGAGAGGTTGGTGGCGGTTATGCAGGGTGGGGAGCAGAACAGGCTGTTCAGCTGCCAGTGAAAAACATGGCAAAGTGCAAGGAAGCAAGAGCTCTCAAATTAACTAAGAAAAGGAAAAGAGCTCTCAAATTAACTAAGAAACAATGAATGCAGGGCTAAGGAACGTGAAGTCTTGTGCAGGCCATAAGCTCTATGGGTGAACAAACCCTGTGCAGTGGGCTCACCCAAAGCCCTATGTACCATTTAAGACCCATATTAAGGACTTAAATAGGGCTTAAATAGTGCACAGGGCCTTGTTTGAGCCCACTGGAGGGAATTCCTCCCTGAGACTGTTATTTTTTAAATAAAATATAATGTCCTGCTTGTACACCATAACCCAGTGTACAGAATCCTTTATTGGGGGGGAGATGGACTAGGTGACCTAACAGCTTGCTCTAACGTCTATGATTCTCTGAAGGTGTTATAATACAGTCTCCGCCAGCATGATGGAACAGAACAGCTACGTACAGCACCTCATGCACCCACTTGATAAGATATGAGAGGGAAAGAGATACAACACATCCAGGTGCAGGACATTTCCCACTGTATTGTCCACTGGATCTACAAAAACACACTAACACGTCAGGTGTGTGAACATCACTGCCGTCCCCAATTCTGCGTCTCACCTCGCACCAGCCACTTTGGGAGAAGCAAGGCAGAAGAAAAGTGCATTTATTTATTTATTTATTCCTTGTGTAAACAGTAGGACACATAGGGTGGGTGTGAAGTATGTCTCCAGGTGATGATGTCTGTGAAAAATACAATCTGTTGGTGTTAGTCTTCTTCAGAGTCCCCTAAGAAAGCACAAAGGGATTTCAATACTGCAAAGTGAGGGTTTCTACAGAGGCTTCATCCCACATCAGCTATCAAGAGAAGAACCTTAGTGGAAACAGTTATGTAAGGATTTTGCCTCTACCTCCAATGTACTGCTCGTTGAGAGTGAAGGCCAATGTGAGCATTTACACAGTTATCTGGCGAGCTATTCTGATACTACCGCGATAATGAGGTACAAATACTTAGACATATAGAAGGATACACAGCTGTCACTGCCCAATAGGAAATACAGATTGCAATGAGAACGAAGGTGATAATGGGGTAGAATAATGTGGACATTATGTAGCCAATAGCCCTACAAAGGAAACAAAATAAGGTTGAAATCTAGAACGATAACAAAAAATTACTTTTTATTAGCCCTTTAGCATTAACACTTTTACTTCTCTCTTCACTGATACTGGTGGTGTCACCTAGTGCTGGGATCCCAGAGCTCTGCCAGTACCATCTCCTTACTGCCTCACTTCTGTCACCGTCTCATTTTGCCTCTTCTCCTCCCCCTCCTTCATCTGGCTGCTCTCCTCAAATCTCTGCTATATTCTGTTCCTAGTCCCCTTCTTTCCACTGATTTTGCCCTTCCTGATCCTATCTCTGCTACCTTCCTTCAATCCCGGGTCATAAACCCATTCTGCTCCCACATCCTCCCAGCTGCTGTCTGCCTCAGACACTGCCCCTCCTACTGCCTGTCTTCTCCAGGTCCCCAAACTACTCAACTCCTAGACCCACTCTTTCCCCTGGGCCCCTGTATATCCTAGAATTCCCTTGTACATCCTCCCTCCTGCCTTCCTCCTAGTGTACACAGATCCAGTCTGCTCCAGGACCTTCTGCTCTACTGAGCACTGCATGCTCTGGACCCTTGACATTCTACTTTTCTCTTGAGTCACAGTCCATTTTGCTACCTCACCACTGTAATGTATTTATAATTTTTCTGTGTAAGAGAGTGTGTGTGTGTGTGTGTGTGTGTGTGTGTATGTGATGTTGCCTAAATTTGCTGGCCCACAGAAAGGATAAAGGGCTTTCTACTGCTACCAGCTAAGGAAGCTCTTCTTTAGTTCAAGAGACAGAGGCCTATGCTTTAGTAACTGACAAACCAGACACTAGTCTCAGTGAGTAAAAGGTGTGGTCAGAGCGTGGACACGGGTAACTAGGAACTTGAGTGTTCTAATCCCTGCTCTGACAAGGATTCCCTCTGTGGCATTAAATACATTACTTAAGCCATCAGTGCCTCTCTAGAAAATGACTGCACTTATCTCACAGGGGAATAATGAGGATGGTTAGTTCTTAGATACTGTGGTAATGGGATAGGAAATAATTGTACAGGCAGGTCACTGCATGTGACTTATAGAAAGTGTGCCTCTTGTCTAAAGCATGTGGATTGATTACACTGCTCTCCCATTTTCCTTTACATTCCCCCAATCCACCTCATTCCATTCCTTCTGAACCTCTCCTTCCACAGCCCCAACGTGCTCCTCTGACCATTCCACTCTCCCTTCTCCCTCTGCCTTTCCTTCCCCCATTGTGCTTCTCCCCTGACTTGTTCACTCCTGCTGCCAGCTGCCTTCCAGGAGCCAGGTCCCAGAAAGCAAATGGAAGACAAATTTACTCCACTCCTGCTGTTAAATAAGAAGATCCTGGGGATAACTTAATCTGTCTTGTGCGACAACAAGGTCAATGGCAACATTCTAGTAGTGTTTTCTTATTGCCAAATCATACCTGGATCTACAGGCACAATAAGCGCATTATGAGTCATACAGACATGCATGATTTTATGCTATTTAAGAAATAATCACAAATCAGTAGTTTTCAGCAGTTAATGATAGGCTTGTTAGTTAACAGTGAAGCCACAAACAGTTTACTCTAACAAACTGCTTGTTAACTATTCTATCAATGGATTCCAAACAGCTTATTACTATTATAAATTGTAATTTTACTGAAAGAATAGTTAAACTGTACTGAAAAAAATAATTTGATTCCCAGTCATTAGCAACTTATTTTCCATCATTCTGAATACAGGGCATGATCTGTTAGGTGTACAGTAATTACTTACAGTGTTTCACCTCATGCGTTATACATGTGTTTAAAAATACTGCCCTCAAGTGACCTTTCAGTGTAGCTAAAAAAACTAGAGGATGTTATTACCTCCCAGCAGGAAGTTTATGAAATTTCTGAAGTGTTTCTATCTGTCACATTTTTGAATAAAAGTGTCTTAGTGTGTAAAATGTTTCTGAATTATAATGAACAGGATCCAAAGGATAAAGTGTAGTGCTGCCAAGATTGACGGCTATTTCCTGCATGCATAGCTGTAGAAAGGGGAATAAGTAGGTTGATTATGGAACTTCAGCTTTCCCTAATTCCACAAAAGACTCCCTAAGTCCTGATACTACAGGCACTGGGATGCGAAGGAATGTAAAAGAAAAATCAGGGAAGGGAAGAGGTCACAATTCAGATTCAGAACTGATCTGATGAATTTGGTAGCACCGTGACTACCAACCATCTACTAGCTCTCTATACTAAATTCTGTTCTTGGGTACACATGTGTAGCCTACCGTTTGACCCAAAAATCTGTCCTCATTTACACTGGCACAACTCCATCAAAGTCAGTTGGGTTGCATTGGTGCAACAGAGAGAATTTGATGCACTGTGTTTACTAGAAGGACCAAGTATATGCAGGGAAGTTATAAATTGCTACCTGGAAACTGCCTGTGAGACTGTTAACAGGAAGAAGTGTTAACTACTCTATTGCTGCACATCATATCATTGCTGGCACTAATTCATCTGAGCAATAACTGAAATCAATGCGTATAACACACCTGGATCTGAAGGCAAAATTTGACCCTTGTTAGTTACTTTTTTCACCATATGACAGTCAGCTAAATTGCAGGGTGGATCTAAGCCTTCCAAATGGATTATATCAAGCTCCCCCGCGCACACACCTCACTCTAAAAAATACGGTTAAACCCCTCACAGTAACCATCCCAATGTTTAAAGGAGACATTTAAAAGATATTTACTCTCAAATGCTACTTTCTCTGCATAATCAAATTTTCAGAAGGTTTTTGAGTGTGGGATTTTCAAAAGTGCCTCAATCAACAGGACTGGGCTCCTAACTCACTGCAACACTTTTGAAAATCCTACTGCTAGTTGCCAATGAGACTTGACCCTGTTTATGATGGATGCCAAGGTCTTGATCCTACAAGCCCGTGTATGGTGCACAGCAGGCCACACAAGATTTTTATGCTCCCTTTGCAAGTATGAAAGGAAGCTCCATGTTGGCACAAGCAAGATTCAGCGCTAGATGTAGTCCTCTGTGCTGAATGAACGCATGTTTGAAGTCCTTTGTACGTCTGCTACCTTAAAATGGGAAGAGGTGGGGGCAGAGAATAGGTGTGTCTGAGGATATAAGGGCTTAAGTGCACTCCCTCAGCATGCGAATGATGTGCCTAGCTACACGTTCTCCTATGAGCCCCTCCTACTGCTACTAGGCAGGAGTAACCTAGCAGCCATAAAGCCACACTCTCATTCATGCAGGATCAGGCTCCCCTGCACTCCCTGGACTGTTTAGCACTTTTCCCCTTGTGCTTCTATCCACCGTATTCTGCCCCCAGCAGTGCAGGATCAAGTCCCAACAGAGTATTAGAAGGAGGGTATTACAATTTAAATTTTTTTAAAAAAAATCAATAAATCAGAGAAACATACCTACTCCCTTCCTGCAAGAGTGCAATAGCAATNAAAAAATTAAAAAAATCAATAAATCAGAGAAACATACCTACTCCCTTCCTGCAAGAGTGCAATAGCAATCCGGATCCGATTCCTCAGGAAGATCAGCATCAGTATGATGAAGACTTCCACAATACAAAGTATTATCACTGCAAGCACGAAAATTAAACTCCTCAAAAATCAAACCAACACACCGCCCTTCTACATTGGTGGTTTCCACCTTGTACTTTACAATCCTGGTCATGAATGCCAAGAAACCCTATGCTAGAACATGCTTGGCTCTCTCTGACTGCAAAGGCCAACTTTCAATCCCCATTGCATACATTCTTGGGAAATCCCACAGAAGCTGCTAGCCTTGACAGATGACATTAGTGTTTGTAATTTACAAAGGAAAGTGGAGCATTGCAATGTCAGACAGTTCACAAATATAGTCATCTATTTAAAAACATATGTCTGTAGCACTTAGCATAAAATATCATTTATCCTTAATGCACTCCATTCAAGTAAACTTCGGGCTATTCAGAAACAAGCATTTTTCAATGGTTATACTATATTGCTGCTAATTTGTAGTCTCTGGACATAGGAAAAAGAATAAAACATAGATGGACATTCAGCCTTTTAATTAAGAGAGCTTGATTCTGATCTTCATTACACTGGTATCATGCAGAAGTAATTCCATTGAAGTCAATGGCCCAGTTTTATACAGGGCAAGCCAGCATCTCAGTGAGGTACAAGGAGAGAATAGGGACACACATGGTACAACACTAATTTTCTCTAGGGGTATTACTTTAAAGAGATTCACCTCAGCAACATGTGGTGAGTGGCCCCCATTAGCTCACTGACCCAGACATGCAGGTAAACAGACACAGCACATAGGTTTTGTGCAGCAGACTGCAGCTTTGTTAAATCATCTTAACAATGGGGTCAATGGTACCCCAAGCCCTAGCAGGCAAAGCAAGGGTCCAATGTGGGAGGACATAGCCTTATGCCAAAGCCACAAAACCTGGAGTCAGGGAGGTAAGGGAGACAGTGCCTAAATCATCCCTGGTATCCAGTCCGTTGATGAGATCTCCTATCATCCCCCTGGCTCAAAGGCATGAGAGCAGAGATGGGAAATGCCTCAATCTGCACTAGACCTAAGAGACCACCCCTACCCCAGCAAGACCAAACTTTGGCCAGCAGATGCCCGAGTCCTGTGCTTATGTTTACCCCTGGAGATACCCCATGCTTGACACTGACCACAAAGCTGCAACACCATAAATGCTGTGCCCACCAAACCAGGCCTCCTGCATGCTGTGAGGAAGTTAAAAAAACAAACATCTTTTTGGGGTCAGCCAATTTTGTCCAGAGGAAAAATTATTTCCCGTGAGGGCTGATCTGGCTAGGCCCAAAGCATGCAGGAGACCCAGTTCTGCTACCCTTAGGCCCCAATAACTCCCAAAGAGTGGGTGTTGCTTGGGCAGTTGCCAGTGGGGGTGGAGTGCAGCTGACCAATCATGGTCAGCCACCTCCCCTGAACTGGCCAGTCATGCAGCCAATGGGGCCACTCGGTCCCCATCTAACACCCCATCCCTTCCTCCCTTCACACTGCATGTGGTGCCCAAACGGAAGGAATGATACATGGACGGATGGGGAAAGGCAAATCCCCTCTCCCCTGCAACCTGGTCAGGACCCCAGGGAGTGTCTTGCTCTTTGCTAATCAAGTCAAACTCTTCTCCCTCACCACCACCAATAAGACAAAGAGGGACATCACAATAAGAATGGTGTTCTACCAGTTGTGCATGTTTTCCACATTTGTTAGTAATGTGATTAGACCAACTTCTAGGCCAGATAAACTAGTAATCCTGAAAACTGCACAATATAATAAAAACCTTCACTGCACTGAGATCCCAGAAACTTATCTAAAGGAAGATATTTGTTCAGCATCTGTAACAAGGGGTACTTCATAGGTTGCACCAACCAGCTGATGATTCGTTCTCCTGGTTAAGCATTAACAGAGAATAATTTTAAACGGCACTTACTAAATGCTAACCATGTTTGCCTCAGCTGCAGGTACACTCTGAAGTCAGTCTGGAAGCCAATATCATAGATCGTGAGGTCAGATCCAGGTGTCCCCTGAAGATGATCATACTCCCAGTAACAATGCCAGATACCTTTGGAAAAACAAATGTGAAAGTAGAATGAATTATATTGTAAAAATAGAATGGATTAAAGAAATGCTGTATGTTCCTTTAAGCAGGAATGAGGAATGTTGAAATATAGTTGTCAGGAAGAGAAACATTAAGATATAGAACAATGAGTCGCACCTAAGCTAATGGTGGGACATTAACAGAAGATTGGTAAGAGTTAATAAGGAAATAAGAGATGTGTGTCTGGCCCCAGGAAAACTTATCAGTTTTGCTTCCTTTGTTTTCTTGTTAAGTTCACCCCCCCTTTTTATCTGTATAAATAAGACAGTCTGAGTCTTACATGGTGCTCACATTATCTGGTTGTATTAGCAGAGCGCTGTGCTAATAAAACAGAGTGGTCTGACAAATTGTGAGTCCTGATTCTAACTGTGACACAAACCAGTAAGAGCTGAGTGTTTCTGAAGAGTCTGTAAACATGAATGAGCCTTTGGTTTTTTTGCCTTCAACATGCCATACAGGCAAAAACGACAGGTGATCATGAGACTAGTGGCTTATAAACCCACATGAACAAAAAAGAAATCATGGTGCAAATACAGAAGGCCTAATCCTGCAAGCGCTTACGTGTGGGTGTACACGTGGTGGTAAACGTTTGCAAGATCGGGGCCATAGTAGAAGTTTCTTTAAAGAAAAAAACCCTCAATCCCCTGTCAAACCTATGTAATATTTCACCTGATTAAGTTAAACTTAATTGGCAGTAATTACAGATTTCCTTGTACAAACATCAGCAGTAAGAACAAAATCTCTCTGCAGTTCCTCATTAGAGAGTGTAGGAGCTAACACCTACCATAGCCTATAATTCCAATCACGCCAAGGATGAAAATCCAGAAGAGGACCCCCGCTGTGAACCTCAGGAGCACAAGGAAGAGTAGGCTCACAACCATTGCAATGAACAGACCACTGGAAAGACAGGAGACATGAACATAAGGGAAACAGGCATGAGCATCCCTCCTCCTTGCGATTCTATTTACTGCAAAAGGAGGGTCACTCTTTCACACAATACAGAATGACAGGTCTAAAATTTTATTCCAAACCTCCTTTTGAAAGTCTAATGAGTGGTGAGTGTTTTAAAGTTTGGATACCATCATCAACTATTGGAAACCAGTCTGTTGGGTGATAAGTTTCTAGGCAGTCTGATTACATTTCATAGACACATTTATAAATGATGGGCCAGCTCCTTAGCTGGTGTAAACTGGTATAGCTTCATTGCAGTGACTGTGCTGATTTACACCAGCTGAGGTTCTGAGTCAGTGACGTCTTCAGGCCGTGGCTAGGCAAGGGTAGAGAAGTGTCAAACTGGAAGGATGTGTACATGTGTGGTTAGTTTAATTTAGGTTCTTAAATAACATTTAAAAAAGTAGATAGGAACTTTGAATTTGAGAATAAAACACTTTCCTTTCTATCCTTCTAAACAAGTCATGTGCAGTGCATCGGAGTTGGGAAGAAAACGTGCATTAAAAAGAAAGAGAAAAGCTGACATTGGCAATGACCTACCAGCAGTGCAATTGGGGAAAAAAACAGCTACCCAGCGAGTGTCTTCCTTTAGCCTACTCAAATCAGTGGTAAGGCAGTGTGAATTCTGGTTTCATTCCCAGCATGCAAGTCACAAAGAAAAAAACAACAATGATGGCTGTGTAAACTCTTTACACGCACACAGGTATCTGAGTGTATAGCCATAGGAGATAACAGCCAGTCTCCTCTCACATATAATCCCAACACGCAGTCAAGTGGTACACACCAGTAAAATATTTCATTTATTGATGACATTAGCAGAGGCCAAAACAAAATAAATGATTATGAACCCTAGACTTTGAAGACATACTCACTGAAATACAAAATCCATAACCATTAATTCAGAGTTTGTTTAGTGATCGTTCTCTGAAATGTCCCCCTCACCTAGCTGGTTATCAAAGAGGTGAGACTGATCAGACTCAGGACCACATGACTGTGAAGGGTAAGCCATCTCTTTGGGCTTGTAAACCTTACAACTGTGCAGCAGACAGTGAAAAAGAAAGAGCCACAGCTTGCTTTGGAGATCTCTTCACCATAACCTGCACAAGACATTAATAAATCTCTCTGCCCTGTGTGGTTACTCCTTTTCCAAAATTCATTCAAGGACATCTCCTGCTTTCTCACTGAATGGTTCATCATTCAAAACTTTCCTCCTCAAAAACAGCTGGACTATTTGGAGATTGGGGCCCTGATTCAGGAAAACACTTAAGTACATGCTTAACCTAAGTACATGCGTAACTAGTTTCACTGTCTTCACTAGTACTCATACATGTGGCTGAAGTGAATCACATTCTTCGGAGCTGCCGTGAATAGACATGCTTTCTTGAATTGGGGTCTGAGAACTGAAAGCTGCAGATCTTCCTGGGTATTGTGGAAAAGCAGGAGTCTCTCCATAGTTAAGGTTGTAACCAACCGGCTTCCACTATAAAACCCTACAGTATCATACCCATAACTTTGGCCTGGAAACGCATTCTGTTTGGAAACTGCCAGATTTACTCTGAAACCAAAGGAGGAAGTTTTGATAAAGTACGAAGAAAATCCATCCAATAGTTTCAACAGTACAGATCATTCTGAAAAATGACCATATTAGAAACTTTGACTTTTGCGTAATGTTACTCTGTCTCCCTCTAGCTTCAAACTTCCTGTATAGTTAAGTCTCCTTATAAACTCATGGCCCAGCTATAGATGTACAAAATAAATTCATGATTTTAGGTGTGGATAATTTTGTACCCAATCTTGCTCCCATTTATTTCAGTGGGAGTTATGGACCCAATCCTGCCCCTACTGACATCAGTGGGGGGTTTCTTGCCATTGGCTTTAGTGGGAGCAGAATCAAGCACTATGAGTATGTGAGGAAGTTGCCCTCTATTGGTTGGGGCAGTGTAGAAAGAAGCTTAGAGTATGTCTACATAGCAATTACACACCCATGGCTGGCCCAGGTCAGCTGACTCAGGCTCATGGAGTTTGGGCTGCGGGACTTAAAATTGCAGTGTAGATGTTCGGGCTTGGGCTGGACCCTGAGCTCTGGGACCCCATGCAGGGGTGGAGGAGGGTCCCAGAGCTCGGGACCTAGCCCAAACATCTACACCCCAATTTTATAGCCCCGCAACCAGAGTCAGCTGACCCAGGCCAGCCCTGGGTCTTTAACTGCTGTGCAGACATACCTTAAGACACCTTCTATAGCTGGAAAATGTGTTCAGTCTGAAAACTGCGAGATCTACTCTGAAACCAAACAAGGAAGTTTTGGCAAAGTATAAAGAAAATTCATCCAACAGTTTCAGAAGTACGGATCATTCTGAAAAATGAGTACACTTATCAGTATATTTATCAACTGACTGTAGAAACTACTTGTAATTGCTGTTCTTAGAATAATCTGGTATATGTAGTATGTTATCAGAAGTATATAACAGTTCTTAACACAAATATCTGTCCATAGAACTGCATTCAAGCCTGACAAGTTGTCATTAATATGCACATTATATAGGCACTGATCCTGCAAAGACTCTCACGAGTTTAACCTTCCATGCTGTGAGTAGTTCCATTGACTTCCATGTTGTTGGCTTAAGGTTAAGCATGTGCTTGAGTTTTCAGCTTCAGAGTCATTCTTTTTACTTTAACATTTTAGTGTTCAATTTATATTGCGAGATTAGTACAGGAAGAATTTATTTCAGGTGCAAATTACGAGTTGATAAACTGTGCATTTCTTTTATACAATAAATTCACCTACTATGTTAGCAGTGTAAGATTTATGATGGCCTTAACTATTCATTTGCTTTGTTTTGTAAATGACATGACAGGTAACTACACTGCTGTCACTTAGCAAACTAAACTGTTTTTTTACGTAAGGATTCTTGGGTTTGGAATAACAAAACAGATGGGCCATGAAGAGAGAGAAGAACCCACATCAATTTTGTGTGTGGTAAGATGCCCACATCTCTTGTAGATCTACCACAGACTGATGTGAGGCTGTAGTTATGGATGACATAGCAGGATACTGGATTAGCCTCACATCGTGTATAAGATCTATGAAAAGTCCATGATACAAGTATGTGATAAGAGGAGACTCCTGGAGTTTAACAGTAGGATGTCAACATACACATAAATTAATAGTTCTTCTCCATTCACACCTGGGAAGATACAAAGTGTAGGAGCCAGCAATATCTGTAAATAAACTTACATTAAAATCCAATGCCAGGAACTGGCATAGTCTTCAAAAATTTTCATCCCAACTGATCTTGCATCAAGGACATTATTGATACCACTTAAACAAAACAGGAAAAAAGTTTGGTTTATATGGGATACTACAGATCTTACTTAAGCAGCAAATAGGTCCTTAATGTACTAACAAAATATAAGTTATGCCACAAAACATTTTTAGAACATGCCTTTATTTGTAGCATTTGGTTTTTCAGCAAAACAGAGTTTGAAATGTCATTGCCAGTAATAAAGTTACATTACGATGCTGTAGCTCAGGTTTTGTGCACAAATGAACGTCAGTTACAGTAATATTAAGGGAAGGAAATTCCACTGAGGGTGAAAGGCCCCCAAACTGTTAACACTCGTACAGCTCTGGAAAAAAAAATATAATAAAAAGCTCTAAATAACATTAGTATCACAAGACGCAATCACTTATTACGTCACAAAAATATAGTCAGCTGGTAGTAAGATCTGCCGTAAACCCCCAGAAGCCATACGATAGTGGCTCTAACATTACCAATACCAAAGCCACACAAAAAATCTGCATAGCGAACAGTAAAACAATAACCTGCCCATAGGGGAGGTTTTTTCCTAACCCCAGAATAGTTGCCAACATTAAAACATTTTCCTAGGACAATGCTAGGAAGAAATAAAGCTAGGGCTTTATGATAGCTGGGGACAGCTGGAGTAGGGGGCTTGATAAATTGTGGGGTCTGGAGCATTGGTGAGGCAAGAGAGGGGGCATTGCTAGGTTTGAGGGAAGGGAAGGGGGGGTGCCCTCTGGTCCCAGTCTGAATGGGGACTTGATGGAGGCTAGAGAAGCTGCTCTGGACCAGCAGTTCCCTCTCCTCCTGGCTCATGCCTGGCATGGGAGATGCTAGTTTTTTTTATCTGGAGAGGCTTGAGAGGTTCCCACATGCCACCAGTCCCACGACATTGGCTAGGATACCCACTCCTTGGGACAGGTATTAAAAACCAGAGAGCAGATCTTCAGCTGGTGTAAACTGTCATAGCTCCATTGATGTCAGTGAGGATCTGCTCCCAGGACTGTTGGCAGGGGTAGCCTTAGTGGGTGGCGTGTCCCCTGAAGCATTAGAGTTTATACTCCTTGCTCTGTGTGAAGCTAACCTTTCACAGAGAGAACTAATAAAATAACAAAACCAACCTGACAATCAGTCACAAACAACACACCTCCAAATTAAATGGAAAAGCACTCTACAAAAAAAATCCTTTGCTAGTTTCCTGGTATAGAATTTTAAAAGCACTGAAGTACAGATCTGTCACTTCATTACAATGTCTCAGTTGGTTAATGTCAGTCATTTGCTATAACTGATTTTGATTTCTTTTCTACCTATACATTAATTTATTGACCCGGAACATACACAAAAGGTATCACACAAAAGAAAAGCACAAGAGGAAGGAAAAACCTACTTTGCAGCTTCCCTGAGATCAGTTACATTTCTCGTTTTCCCTCTTCCATCTTTGAATGTCGTCTTATTTGCCACCGTCAGAATCCCATTCTTTGTGGAGAAGTCAGGAAAGCATCTTTTAAGAACTGTTAAGTAATGAAAAAGGTGGGTAATAACATACATTTATTATCAAACTCCACTTTAAAATTATGGTTTTTGGCCATCAAATTCGTGCTTAGCTGTGTGTAAATCATTTCAGATTGGTAGTGAGGCCCAGATCCACAGAGGTATTCAGTCACCTAAACCCCAGACCTAGGTGCCTAAGTCCCAGTTTTAGGCACCACTGCAATCCAAACAATCCCCACTTGGTTGCTGCTTAACCTTGTAGCCTACACTCACTTAGCTCCTACATTTTCATTGTAAAAGCTCCTTCCGTGTCTAAATTTCTGCCTCTGGTCATGCGCACTGTCATCTCCCTGTAGGTGTCCAGACACCTAAGCCCCAGCACAATCCAGTAAAGGTAGGCACTCCCCTGCCTATCTCATCTTGGGGGCCCAGTGTGCTCAGAGGCCATCTACCAGACCAGGCCAGAGGAGGAGCAGGTGGTGGTGCTGCTATTGCTGCCCACGCCATGACTTCTAGCCTGGAGGTTAGAGCACTCACCTGGGATGTGGGAGACCCAGGTTAAATTCCCACAGCTGCCTGATGTGAAGAAAGGATTTGAAGAGGGATCAGAAAAGTGCTCTAACTACTCAGCTAAGCAGTATTCTGATGTGGGGCTCTCTCAGTCACCTCTTGAAGCTGTTCCATTGTGGCTAAATAATTAAACACTCCTGTAACTGAGATTAGCACTGGAACCCAGTGTATGTATTCAGAGACACAAGGCTCCCTTTTTACCTCTCAGCCCTGCAGAGCCTGTACAGCTATAGAAGGTTAGATCCTAATTGGACTCATCTAAACTCCAAATACAGGGCCATGTTATGCCCTTACTGCAGCTATGCCGTTAACCAAAGACAATAGGGTTGCTTGCTCTCGTGCTTCTGAAGGCGCAATTTAGTCTGCAGAGTCCTCATTACTGGGGATGATTCATGAGGCAGAAAGAACCCAGTTTGTCTTGATCCCAGACTGAGTTTTCACAGCTGGAAGTTTGAAAAAAACATCTTTATACTTTTACATGGTGTAACATTGATTTGGCCGTCACTGACAGTCAATGCAGAGCCCCATCATGACAACGTCAGGATCTCCTTTCAGAGTGGAGCTGCACTTTAACAACATACACACCAATCCTCTGCTGAGACATGTGCAAAAAGTATAACTACTCACAAGGCCTGCTTGGAATGATCATCGAAGGGCAATCTTCATCACGGATCACTTGAGCAACAGACTAAAAGAAAATAAACCCAAAGAGGAATTGGGGAATACAATGCAGAACAAATAAAACCCGCTCAATCTGAGAAATCTTTACAATCAAGAAAATGTCCCATTTTCTCTCATTTGTATCTTAATCTCTTGGCACGATTTGACTGGTGCATCTGCCTGACACTCACAGGATGGAAGCAAGAGACCTAAGCCTCCCTGGACAGTCATGGATGAGGAATAAAATATGCTTCTGGCTTCTCTAATGGTAATAAGATAAAAACAGAAGGCATCAGACCTGCCTACGAACCAGTGGTGCTTGGGCAGGTGTTTTTGTGTCTCATAGAAAAAAAAAGTTTGTTATAACATAATTAGTACATTTAACTTCAGGCTGATGTTAGAGTTGCAAGTGTTCTTATTGTGGGAGGAATATTAAGGTATGTTCAAATGCAAACCCATGGTATTTCAAAATGGTCATCTTATTGCAAAGCTGGAGTAATTCCCTGGCTAAAAAAAATTGAGTGAGAAGCTGCAGGTGACTTACTACAATGCCTGCTGATTCAGATATAAAACTCTCTAGGATGAAGGGGAACTTGTTAGTACTAGTCTGAGCTCTCCTTCTCCACTGTGGATCAGTGCAGCCTAAACCTATATACTGGAGAAAATTGGCTTCTCTGGGTACATCTATACCCCAATGTAAGCCCGGGCTTAGAGTCAGGCTTGAGCCCAAACCCCCCCTTCTGTCTACACACAAATCTGTCAGTCTCGGACCAAGGGTCTTAAGACCCTGTGGGGGAGGAGGGACCAAGCCCAGTCAAGCCAGGACCCAGAGTTTGACCCCTTTTGCTTTGCAGTATAGATGCAGCCCTCCGCCCCCGGACCCAGGTCCTGGGAGTCTGCCAAAAGCATCCCACAATGTCATGGACCAACTTCCTTTCTCCTCTATCCCAAGAATCTCCAACTGACTCCAGTGAAAATAGAAGCAACCCCCTGCCCCCCTTGGTGCACTCCTGCAGGTTGGTGAGTCAGTGTTAACCCTTCCATCCACTTCTGACCAGCAAGCTGCAATCACGCCATCGGAAAGCCTTCTGCGCTTGCAATGGAGACCGAACGAAACAGCCTTTTGCACAGCACACTGCTTTATGGTCACAGGAGCACAGCCAGATTTTGATAAATCTCTGCTGAGAGTCCAGCACAACAGTGGGCGTTAGTAAGAGTACCAGGAATGATCATGCATACCAGCAAAGAAACTGGCACTGTAGCAATTTTACTGCACTAGTGACCAGTGCATGGAGTGGACTGAGTGGCTCAAGACTGAGTACGGGAAAATCAGGGACCAGAACTGCACCTCGGGCAACTCGCCAACATCATGCCCATTTTATGAGGAGTTGGACCAGGTGCTGGGCACTGCTCTGAGCACGGAGCTAACGGTGGTGCACGATGACCTGGTCAGCCGGGATGGCTGATGGGGACTGATGGGAGCCAGCAGCAGGTGCTGAGTGAGGACAGTGAAGTCTGTTGCTGAAACCAGCCCCAAAAGAGGTTTTGGAGCTGGAGCAGCTGCACACCCTGGGGCCATACTCTGTGGAGCTGCTTGATGCCTCCTCCCCCGACAAACAGCCCACTGCACAGCATGCACCAGACACAGAAGCTGTCCTTGAGCGCAGTGAGTTTCTGGCTCCATTTTAATTTTATTAATACAGAAATAGGAGGAATTTCCATTCTATGAACCAATGCAAAAACTACTGGACGTAACAGCTAGCACCATGTATTCTGCTAATGGCAGATTGTATGCCAGCAGCTTAACTCCCATCCAGTCCATTTCAATTAGAGACAGTCCATGCAGTCCATAGGTGACAAAATCAATTGTGCCAAATTAAACTTGGGTTTGAATTTTTGTCCAGAAACGTGCCGGGGGCAAAGGAGGAAGGCTGTTAAGTTCTGTGTGTTTGCATGCAGCCATAACAAGGTAAGCCATGTGGAAGCTGACAGCATCCTACTGATTCCCTCATGGATTCTGACCCAATCCTGGATGCTGATAGCTACAAACTTTTCCTGAGCAGGAATTCCAGACAGGTAATCACATTTCAGGGAAGGACGTATTTTCCAGGGCTATCTTGGTAGCCAGCCAGCCCACTCCATTCATACATGTGCTGTTCAGTCACTATACATTTGAATGCTTCAGCTGCATACACTGTTTCCAATGGGATTTCAATCTGCCAAAATCACATTCAGCAACCATTCTAGACCTGCTGATAGCATAATTAAACCATCTTTTGCCAAGTCCCCTTAAATCATGGTAGGGTTTCATAAGCCAAGGCAAAAGGAGGTATGTGGAGTCCCCCAGAATAACAGTGAGGACAGTAACTCCGGTTATGACAGCGTCATTTGGTGGGAGTAGTATCCCAGCCCGTCCGTGAATATAGACTCCCAATTGTCAAAAAACACTGGCATCCAGAACTTTTCCAGTGCAACCCACATTGGCATTCATAAATCAACCTCTGTGGTCCAGAGGGTCTGTATAACAATGGAGTGGTACCCTTTGTGGTTTATGTATTCGTGCTCCTTGAGGAGGGCAAACTATGGTCCCATAAGTCCCATCAATGGTCCCAGCACAATTAGGAAACCCCATTCTCTCTAAGCCAGCAGTTACTTCAGGAATATCTTTTATGCCTGCCACCTTGGGGTAAACCACATGCCTGACTGCCTCAGAAATCTCTGCCACCACTTTATCCACAGTCGACTTTCCAATGCCAAACTGGCTGGAAACCAACCTGTAGCCGTCTGGGTTAGCCAGGTTCCAGACGGTTATAGCAACCGGCTTCCAGACAGGTGGACCTCATGCAAGTGTCTTTATGCTGCGGTCTTGGGGCAAGCTGCCCACTAAGCTCCAGAAAGGTAGCTTTCCTCATGTGAAAATTCTGGATCCACTACTGACCATCCCAGGTCTGCATGATGATGTGATCCCACCAGTCTGTGCTTGTAGCCCTGTGCCAGAAGTGCTGGTCTATGTAGAGCAGGGGTAGGCAACCTATGGCACACGTGCCAAAGGCGGCACACAAGTTGATTTTCAGTGGCACTCACACTGCCTGGGTCCTGGCCACCGGTCCGGGGGGCTCTGCATTTTAATTTAATTTTAAATGAAGCTTCTTAAACATTTTAAAAACCTTATTTACTTTACATACAACAATAGTTTAGTTATATATTATACACTTATAGAAAGAGACCTTCGAAAAACATTAAAATGTATTACTGGCACGCGAAACCTTAAATTAGAGTGAATAAATGAAGACTCGACACCACTTCTGAAAGGTTGCCAACCCCTGACATAGACGTTATCAGTGGCTATACTGAGTGTACTGAGCAGCATCAGCCAGTGCGAGTCTACCATTCCTGGGTATCCTCCTCCTCCTGCTGCTCCACTATAAGCAGTCAGGTGCCTTTGGTGGGTCAGAAAATGCCACCAAAGTGTCCACCAGCATCTCTCAGAAGCTCTGCCTGTTTTCTGACACGAGAGTGAAAGTGCAAGCAAGAGAATTTCTTGAAAATGTGTCTCCTCCATGTTGCTGGCTCCATACCTGGGCGCACACACCCCAAAAAGACAGCTAGGAAGGATGTGTTGGCGGGCTGTTCAAACTTGCTGTAAAGTGCAAGGTGGACAGTTCACCATGGTCAAAGGGCTAGAGCGGCCACATTTTGGGAGGGCGCTAGGGAGTCTGGTATATGCATGGTTTGACTCAGGTCTGTGCACTGGAGTGTGGATGCCAGAGCCACAGGTTTAAGCCCAAGCTGGAAAATTCTTAATGTAGGGTTAACAGTCAGTGTAGATGTTCAAGCCCTGGGTTCTCTAAACCAAGGTCAGATGACTTGAGTCCCACAAATCCTGGGCTTACACTGCAGTGTAGACATGCCCTCTAGAACCAAAAATCAACAGCATGGAAGTCTGCAGATATTTTCCATAGAACTGAGCCTTCAGTAATCACTTAAAGATTTGGGGATTTTGTCTGGCTAGCAGATCTTAACTCTTGACAAACTCAGAGCTGAAATACACGTACAGAAGAGCTCCTCAGTTGAGATAATTTGGCACAGCTCCATTGATTTTGATGGAGTTAGACTGATTTACGCACACTAAGGCTCATGTATAGTTTAAAGCAGAATGTATCCCATCTATACTTATGTATGTATATATACGCACCTTCCAAGGCTTATTAAAACCAGGTTTGCAGAACTGCCTGTAGTACTCCCAATAACTTTTGTTATGTTTGTAGGAACCTTGCATGTCTATGTATGTTGCAAACCTGTCTGGGCACTTTGAGACACAAAGCTGTAAGGAAAGAATAAATGCATAATTATAAATTGGAAAAAAACAAAACAAAAAGCAAACAAAAACCCTCCCAAAACAACCCACTCATGCTATCAAAACAGCAAGACAAAAAAATGGCCATCTATAAAAGTGCCATTTTATCAGATTGCCTGGAGCAATGCTTACTGTAGCATTTAGAAAGGAACAGTGTCTATTGTTAGAATCTCTAGATAAACACTTTTTAGAGCTTTTGATAGACCTTTTCAAATCTCTCCCCAAGTTCTATATCTCCCAATTGCTCTGCCTCCATATGTCTTGGTGGTCTCCATACATTCTGATACACATGTACAGTTTTAAGTTTGTTTTTTAAAACTTTTTATTGAACATACACATGAAAAAATCCCCAGAAAAGCCTTGATCTAACCCCTTAAGCACAGACAGCTGTGTATACGAATATGCTTTATCGAAGGATAAAGGAGTTTGAGGCGCAAGTGGTGTTCTCGTCCATCCTCCCTGTGCAGGGAAAAGGCCTGGGTAGAGACCGTCGAATTGTGGAAGTCAACGAATGGCTACGCAGGTGGTTTCGGAGAGAAGGCTTTGGATTCTTCAACCATGGGACGGTGTTCCAAGAAGGAGGAGTGCTAGGCAGAGACGGGCTCCACCTAACGAAGAGAAGGAAGAGCATCTTCGCAAGCAGGCTGGCTAACCTAGTGAGGAGGGCTTTAAACTAGGTTCACCGAGGGAAGGAGACCAAAGCCCTGAGGTAAATGGGGAAATGGGATACTGGGAGGAAGCACGAGCAAGAGAGTGCAAGAGGGGAGGACTCCTGTCTCAGACTGAGAAAGCGGGACAATCAGCAAGTTATCTTAAGTGCCTATACACAAATGCAAGAAGCCTGGGAAACAAGCAGGGAGAACTGGAAGTCCTGGCACAGTCAAGGAACTATGATGTGATTGGAATAACAGAGACTTGGTGGGATAATTCACATGACTGGAGTACTGTCATGGATGGATATAAACTGTTCAGGAAGGACAGGCAGGGCAGAAAAGGTGGGGGAGTTGCATTGTATGTAAGAGAGGAGTATGACTGCTCAGAGCTCCGGTATGAAACTGCAGAAAAACCTGAGAGTCTCTGGATTAAGTTTAGAAGTGTGAACAACAAGGGTGATGTCGTGGTGGGAGTCTGCTATAGACCACCAGACCAGGGGGATGAGGTGGACGAGGCTTTCTTCCGGCAACTAGCACAAGTTACTAGATCGCAGGCCCTGGTTCTCATGGGAGACTTTAATCACCCTGATATCTGCTGGGAGAGCAATACAGCGGTGCACAGACAATCCAGGAAGTTTTTGGAAAGTGTAGGGGACAATTTCCTGGTGCAAGTGCTGGAGGAACCAACTAGGGGCAGAGCTCTTCTAGACCTGCTGCTCACAAACCGGGAAGAATTAGTAGGGGAAGCAAAAGTGGATGGGAACCTGGGAGGCAGTGACCATGAGATGGTCGAGTTCAGGATCCTGACACAAGGAAGAAAGGAAAGCAGCAGAATACGGACCCTGGACTTCAGAAAAGCAGACTTTGACTCCCTCAGGGAACTGATGGGCAGGATCCCCTGGGAGAATAACATGAGGGGGAAAGGAGTCCAGGAGAGCTGGCTGTATTTTAAAGAATCCTTATTGAGGTTGCAGGAAAAAACCATCCCGATGTGTAGAAAGAATAGTAAATATGGCAGGCGACCAGCTTGGCTAAACAGTGAAATCCTTGCTGATCTTAAACGCAAAAAAGAAGCTTACAAGAAGTGGAAGATTGGACAAATGACCAGGGAGGAGTATAAAAATATTGCTCAGGCATGCAGGAGTGAAATCAGGAAGGCCAAATCACACTTGGAGTTGCAGCTAGCAAGAGATGTTAAGAGTAACAAGAAGGGTTTCTTCAGGTATGTTAGCAACAAGAAGAAAGTCAAGGAAAGTGTGGGCCTCTTACTGAATGAGGGAGGCAACCTAGTGATAGAGGATGTGGAAAAAAGCTAATGTACTCAATGATTTTTTTGCCTGTCTTCACAAACAAGGTCAGCTCCCAGACTGCTGCACTGGGCAGCACAGTATTGGGAGAAGGTGACCAGCCCTCTGTGGAGAAAGAAGTGGTTCAGGACTATTTAGAAAAACTGGACGAGCACAAGTCCATGGGGCCGGATGCGCTGCATCCGAGGGTGCTAAAGGACTAGGCGGATGTGATTGCAGAGCCATTGGCCATTATCTTTGAAAACTCATGGCGATCGGGGGAGGTCCCGGATGACTGGAAAAAGGCTAATGTAGTGCCCATCTTTAAAAAAGGGAAGGAGGAGGATCCGGGGAACTACAGGCCAGTCAGCCTCACCTCAGTCCCTGGAAAAATCATGGAGCAGGAATCAATTCTGAAGCACTTAGAGGAGAGGAAAGTGATCAGGAACAGTCAGCATGGATTCATCAAGGGCAAGTCATGCCTGACTAACCTAATTGCCTTCTATGAGGAGATAACTGGGTCTGTGGATGAGGGGAAAGCAGTGGATGTGTTATTCCTTGACTTTAGCAAAGCTTTTGATACGGTCTCCCACAGTATTCTTGCCGGCAAGTTAAAGAAGTATGGGCTGGATGAATGGACTATAAGGTGGATAGAAAGCTGGCTAGATCGTCGGGCTCAACGGGTAGTGATCAACGGCTCCATGTCTAGTTGGCAGCCGGTTTCAAGCGGAGTGCCCCAAGGGTCGGTCCTGGGGCCGGTTTTGTTCAATATCTTCATTAATGATCTGGAGGATGGCGTGGACTGCACTCTCAGCAAATTTGCAGATGACACTAAACTGGGAGGAGTGGTAGATACGCTGGAGGGTAGGGATAGGATACAGAGGGACCTAGACAAATTAGAGGATTGGGCCAAAAGAAACCTGATGAGGTTCAACAAGGACAAGTGCAGAGTCCTGCACTTAGGACGGAAGAATCCCATGCACTGTTACAGACTAGGGACCGAGTGGCTAGGCAGCAGTTCTGCAGAAAAGGACCTAGGGGTTACGGTGGACGAGAAGCTGGATATGAGTCAACAGTGTGCCCTTGTTGCCAAGAAGGCTAACGGCATTTTGGGCTGTATAAGTAGGGGCATTGCCAGCAGATCGAGGGACGTGATCGTTCCCCTCTATTCGACATTGGTGAGGCCTCACCTGGAGTACTGTGTCCAGTTTTGGGCCCCACACTACAAGAAGGATGTGGAAAAATTGGAAAGAGTCCAGCGGAGGGCAACAAAAATGATTAGGGGGCTGGAGCACATGACTTATGAGGAGAGGCTGAGGGAACTGGGATTGTTTAGTCTGCAGAAGAGAAGAATGAGGGGGGATTTGATAGCTGCTTTCAACTACCTGAAAGGGGGTTCCAAAGAGGATGGATCTAGACTGATCTCAGTGGTACCTGATGACAGAACAAGGAGTAATGGTCTCAAGTTGCAGTGGGGGAGGTTTAGGTTGGATATTAGGAAAAACCTTTTCACTAGGAGGGTGGTGAAGCACTGGAATGGGTTACCTAGGGAGGTGGTGGAATCTCCTTCCTTAGAGGTTTTTAAGGTCAGGCTTGACAAAGCCCTGGCTGGGATGATTTAGTTAGGAATTGGTCCTGATTTGAGCAGGGGTTTGGACTAGACCTCCTGAGGTCCCTTCCAACCCTGATATTCTATGATTCTATGCTGGTGCAGCAGCACAAGACATGTGGCATGGCACAAGACACAAGACAACTTTGATCAATAAAATCTGATGAAGCTAAAAATTGCTTCACCCTCTTATACAGTAGTTTCAGTCAAATCTGCTTTCAATGATGCTGGCTAAATGAATTTAGGTTTACATGCCTCTAAAGGGGTGTACCAAATTAAGACTGTAAATTGCCCTTTACCCATGACAGAGTTCCCGCAGGTGTCAAAGCAAGTCAGGTGCACATGCCAAGGGCAAAATTCACATCTCCCCCAACTAAAGCCAAAGTAAGCAAGATGTGTGTGCGAAACTAAGAGCTGGGAATGACTGGATCCACCCACAGGTAGGCTGCTATTCAGATTCATGTATGGAGTAGTGACTGCTGCTCCAGCACTCACTCTAAGCAGGCCTTCCTGATCACTGGGCCCATGATCATGTTCTGCCCTCCTCAATGTTCCTGTGAGCCCGCCTCTGTGGCATAGAGTGGCTTTAGAGAGGCCTCACCCCCTGCAGAGCTACCCAGTCTGGACCCCCTCCCCCTCAGAGGCTTACCATAGAAGGAAGTGAATTTCCCCTCAAGGGCATAGCGTACAAGTGCCCTAAGTAATTCTTTCACATTATGAACGTTTGCGGGAATGTCCATACCAGAAAGGGATCTTATGCCATAGGCCAGGACCTGGTGGGTGCAAGAGTCTAGTGGACTAGCCATGGATCAGGAAATGAGGAAATTTGAATTCTATCCTTGTTCGGACAATGAATCGCTGTCTGCACATCACTTACTATAACCTCAGTTTCCCCATCTGTAAAACTGGCACTGATATTTGCCATGCATGAGTGTTGCAAAGCAACATTTAAACATTGTCTGTACAGGCCTCTAAAATCCATAGTATTAGCAAGGTCTCTCAGTGGCAGCAGAAGTAGGAACAGAACTCAGGCCCTCCCTGAGTCTCAGGCCTGCGCTCACTCAGGTAAATGATCTGGCTTGGGGGACCACCACAACCTCCTCTAAAAGTCACAGTGTGAAGTATCAAGCCCAAGTGGTTCTTCTGCATTTTCACAACAGCCAGAGAGTTAAAACCTTTAATCTGAATTATCATCCAAAGACTAGAAAAGGTTGAAAAACCCCTCCAGTTTCACAGATCTGTTGTGAACCTGAAAATAGATCAATTAAAACACAACCTGGTTTGTGACAAATATTCCACCTTGCTTGCCTCACAGTAGTGATTACTTTATTACAGCACAAGCCCCATCAAGAGTGCATTGCAGAACAGCAACAGCATTGACCTATATATTTTTTTAAATTACGCAGTGTTCCCTGTAACACAGGGGTAGGCCACCTATGGCACGGGTGCCGAAGGCGGCACGCGAGCTGGTTTTCACTGGCACTCACACTGCTCAGGTCCTGGCCACCAGTCCGGGGGGCTCTGCATTTTAATTTAATTTTAAATGAAGTTTCTTAAACATTTTAAAAACCTTATTTACTTTACATACAATAGTTTAGTTATATATTATAGACTTATAGAAAGAGACCTTCTAAAAACGTTAAAATGTATTACTGGCACACAAAACCTTAAATTCGAGTGAATAAATGAAGACTCGGCACATCACTTCTGAAAGGTTGACGACCCCTGCTGTAACATAAGAGGCTGTGGCACAGTGTGCTAGGTAACAAAGTCAAGACCACAGCAGCACAAATCAACACAGAGATTCATTTAATATTCTACTAAAGTGACAGGACCAGACTATATTACTTGGGCCTGGTCTACACTAGGGGGGGATCGATTTAAGATACGCAACTTCAGCTACGAGAATAGCGTAGCTGAAGTCGACATATGTTAGATCGACTTATAATCACTTACTTCACATCCTCGCGGCGCGGGATCGATGGCTGCCACTCCCCCGTCAACTCCGCTTCCGCCTCTCGCTGTGGTGGAGTTCTGGAGTCGACGGCAGAGCGATCGGGGATCGATTTATTGCGTCTACACTAGATGCGATAAATCGATCCCCGATAGATCAATCACTACCCTTGGTTTACACTAGGAATTTATGCTGGTGTAACTACATCGCTCAGGGATTTTCAACACCCCTGAGTGATGTAGCTATACCGACATAATCCCCAGTGTAGACAGCGCTATGTCAACAGGAGGGCTTTTGCCATCGGCATAGCTACCGCCTCTTGGGGAGGTGGAGTACCTACAGATGCTCTCCCATCTGCACAGGTAGCATCTTCACGAAGTGCTGCAGTGGCACAGCTGCAATGCTGTAAGTGTTGACAAGCCCTCAGTCTCTGTCTACACAAGCTATATATGCCTCTCTTCTACTGGGATACTGATTAGTGAGCATTCAACAAGTGATTAGCCAAACCTAGGGGTTACTTAACATTAAACAATCGTGTTGACCACTACCAATTCCTCAGAAGGCATGTAACATGTCTGGACAAACGAACACTATTATCAGTTGTAAACAAGAAAAAATGCATTTTTTAAAACATGGCTGGTTTGGAAAAATCTGTGTGCCAGTCAAAATGATTTTCTGAAAAATGGCTATAATAATGGGCACCAACTACATTGCTGCACAGTCACTCATGCTATATTCATGACGGACAATTAGCCAAATCCAGTCACACTCACATTGGAAATTTTTTCAACTCTAAATCCAAAACAAACAGTTCTATGCATTTCTGTTTATTTTCTCCTGCCCTGTTAACAATAGACACTGAATCTGCTACATTGTATACTCAGATACATACTATACACACACTGCACTCTACAATATGATCAAACTATATTCTACAAAATGCAACTAGTCGATCAAATAACTTCTGTCAAGTTTTAAGCAGCAATAAGCAAGAGGCAGTGAGAATGTTTTCTCCCTGTATTTCACTTACCTGTGTTGTAGGGCACTGTAGGTTTATTAGCACTATTGGGCTGGCACATTTCAGAATGTTAAAGTAAAACAAACTGGTCTTGTTCCTATAGAGAAATAGGAATAAAAATAACTATTTTAATACGTATAGATGTTTATATACTATGTTTATGACAATAATACTCACATACCATATATGGATTTACAATGTACACTATCAATTTTAAATACTGTTATCCTAAAAGACTACTGCAAATCCCAGGTGAGAAATTAAAATCAAGCAGAAACTGAAGTGCCCAAGCTTAAATGTATGTTAAGTCAAACTGTTTTGTTTGATGAGTAGTCATTCTGAGGAGTGTTTTCCTGCACAGGAGCCTTAGCTGACATCCACTTGTTCTTAGAGATGGCCCAGAATCTGGCTCGAGAACTGGAAGGCTAGCGCTTTACATGGCAAACCACCTCTTCATGCTCTGTAGTTCACCTGCATATGCTGAACCTATTTTGTACATACAGCATATGAAGTTACTACCAGCACACAGCAAGCTGTACCAGCTGATGTTTTTGTGTTAATCAGAAGGTGGCACCAAAAATCAAACAAGAGTTTTTTGTTGCTCAAAACCTGAAGCAGCTGCCTGGGAAAACAGGAACACAGCACCTGAAAGGGACTTTCACAAACCCAAGCACTGGTCAGAAGTAAGGGCGAGACTGTCTGGCAGTGCATGAGGGGGAAGGGAAGGGGAAAAAGCCTTCTGACCCTTCACCCTTACGCCAGGGCCAGGCACAATGTGACCAGGGCATGCAGCTCCTGCAGTAGACTTGCATCAGCAGCAGTGGAGACTAGAGCTGGTTGGAACATCTTCATTCCAACGTGGAATGAAAACAAATTTTGAAATCTCAAAAGTTGCTGTGAAACGGAATTGTCGCCCTGCGGTCAGCTCTAGTGGAGACTTCCTCAAAGGGAGCAGGTATGGACAAGGCCATGGTCCTGCCCCCTCCACACTAGGCAGCAAGGTCAGCTGGGTGTGAGAGGAATGCATGCTGCAGCCTTGCAAAACGTAATGGCAAATCCCCTGCAGCGTGCGATTCCCCCAGAACCCCCATTGCAACACAGCTGCCTCCCACCCCACTGCATGGCTGTGCCTTCAAGGCCCACTCTGGCCCATAACATGTAAGTGTTGCAAATCGTAACTCTCTGTACAATTGGGAGTAGCTCATCTGGCCTGACATTTTAAAAGGTCATGATGTTTTCACTCTCACACATTCAGTCACGTACTAGTTAAGGAAATAGTCATACACTCCTTGCAAATATAACTCCCAATCCTTAGCTGTTATTTCTTCAAATCAACTGAGTAACATTTTGGGCTGAAATATCACTGCTCTCTAAGAGCTCCCTGGGAGGATGTACCCTTTGTGAGTGACTCAGCACAGCCCATGTCATTAACACATTGTTTTACTCTCATGTCGATGTGTTTGATGGCTGCTGGCATTAACAGGAGACAACAAAGATTAAATGTGTATGGCAGAGGAAAGTGGCCACATAGAGTTAGGTTTGCGTCCTTTAAAGTAAATTGCATTCTGTGCTTGCATTTTGTTCTATATAAGGCAAAACAAATTTAGAGATTATATGGAGGAGATCAATGGGTGGATTACAATGAGATGCAAAGGTGCAGAATTCCCCTAGAGGGATTCTGAAGGCAACACAAGGTGGAATTAATTTGACTGTACGGAACTCATTGCAGCGCAATTGTTTTTTCAGATATATATGGATCCAAGCCTGGTTTTACATTTCACGGTTTCTGAAATACGACTTTCCCCACAAATATTGCGGGTATGTTTGAAGCTATTACTATAGGCGCGAGAGTCACAATAAAGAGATTGCCACCACTCTCCACAGGAAACCGGCACGTAGGTGTCAAAGCCCGTTTTGGAGGCCCACAAACCCACAGTCCCAGGTCAGCCTTTTGGGGTCTGCAAACCCCATCCCCCATGGGGCTATGTGGGAACTGTCAATGGGAACAATGAAGGCATTGCAGAACCCCTGGTTTTTGGCAGCTTCTCATTAGGGATGAAAGTTTATCAGGGATTCCCCTTACTTACTCATGCTTGACACTACAGCTGTCCAGGACTGGTCTTTGGGGCTTGTGAAGCACATAGACAAATCCTCTCCACCTCAGAGTTTTAGGGGTCAAGAAGAGCTGGTCTGTGGTTGTTTAGAGAGGCTCCCTGGGCTGCCTCTGATGCTAGGGCTACCATAAGCTCTCTTGTGGCCACTAGCCAAATGTTCCTATGTCACTTCTGGCTTATCCATTTATAGCAAGCTCCTCAACATGGAAACGGAGTGCCAATTCCCAGCCTCAGCAGCAATATCCCACCCCCCCAACCTCCCCAGCAAGGGAGGAGAGAGGGAAAGAGGATTTGTGTTTGTATGAACCAGGGAAAGGATGACATACAAGGGAGAAGTAAAGAGGAAGAGCCAAGCAACGGAGAGAGAAAATAAGTGAGCAAGCAACAGAGATAGAGAGACAGAACATGCACAATGGACAACAGAAAATAGGGTGACTGCAAAAGAATCCTTCTGCTTCCCCCAAGGGGCGGGAAGCCCACAGCCACCAATGTCACTACCTGTTTCTGCTTCTCCAAGCCCTGCGATGGGTCGTCTCTGTGTGTGTGAGTGTGAGTGAGAGAGTGTGAGAGTGTGAGTGAGAGAGAGAGTCCAAATCCTGCTTCCCTACTGCTTTGCACAGGCCCACGGAAGGGCTGGCGCCTGGTCCAGTTGCCTCTCCTGATCCCCCTAGGACTCTGACCTGGGGCAATTCCTCCTGACAGTTCTGCCTCCCTATGCAGGGGAAGGTGGAACTCTTCTGGCCATTTCTCTGCAGCTCTCTCCAGCTCCATGCAGGAATCTGCAAGAGCAAGTGGCACAGACTGTGTCCAGACTTCTCCTCCGCTCCTTTCCCTGCCTTGGGAGGGGACACCATCTTGGGTGTTCCTCCACACTACTCCCTATCTCCATGCAAGGGGCCTGGTGGAAGCCCTTCTCGCTGTGGCGCTGGACACTTGCTTCCTCTGTTCAATCCCTGCAAGCTGAATGGGAAAAGGAATAAGAGGCAGCAGAAGAGTTGTATCAACTGTGGGCTTTTGGTTGCTGCTTGCATGGAACTGGATTTAATATCAGTAAAAATGAAGTGAGGGGTTTTTAATGCAGACTTTAAAAAAAGGAAAAACTTTCCTGTAATGTGGTTTCATGGCTCCAGCTTCAGTTTTCATAGAAATAATGTTTGGACCCATATAGTTCTTTTCATCTGCAAGTACTTCACAGATACTAACTAATCCTTGCAGCTCCCCAGATGAGCTAGGAATTGCCACCCACATTTAAGAGATTGGAAAATAAAGTTGAGTTAAGACACAAGACCAAGACCAAAGAGGGAGTCAGTGTCAGAGCTGTCTGTCCCCCAGACCTGAGCTCAGACCACATATCCCTCTCTCTAGTAGCATAAAGGCAGCAGGTAGCTAGCAGCAGACAGTGAGAGCTCTCTCTTGTTACTTTCTCACCTGCTGAGTAGGAAATGCTGGTTTGTACAAAGTGAGAAGCAGTCTGCCATACTTTCGGTTATTCCTCCCCAGAGATTAACATAATGATTTCTCAGAGGGCATATTAGGTAAATAGCCTAACCTGAGCAGTCAAAACCAGTGGCAGCTAATCAGAGTCTTCACCTCTTATAAAAACACTTTAAAATATGGATCTCTTTGCACTTAATGGCACAAGCCATACTTTATAATGGTATTTTACTATTCACAGTCTCCATACTATGCAAACAGCTGCATTACAGGAATAACTCAGGTCTAAATTTCCACTGATCAACTGAGCTTTTCAGAAACCTTAATTGGAATAAATACAGTAAAGTGGGGGTGAAGGTTGCTTCTTCTGCAGCCTCCCAATTTAATTCCCAGGAGGCTGAGGGCTGATACCTCGTTTCTCATGCATGCCTCATGAGAAATAAAGCCAGATGAATCCTCTGAGTACTCACTCATTTATGGTGTCCTTCTGGCCGCAGAACTGCCCATAGCTGTCAGTTGGATAGACCACCTTCCTGGGGTCACCATGCACCCAAGCTACAAATATATAAAGAGATGGAATATGGTGTTAAAAGATATGTCTAAGTGTCCAGCAGTAGCCTGCTAATAGTTCAAGTTCTCTAGCAATTAAAATGCACCATCTGTCATGTACTATTTTAACCTCTCCCAATAGCTACTGAAGAGAATTGATTTTTCTTAAACAGATTTCTTAATGAAAAAAAAATAAAATATGGATGAATCAGTCAGACAGTAAAACATTTCTCTTTTTTTCCTTCAGGACACACACATCTGGGTTGTGGCCACAATATGAGGTAATGCACTTAGAAAATCATGGTTATTAAAAGGAGAAAGAGGAGGCACTGCAAAAGCTTTGTTGGCTTAAAGCCACACTGTGCTATGGAGCTAAACCTCACAGACCAAACTGAGCCTTTGCTTATACCCACGACCCCACTGAAACGAATGGGGTTACATGGGTGTGCGAGAAGGCAAGATTTGGTGATGACAATCTAGCGGCCATCGAGTCACATTAACAAGGGGTGCAACCCCCCATTTCAGGATATAAAACCACTTGCTCAGCTCTCAGCGCTGTAGCTGGCTATGCTGATTTGTTCAGGACATAGAAGTAGAGACACAACTGTACGAGTACAGAACCTCAGCCTGAACTAGAGGACGCTGCTTCTATTCCTTCCTCAACTTCAGGCGAGAATTTCTTGCTCCTGAAAAAAATCTCATTTTCTCAAGCTGCTTATTTCCGTTCCCATTCAGGATCTAGTACACCACTAGGAAAATCATCATTAGTATCATTTTTTTCTAAGCTACAGAGGTCAGACCTGACAAATCTTTACAACTCCCCAGTAAGCTCTGAATAATTTTGACTGCCCTTGACTATCACAATTTCTATCTATATCCTCCTCATAACAAAATAATCAGAACTTCACCTCACATTCTAAATATCACCTTACAAGTGCAGAATGGTGCCAGCATATTAGCCCACACAGTATGTCCTATGCCCATACATCCCTAGATCTGGCTTACTAATACAACTGCTGCAAAATGTGGTTGGATTAAGTTTTATTAACTGTGATCATTCCCCAGCCTTCTCTTTGTTCTGTAGTGTGCAGAGGAGGCTATAGCCATTATGATTATTTTTAGCCCCTAGTTTCCTCCTCTCAGAGTGTACACTGAATGTCAGAAGCCACTTTAGGCCCTGATCTATACAAATTACTTTGAACTTGTTCCTCTATAATTGCCCCACTTTTCTGTTGATTTTGTGGTGCTAAATTTAGTCACACTAGAAATTAAATCTTCCTTAAGGTCATTGCAATAGCAGGGGCACTTAGATACTACGATGATGGGTAGAATGGAGAGAGAACCTCTGCAAATCACAGAACAGGAGATGTAATACTTATCCTTGCAGACTATGGGCTAGATCTGCAACATACCCTCCATTGACTTTAATATAGCTGCACCACTGCATACCAGCTCAGAATTTGCTATGTTATCTTTCACCCTAAATGGTTTTATTTTTCTGGCACTCTTGGTTTCTGGATCTTATGCTAGTTTTTAATAGGTCTCAATTACACCATGCTTTTTAGTTTGTAAAATAATCTGCTAGTTGGTCTCAAATATCTTCTAGACATTCAAATAAATTCTGTCTATTTTCTCCCTTATCTATTAAGGCCCGGATTCTGCAATGTACAAAAATTCTGCACCTGCGAGAAGTCCCATTGACTTCACTCAGTAATGTAACCTAATGTATTAGATACGATCTTCCTTATATGAATCCATACAGTCTTTAGATATATGTAAAGTTGGCTTATGAAAATCTAAATGTTGAGTGAGTGGGCTGTTTCTGTGTTCTATTGTATGCTTTCCTCCTTTGTGACTGTATGACAATAGGGAGTGTTCTTTAATATTTTCCTGCATCTCATGCAGTTAAAAGATAAGGCCAAATGGATCAGTTTCGCTGCTGACACCAAATGGATTTAATCCCTTATTTATATGCTCTTAGACGGGTTTTCTTATCAACCTGTCCACCGCCAAAAATTAGTTTTTAAAAGTATTTGAAAATTACTAAAAGAAACCATTTGTTCCCTTCTTGACTGTATTTCCCCTCACACTAGCATAGCAGAAGGCAGCATGGATAAAGCCTGTCAAATCAGATTCAAAGTAGTGCTGAGATTTCTGTAGCAAAACGTCTTCTGCATTGTATAGATAATTATCTGCTACTGCCAACAATATCCCCTTCCTAGGTAGGATATTTTATCTACAATTATTCTCCCCCCCTCCAATCAATCACAATTAGGAAAAAAGACAAAAATTGCAGTATAACTTTGCTAATCATCTCAGAACACCATTTACACACAAAAATCAACCCTCTTCCCACTACTCAGCAAAGACCAGAACGCTGTAAGGAGACTGCCTGTGATAGCAGGGACTGGATGAGAGTCCAGAAGTCTACACAGCAATGAAACAGCCCCACAGCCCGAGCCTCACAAGCCCGAGTCGACTGGCATAGGCCAGCCCACAGGTTTTTCTTTGCTGTGTAGACATATCCAGAATCTCCTGTGCCTAGTGGCCCATGAGGCAACCCATTTTCCCCACCGCTGTCTGTCCAAAAGCAAAATGTTTGACTCCATCATAAATGGTCTCTATGATGGCAGCTCCCTTTTCGAACATCCTGCAACAGCAGGGCCGGCTCCAGGCACCAGCTGAACAAGCAGGTGCTTGGGGCGGCCACTCGGGAGAGGGGTGGCACGTCCAGCTATTCGGCGGCAATTCGGCGGAGGGTCCCTCACTCCCGCTCGGAGCGAAGGACCTCCCGCCGAATTGCCGCCGCAGATCGCAATCGCTGCTTTTTTTTTTTTTTTTTTTTTTTTGCGCCTGGGGCAGCAAAAACCCTGGAGCCGGCGCTGTGCAACAGATCATTCTTTGTCCTTCTTGCCTTAAGGCTCTTTCTTACTTTTACAAAGCATTGATTCATAGATTCCAAGGCCAGATCACCATTGTGATCATCTACCCTGACCTCCTGTTTAACACAGGACAGAGATAATACCCCAAATAATTCCTAGAGCAGAGCTTTTGGACAAATATCCAGTCTTGATTTTAAAATTTCAGTAATGGAGAATCCACCACAACCCCTGGTAAATTGTTCCAATAGTTAATTACCCTTACTGTTAAAAATGTGCATCTTATTACCAGTGTCAATTTTTCTAGCTTCAACTTCCAGCCACTGGATCATGTTGCACCTTTGTATGCTACAATGAAGAGACCATTATAAAATATTTCTTCTCCAGGTAGGTGTTTATAAACCGTGATCAAGTCACCCACATTTGAGCTCCATGAGTCTATCACTATATGCCTGTTTTCTAGTCCTTTATTCCTCTGGCTCTTCTCTTAACCATCTCCACTTTATCAACATCCTTTTTGAATTGTGGACACCAGAACTGGACACAGTAAATCATCACAGTAGTGCCAAATATAGAGGTAAAATAACCTCTCTATTTCTACGTGAGATTTCCCTGTTTATGCATCCAAGGATTGCACCTTTTGGCCACAGTGTCATACTGGGAGCTCATGTTCAGCTGATTATCCACCGCAACCCCCAAATCTTTTTCAGAGTCACTGTTTCCTAGGATAGAATCCCCCATCCTGTAAGCATGGCCTACATTTTTTGTTTCTAGTTGTATACATTTACATTTAGCAATCCAGAAGGCTCTGTATCAGTGCCCTGTCCTCTTCATTATTTGCGACTCCCCCATTTTTTGTGTCATCTCCAGATTTCATCAGTGAGGATTTTGTGTTTTCTAATTAAGCTTGCAGATGACAAAAATTGGATGCTTGTATGCACTGAAACATCATTGGCAATACAATTATATACAGATAAACAAAGTACATTTTGTTATGTATCCTTACTGTTTTATCATTTCTCATTACTCATCATCCAATGCCCACTAAAGTCATTGGAATGACTCTCACTGGTTTCACTGGGTTTGGATTAGGCCATTAACTCACTAATTCTCCAAACGTGATTCTTTGCAATGGGCTTCCTGGGCATTAGTGGGAATTAGTGAGGTACAAGTGCTGGAACATTTTGCTCATACTTCTGTTTTTGTGAAGTATTCTGAACAGTATTTCCAGTCTTTGGGGACTCTTGCCCAGTTGCCTTCATCTAATTGCCCATACCTACTGATTCTTGGTTGTAGCTTTCCTACAAGCCTGAGGCCTCAGTCATATTGGGGCACTAAACCAGTGTTGGATGAACCTGGTTTAAAAAATATGGTAAACAAGCTTTTCTATGTCAACACTTGCTCTTGTCAACTTTACTGGAATCAAAACTGGGCCCCTTATCTAGAAAAAAGCTTTAGAAAACAGATTTATCTGGGTTTGCTGTAAAATTGGTTTCCTTTAGTTTGAAATCACATCTGCTGGGTGGAAGTAGGGAAAGTACATCTCAACTAATTTTCAGAGAGAAACCGAGAAGAATTGGTCCGTTATAGAGGATGGAGATTTAGCATTTGATTAATACTGCAGCAGAAAACAGGAGAGAAAAAACAACTATTACTTTCTTTATGAGTTAGAACAATGTTGGGAAAAGAATCCCATATGATAAATATTCCATTTCCTATCCTATTCAGTGTAGAATTGTACCTAAATCAGCAGCCTCCATTGACAGTGGAAGGTTATTATCATGATTAGCCTCAAAGAGTAGTGTTCGAGTCTTTGTTTCACTGCCCTATTGGTGACCCAATATCAAGTACTAAATTAAATGGAATCCAAGTATACAGAACTCTCATGCCAGCAAAAGGTTGTGCGTGGTCTGATGCTTGTAAAATCACAGTTTGAATGCTGGCATACACAGCTGGGCTGAAACAAATACATCAACCAACCCAGCTGAGTCAGCCGTCAGTGTAGCAGTGGGGCAGCATATGACACAGGCAAAGCAGTTGACAGACAGGGATCCACATTCGGGACGGCTGAAGTTATGTCATTATCCTGTCACTGATGTACACAAGTACACAAGAATGATATCAGAAATGGCTAATGTCTATCATTTTAAATGTTTATCAAATACATTTTTATTTTTTTGCTGTATGGTTGAGCCAGTGGATGCAAATACTGGAAGACTCCTTGTCAAGGAGAAACTGTGATTAGAACAACAGCTTCCACTGACACTTAAAAAAATAACTGCAAATCTGTTTAGCTTATGAGTCATTCCCTCAACAGTGTACTTCTTGGGAATACAGGCTTTCATATCATTATTTTGTTTCCCTTAAAGGTATGCTTTTAATGTTTTAATATGTGGAAGAACAGGCCTACCCAACTGTGCTTATGGCTTTTTAACACAAACAATTTACAAATGCAGTGAAGCAGATAATAGGACATATGATACTGAATTTGTAAACCCATGCTGATGACACCGCTGTTGCATAAACATTCCTAGAAGCAGGACTACTACATAAGCAACATATTGTTCACTACTTCACAGGTGGCCTACCAGCCCAGTGGTTAGTCCCCAGTTGTGCCTGTGAACACAAATCAGAAGAATTCTGTTCTAGAAGAATAAGTATTTCATAGCTGGAGCTATAGAAATTGAGGGAGGGGGAAGGGAAACCAAATGAAGAGCAAGGCACATCTTAGATGAAGAACAAGCATGATTATCTCAAGTTCCCATTTAGACTCTAAATCCATCAATCCTTTACTAGAAGACAAAATTATGTTAAAATGTAAGAAGAATTTATAAACATGAAGTGGACTCCTGAGGGTAAGATTGTACAAGTTGTGGAGATGGTTTACTTTGAGACACGATCATATCTCTTGGCTTGGCTAAGCGCAATAAAGGATAAAAACACCATTGTTCCTTTAATGTAAGAGAGACATCTGGAGAAATTTGCTATTGCAAATAATAATGTTGCTCTAAGAGGATCTGAACTACACATGGTGAAACTATTGATTGGAAGAGGGGGGGGGCGGAGAAAGTGATTTCTCTTTGTACCAGAAACTCTTCAGGAGGCTGTGATCAGGTTAGTATATGAACCACAGTTCAGGAGTAAATCTAAATCATACTCAGTTTTGTTCCTTTTGAATTACTCCATCCTTTGAAGCCTTGAGCTCTTTCTATGATAATTCATTAGCTGCCCTTCACATGCATTTTGCTGAATGAAAACTACCATAGATTTTAGGCTGTCTGGTAGATTTTTTTTTTTTTTAAAAAGGTCTCTCCCTGATAAGCCCAAAATCTCCCAAATAAATAGGAAGGACTGAATTAGTTCTCTAAGGAATAAAAGTTTCATTGAACGTTAAATTGATTCTCTTTTTTCATCTGTCAAGGCTGATTCCCGACTCTGGCACTTCGAGTGCAGAAGGTGGGGGCCCGCAAGGATTCTACACATTAATATTGGCCACTCCAGGCTTGTATTAAAGTCCCAAGGTTACAGCTTCTCTCTGACCTTGGATGGGTAGATGCTGCCACCACCCAAATGCAAAAAAACCCCTTTTTGGAACCCAGAAAGGCATACTTGGGAATTCCTTCCTGTGGGGTACCTTCAAGCCCTTTCACAAACCCCCTCCGGGGAAGAGCTGAGACAGAAACAAAGGAAATCAGCTGTTGCCACCAGCTAATTAAACAACATGTGCACAAACCTCTTAGGACACAAAAAACCTGATCCTGTTCTTAAAAAAGGTAAATTTTATTAAAAACAAAGAGAAAGAAAATACATCTGGAACTTAGGCTTTTTGCTAGATCTTAAAAAAAAACCAATTACAAAACTTAAGCATCAAAATAGCTCTCTTGAGGTTCAGCTTAAAGGTTACAAGCAAAACAAACGCATTTGGGGTTAGCACAGAGTCCACAAGCCAATAAGAAATAAAAGAAATAAACCTAATTTCGACTTCCTAGACATTCCCTGATCTACTTACATATCTGGGGTTTCAGATAAGTAGGTTCGAGGTATGATTTGATAATTTGTCATACCTGGTTTTAAAGCTTTTTACAGCATTGTCCCAGCCCTGTCTCTGCTCTGTCCCCTCTCTCCGGAGAACAGACAGACAAAGGGAAAAGTTTCCCACCCCCCCCATTTTAAAAAGTTCTAGCCTTCCCATTGGCTCTTTTGGTCAGGTGCCCACTCCCTTCCTTTTACCTATGCATGCAGTCAGACTTTTTAACCCTTTACAGGTAAAGCAAGTAGAGAACAGCTACCAAGAGGGATTTTATAGCTAACTGGGTGTCCATAAAAGGGAGCTACCCCCCTTTCATTTATCAAATCATCTATAAAGGTAACACAATTATGGCAAGGAATAACTCATGTAATAAATATTTCTGTTCAGTATAATCATTCAACAGCAACCATCACTGACGCAGGATGGAGATAGGCTATTATCATAAATCATTGAGTTTGATCTTTCAAGGAGATTTGATTACCTTTTTCCCAGACCCCACTTCAGCCCTCTGGAAACACACACCAAGCCAAATTATACCTGCGGATACGTAAGTGCATGCCCAGCTGAGGCCAGTGGGAGTTGCGCACACACAGCAGAGGGTAGAAAGTGAGCCACAGATTTTCAGCCAATAGCAGCTCCAAGTGATGGGTTTGAGTTAGGGTTGTCAAGCAATTAAAAAAATTAATTGCAATTAATCGTACTATTAAACAATAATAGAATACCATTTATTTAAATATTTTTGGAAGTTTTTCTACATTTTCAAATATATTGATTTCAATTACAACACAGAATACAAGGTGTACAGTGCTCACTTTATATTTATCTTTTATTACAAATATCTGCACTGTAAAAAGCAAAAGAAATAGTATTTGTCATTGTAGTGCAATCTCTTTATCATGGAAGTGCAACTTACGAATGTAGGTTTTTTTGTTACGTAACTGCACTCAAAAACAAAACAATGTAAAACTTTAGAGCCTACAAGTCCACTCAGTCCTACTTCTTGTTTAGCCAATCGCTAAGAGAAACAAGTTTGTTTACATTTACGGGAGATAATGCTGCCCACTTCTTAATTACAAGGTCACCTGAAAGTGAGAACAGGCTGTCGTCGCATGGCACTGTTGTAGCCAGCATCGCAAGATATTTATGTGCCAGATGCGCTAAAGATTCATATACCTCTTCATGCTTCGGCCATCAGAGGACATGCTTCCATGCTGATGACGCTCGTTAAAAAAAAAAAGCATTAATTAAATTTGTGACTGAACTCCTTGGGGGAGAATTGTATGTCTACTGCTCTGTTTTACCCGCATTCTGCCATATATTTCATGTTATAGCAGTCTCGGATGATAAACCAGCACATGTTGTTCGTTTTAAGAACACTTTCACTGCAGATATGACAAAACACAAAGAAGGTACCAATGTGAGATTTCTAAAAATAACTACAGCACCCGACCCAAGGTTTAAGAATCTGAAGTGCTTTCCAAAATCTGAGAGGGATGAGGTGTGGAGCATGCTTTCAGAAGTCTTAAAAGAGCAACACTCTGATGCGGAAACTACAGAACCCAAGCCACCAAAAAAGAAAATCAACCTTCTGGTGGCAGCATCTGATTCAGATGATGAAAATGAACATGCGTCAGTCCACACTGCTTTGGATCGTTATCGAGGAAAACCCGTCATCAGCATGGACGCATGTCCTCTGGAATGGGTTGAAGCATCAAGGGATATATGAATCTTTAGCGTATCTGCAATGTAAATATCTTGCGACGCCAGCTACAACAGTGCCATGCAAATGCCTGTTCTCACTTTCAGGTGACGTAATTAAGAAGTGGGCAGCATTATCTTCTGCAAATGTAAACAAACTTGTTTGTCTGAGCGATTGGCTGAACAAGAAGTAGAACTGATTGGACTTGTAGGCTCTAAAGTTTTACACTGTTTTGTTTTTGAGTGCAGTTACATAACAAAAAAACCTACATTCGTAAGTTGCACTTTCATGATAAAGAGACTGCACTACAGTACAGTGCAAATATTTGTAATAAAAAAAATATAAAGTGAGCACTGTACACTTTGTATTCTGTGTTGTAATTGAAATCAATATATTTGAAAATGTAGAAAAACATCCAAAATATTTAATAAATTTCAATTGGTATTCTATTGTTTAACAGTGCGATTAATCATGATTATTTTTTTAATCGCGATTGATTTTTTTAGTTAATCGTGTGAGTTAACTGCGATTAATCAACAGCCCTAGTTTGAGTATTTCCTTTCTTTATCCAGCCAAATGACATGTGAAACGAGGAAGCTATTCTCACAGTCAAGAAACCAGGGAAATCGACTTTTTTATTTCTATAATAAGCCAAAGGACAGGAGATGCTTAAGGCATAACTCATGACGGAGAATTGATTTATAATCTATTTTCTCTTCATATGAACTTTATTGACACTCATGCATTTGGAGCAGGGCTGGCCTTTGGAGTAGGACCCATGCTGATCTCATCTTTCATTTAAACTAAGAAGGATGAATCACAATCTGAGGACAAAGAAAAAGCAGGCACCATGCGGGGTTTAGATTTGGTTATGTAATAGGGGTGTTCAGATGCAAAAATTTGGATCCACCCATCACAGATAAAAACAGTGGCCAGCCACAAAATTTGGATCTGGATCCATGGTTGGATTCCAAACCCCTCAATGTTTTATACCTAAGCATTTGGTTAGAAGGTTTTTTTCATAATAGGATTCCAAGGCATGTGCAAATGTACCCTATATGGACAAATTCACCATCACACAACACACTGATCCCATTGTCTGAGGCCACAGAGTCACGGAAGAGAGGAATCTGGCCAACCACTCATCTTTTGCCTCCCTCGGCTTGTGCAACGTATTTCATGCAGAACATGATGTTTGGAAACAGCACATGCAAAGCTGCCATGGAAGTCTAGGCAAAGGATTAAGGGAGATTTGTGCAGTGCTGGAGGGAGATTGTACAGGCTGGCAGGAAGATCTGAATGCACAAGAATGCTGCACAACTACAAAATTGCCAGTGCTCACTTCTGCCTCTCTCTGTCTGTTCATCAGTGTGCCAATACTCTGTTTGACACAACATCCAGAGTAGGGGCCACTCATCTGTCAGGGAAGTGTTCACGTATTAAAGAGAACAAGGAATGCTCCCATGATCTGAGCCCAGCTCCTCCACTTGGGCTCTGTGTTTGAGCAGTGAAAGAAGAACTAGAACAGAACAGTAACACACCAGCTGAGCGAACAGGGAGCAGGAAGAGCTGGTGGAACATTAGAGGGGGAACAGGGAAGTAAAATATTCCAAATGTGGGATACTCCTGCTTCAGGTGGGAGGCTTGGCAGGTGTGTATGTGCAGCGTGCAGTCCTGCTGCTGCACCAGAACTAAGCCATCTCCTTCTGCCTTTTTCTGACCCAGTGGGTGATGACACAGTGTCCATGCTCTGACAACTGTTCCTCATGTCTATTGTAACTCTGAGTGGAGTTTCTCTCTCTCACCCCACCCCCCGCCCCAAATGAGTGCTGGTACCAGCTTGGAATGAAACAAGAGGCCAGTGAGGTATAGACAGTAACTGGGCAATTAAAGTAGGGGCAACTCGGATCGTAGCATCACTCTACAGCAAATAGTACAAGCAGCAGGATCAAAAGAGGAGGCAGAGATGAGAGAGCATATGCAAAATTTCATTCATACGCACTCCAGTAGCAGCAGCAGATACAGACCAGACAGATCCCCATCCCCAAGTAGGATGCCATCCATGTTAAGGAAGCATCAGAGTCTGAGCTGTGCAAGGAAGCCAAAGGACTGCAGACAAGCTAGTCTGAACGTGACTAAATAATGCATGAAGTAAAGTTAGAGACACCATTCTCCCTCACCCACTACTGTCCCCAAGAAGAATCCCACAGCTAATGAAACCATTAAAGTACTGGATCCATGTATGGCACACAGGCACAGGATATGTATTAATAGCTTATTAGTTAACTCTTTGCCCTTATTCAGATTTTTTTCCATCCATGGATCTCAAAGCGCTTTACAAAGGTAGGTATTCTCTCGGTTTTACAGATAGAGAAACTGAGGCACAGAGCAGTTACGTTACTTGCCTGACGTGGCACAGCAACTTAGTGACATAGTCATGAGTGGAACACAGGTCTCCTGCCTGCCAGCATCATGCTCCATTCATTAGACAACAACTGCCTGTTATGGGGTCAGTGTGTGGTGCTACCTTTCAACTGCAATGACCCCCTTGACTGTTATTGCTTGCAAGTGTATTCACTTTATTTCCTTCCCTTTCCCCCTTTCTGAAAGCAGGATGTTTCATGAAGGGACAACTAGTATGTGTGAACAAGGGAATGAACAACACATGCACACAGGAGCACCTGGAGAGAGAAGCAGCAAAATCTTAACTACCTGTTCAGTGTTTAAATACTACAAGGTAAAGTGAGAGAGACAGAGAGCTGAAGAGAGACAGAGAACGAATTATGAATTTTGGGATGGTGTGCCAATAGTATATTCTAATGAGAGGATGATGTACATTCCCGTATACTTACTGATTTCTACTGGTTGTGTAAAATCAATCTTGCTTATTGTCATCTTCTGACACTACACATAGCAGTTTGGTTTTGTACAGTAGAGAAAATACTAACAGAATTAAAAAGAGTGATGACATTTCATGTGTCTAAGCCAGGGCCATATGGTCTTTTATTAGGAAATTAAGTTCAGTCAAATATGCAAACACATAGTAACTGTACTTTTATGGTAGCTGGCATTTGCCCTCACTCATTTAGACAGTCTCAGTGAAGTTCTCTCAGACAAGCAAACTAAACGGTTACCACGGAATATCCTGATAAGCAAACCGCTCTGTCCCCCACAATTAAATGATTTTTTTTCTGCTCCATTCATTGCTCCCATAGAGGCTCTCGCTAATATTTTAAAGAATGCAAAGCCTCTTAAAAATGAATGTTTTTCTCTAGCTTTTGTTTTTTGACGAGTGCCAGGATTTTCCTGTCTCAATTATAGTTTATGATAGCAAAATGATTGAACCAGGGCATTTTTACCTGCATATATTTTACTTTGTTTTTTTCCATCAACAAACACATCATTTTCAACCTCTCCCTGATTATAAGAAACATTTAATGTGAGCAAATCATTCATTATTTGCTTCTAGGAAACCCATGGCTCATTGATTAGAAAGTTTAAAATTAAATGGACTCTTCAATTAAAAATAATGACTCACTTATTTACTCCCCCTGCAAGAGAAGCCACTACTGTACCTGTGTTTACTTACCCAGAATTCCTAATGCAATGTAACCCAGAATGACGACTATGAAGATTACACAGCACAGAACATCCGTACAGTGCCTAAAGACAGAAGGGAACATTTTAAAGAATTAGAAAGGTGTCCAAAATAACTCCTCCTTTGTAAATGATTGATTCATACATTATAAGATCAGAAGTGACCACGGACATCATATAGTCTAACCTCCTGAATTACACCGGCCACAGGACTTTCCTTAATTAATTTCTTTTTCGAGTATACCATATCTTTTAGAAAAACATCCAATCTTGATTTTAAAATTGTCAATAATTGAGAATCCACCTCGACCCAACGTAAGTTTTAACAATGGTTATTTACCCTCATTATTAAAAATCTGTGCCTTGTTTCTAGTCTGAACTTATCTGGCTTCCACTTCTCCTTCATAAACTTACATTCACAAGTCCTTGCTTTCAATGACTACTAAACAACAATCACTCTAGAGGTGGGCTAAGGAGTGTTTCTAGTTAAAAAGAAAGTAAAGGATTGCCGTACCAAACTAAACCACCTCCAACCTGGCCTAGGAGTCTACAAGCAGACATGTGAATTAACGTCCCAACGGCTACCAGCTGCAGCTGGTGTAAATTGGCATAGTTCCACTGAAGCCAATGCTGGTCAAGGCCAAGCTGAGGATCTGACCCTTAAAGTCAGTCTGTTTTGAAAAGTGCAGACTTAATTAGCGGTACTCTTTAATGTATATATATATATTGTACGTATCTATGTATTTAACAAAACTGTCTATTGCACATGTTCAGGATACAATTACAAACCAACTCTGGTAAATTAAAACCGTTTTTTCAAGCACAAGAGGCATTACTCCTCAATCAGAGGTTTAGACATGGTGAGTTTCAAGTTTCAAACATCTATTTTTGCCATAGCCCCATCTAGAAAGGATCAATTAAAGTTTCTTTTTTCAAGTGGATAAAGAGTGTGTGTGTGTGTGTAGGGAGGATTCACCATGAAACATAGGTGCTGGAACTAGGGGTGCTGGGGGTGAACCCCCTGACTCGAAGTGGTTTCCATTATATTCAGGGTTTACAGTTTGGTTCAATGGCTCTCAGCACCCCCACTATACAAATTGTTCCAGCACCCCTGCCCTGAAACCCCCAAAATGGCTGAAGAGATCTTGTTAGAGTTTTATTAAAAGTCCCATCATCCAGCTGCAATCAGCATGATGGGTATAATGAAGAAAGTCCAGAAATACTGTCCTTAAAAATTAAGAATGGAGAATTAGACATAAGGGTTTATAGCTCTCGGATTCTTCTGGCCAAAGTGATCCCCACTAGAGAGGCCAGTTTGAGAGATATGAAGGATAGGGGACACAGTTATGGGTTTGAAAGGAGGGAGTGAAGTGTAGATCCAGATCCCAGTGATTGGGAAGAGGGGAAAAGATTACACAACTTTTAAACAATTGGAAAACTTGGAGAGACATTTCTAGGTGTGAAAAGGGAACTAAGCGTGAATGACCCATGTGCCTCTCCATAGGGAAACAATCTCAGCACTAGGTTCCAGGTCTGTGTGACTATGGGGATGTGTTGAGGCAATCTAATGAACGAGAGTTTGTTAACTGAAAGAACTGACAATGGAGCCCCGCTTGTTCTTTAAGCCAGAGGGGTCTCAACCTTTTTCCTTCAGATCCACCCCCCTTCCCCCAACATGCTATAAAAATTCCACAGCCCACCCATGTCCACAACAACTGTTTTTCAGTAGATTAAAAGCCAGAGCCAGCGTTAGGGGGTAGCAAGCAGAGCAATTGTCCAGGGCTTTATGCCACAGGGGGCCCCCACAAAGCTAAATTGCTCAGGCTTCTGCTTCAGCCTGGGGAGAAGGGGCTTGGGCTCGGGATTTGGCTTTCTACCCTGGGCCCCAGTGAGTCTAATGCTGGCCCTGCTCTATGGTTTATTTTGGTAGACCCCCTGAAACCTGCTCATGGCCCCCCAGGGAGCCCTGGACCCCTGGTTGAGAACCGCTGTTTTAAGCTATCATTTGCTGCAGTTGTCACAGATGAAGCTTTTCTCAGATGCCCTGTAATGAGTGTCTTCCCAGAGAATAGATGACAGCATGTTACAGTTATGAGGAGAGCTTTAATCTGAAGATTTAGATTTTATTTGGTATCACAAAATGGATAAATAATGAATGGAAATAGGGCCACCTACTTCCTTCGCTTAACACCAGCAGAAGCACTAAACCTTTTTAAATGCAAGGCTAACATCTGTTTCACACTAATTCTGATACTTTACTCAGGCTCAGTTTCTCACCCTCCAGAGTGGCTGTTACATGGTGCAGTGTTTAATAAAAGATAACTCAGGTAAAAATACTAATGGGAGGCGAACTAGGACACTGCAAGACTTTAATTATAAGTCTCTTGTTGTCAGAACCCTCTTGTACACGTGGTATTTATGATTATGTATGATCAGAGACCATACCCGTTTGTGCCAGTTCATCCTTTAAAGTTTTGCAGTTACTCAAGTGTCAAATGTTTCTACCACCTCACACCATTTTCTGTTCTGGGTATGACACAGATTTTATAGTGCCTAGCACAACTGATCCTGGCCTCTGGGTGCTGCTAGAATATAAATTATTAAATAATTATAATAATTGCACAGAAACTATTTTGGGCATGGTTTGGAGAGTTTTAAAATAAATGTATTGGGACTATTTCTTGCGCCCCTCAGCCTGTGCAGCCAGGTGCCTGTGTTACCATGGGTAAAATCCGGGCTCCACTGAAATCAATGGCAAAAGTCCTGCTGACTTTGTGGGGCCAGGATTTCACCTTAGAAATCCAAGACTCAGCAGGAGAGAAAAATTAAAACAAATATATAAGATACCTCACCAAATGACCTAAAATAACTGTTCCACACGTACCATTTTACTCCTTTAAAGTTACTGGGAGTTTTCAAAACTGGAGCAAATGGAATGCTGGGAATCTCCCCTCCCCAAAAGGATTAGGCTCCCATTTCTAGCCCTGAAGGGTCACAAGATATTGGGATATTACATTTATTGCTGTAACCAGGACTGAGCATTGCCTGTGCTGAGCTTTGAACTGGTTTTGTTTTGGAGCAGAAATGCTCACATTTAGGGGAAAAATAGAAACATTTTGATGGTGAATTGATTTTGCTGTTGTATTTGTATTCAAGACAAGGAAACTGCAGGAAGCTGCTCAGGGGGTGAAATCGTAGAATAAATGCTAGGGGAGATGGATTAGTGGGCAGAGGTTTGAGGAGAGAGTGCATGATACATTTAATTTATCATATGGCCCCTGCACTTTTTCACATGGATATCACTGCCACGTTTTTATAATATACCTGTACATACCCACCATCCTCATGGGATACATGACACAAAAATTACAAAAGGAAAAATATAACCATTTTTTCACCCCCCCCAACAATGGAGTCCAAACCTTTTCCCAGCAGCAATGACTGCACGGACAACAGGATATTGTAACAGAGTATGATAATGCATATAGACAATATTTATAATGATTCATTTGTGTCATGAATTAAAATGCACTGGACAACATGAAAGTCATTGTGAAAGTATGGCTATATTTGAAATTTGCAATGTTCTTTTGCCTTTTTGCAGTTCAGTTGCACCCCAAGATCTTGCCCAAATTTTGTTGTTAGCCTAACTATTCTACTCGAACATTGCTGTCTCCATAGAAATAAATCACTGATAAACCCATCAGATTAATTTTAGCCAGGTGAAGTAATAAAATAATCTCATTTGATAAGTGCATATTTCTGGCCCCCATGCCAGATTTTATTGCCTACTGTTGTCATTTTGTTTAGTTTATGGGTACTGCTTTGCTTTCTACCACCTTTCAGAAATGGATTGGCTTACTCGCTTTGTTATATGTGGCAGCGCAAAGTAAGAAAACACTTTGTTCCTGTGTCTTCATGGAAGTTACATAGTACATAGGAGGTGTTAACGGAATTCAGATAAATAAATAACGACTATGAATACTGAATATCAGAGATTGGAAGCACTTATTCACTGACAAACCATGCATTTCGTGGCTAATGATTCTGCTTGGGAACTACTTGCTTCTGCTGGCTTCATCCTCCAATTCTACAGTTCATAATGACAGGTTTCAGAGTGGTAGCTGTGTTAGTCTGTATCAGCAAAAAAATGAGGAGTCCTTGTGGCACCTTAGAGACTAACAAATTTAGGTGCCACAGGGACTCATTGTTTTTACAGTTCATAATGTCTCACGCATGCAATTCTGTCCAACATGTTGCACTAGCAAGAAACCATTATTCTTAATATTAGAATTGTACCAGTATTACGACAGCACTTACAGACCTGGATCCCTGGCCCTGTGCAAACATATAACAAAGTGACAGCCTCTGCCCCAGAGAGCTCACCATCTACATGTATGAATACAGACAATAGGAAACATCACTCATCCTTTGTGGACAAACTTGAAGCTGACTGTTAAGGCATCTATGCTGCTCAGAGCTCAGTGTTAATGGAGCTCTGCCTGAGTGCAGGGGCCTGCTCACACAGAATTCTCTGCGGGACTGATGCCTATGTTTTGAAATCACGCTAAGAAACCATGCTGTAGGAAAAAGAATTTTTGTCTGTTTTGTGGTCTATGAACAGAACTCAGGATCCCCTACTTGATTGTAGCCTGAACTGAGAGATCATCTCAGCTGGTATGGATCTAAATAGAGTGGCTGGTACTTTTATCAAACAGTGTGGCCAGACCAAAGGGCACTATTCAGCAAAGCTGAATAAACATTTGAGTTGGTGACAGATTCAGTGTGTTCAGGGATACTTCCTTTTGAGCATACGCTCCTACTATGGAGACTAGAAAGTCCGCAAGAAAGGTACTAATAAGGTTTTCATGCAAACGGTGCTTTGTTAATCTATCAGCCTAAACACTAGATTTTCTTAAGTTTTCTTCAGAGAATCTTTAATGAGAGGGGTTGAAATGAGCTGGCCCATGTTGTCTCACTGAATTGTACTTCTTCCTGGTGGCTGAATATTGTGTGCCAGAAAGCTTTAAATTTTAAAAAATTAAGTCTCTAGCCTTTATGGCTGCGAAGGAAATCTGCAAAATGTGAACCAGAAGAAAGCCATGAAGTGATGTCTCCTGAGAGCCTGCAACAGGAGCTCTAAGAAAAGTAAAACTGCCCATTCATCTCAGTGGGGTGTATAACATACTACAACAATATAGATCGCAGTGTGCTGCCAAAGATACAGGCACCGATTAAAATTCCATTAGCAATAAGAAATAATCTGTTTCTTGCCAGCACTCCTCTGCGTCAGACTCTTTCAGGTTGTTGACTCTGAAGCCTGATAATAACGATGTTGACATTTAAATTGTCAACCGTTTTAGTACTGACCACAGTACCCAAGAAAGGAGTGAGATGATCCTATCATGAAGATCAGCATAATCTACTGTGAGCAGCACCTCATATTAGAGTCGTGAGTGGGCAGAGTTTGTGTTGTGGATGGAGCTCAGGAAATGACTAACATGTATGTTTTTTTCCTCAGCCTAAGGAAGATAGCCACAAGATCATTGAAAGTAAATATTTATATTGCATAAGCACCCATAAACTGCTAAGCACTTTCCAATCACAGCAGAAGACACGGGCCTTGCCCCAATGAGTGCACAGTTTTAAGTTTTCAGACCATCAGAAAGACAGGTTGAGATGTGGGAGCGAAAGGACAACGGAGGTCGGGAGTAGCAAGGCTGATTTGAGAGTCATTGGTGTAAAGATGGTAGTTGAAGCTGTGTGAATGGACAAGATCATTTAGAGAAAGGGGGCAAAGATAGAAGGGGAGCAGACTAAGAACAGAACTCTGAGAACAGCTCCCTCCCCCCAAAAAAAAATCTAGTGGGGAAAGAGGAAGGGGATGTGGATATCCAAGGTAGAGTCCAAGGCAACTATCACCTAGGTATCTAAGCAGCAATCACCCTCACTGATGTAATGCTGTGTTTTATAAACTTCACCGTGCTTTATATCATATTCTTGGTAGTGGCAGAGTCAAGACAAAAAAATGTGTGGCTCTGGCCTGAAGCATTTCTTGACGGTCACCCTTGAAACCTTTATTAATCATGATTTTATGCTAATGCACACTTGTGACCTTTCCAATATAGGTCACTTCCTTCGTTGCTACGAACACTTCACAGAAGTGAAAATAGCTATTATACACTGTGACACTAAGCATCCCTCTATCCACACCCTACACACTATGGTAAAATCTTTGTACAAAATATGTCTTGTGAGGTATCATTTGAAAACTAGTAACTCACTGATCATTAATATTCTTGCGTGTTGTATGTACACAATGGGTATACTGGAATTATAACTAAAATGTGTTCAAACCAGGAATTTAGAGAGACATGGTGGGTGAGGTAATATCTTTCATTGGACAAATTTCTGTTGGTGAGAGACACAAGCTTTTGAGCTTACATAGCTCTTTTCAGATATTACCTCACCCACTTGTCATTTCCTGGGCTGCAATAACACTGCATACAAACCAGGTATGTAAGGGGGAGTTGTTAAACAGGTCTACCCTAAACAAAGGAGTCTGTGTTTACCTCAATATACATATAAGCAGGAAATAGACTTATCAAGGTAACAAGAAGTGGAGGCAAACCTCACATTAACAAGTGGGGGAGAAGACAGCATGTTGTTTACACCAGTGTTTCTGAATTACCAGTCTGTGGACTGGCGCCGGTCCCTGAGATCTCCCTGACACAGTTTAGGAAGGCAGCAAGCTTGTCCCTGGTATCAAAAGGTTGAGAAACACTGGTCTACACCCAGCAGGAGAGAGCTATGTCTGGGTTTTACTTTTTCAGAAGAATCCATTTCAAAGGCTTACTGGTCTATAAAGACAGGGATGCTGAACCTCAAATGATAAGCAATTGAATCAACTGATTGTATACAATATTGCTGTATTATAGAAGTGTACAGAGTGAGGTCTTTTCTGAAAGCTAATGACACACTGGTGATTCATATAATTGTGAACTGTATGTATTAACTCTATATAAGGAATTATGGATACTCACTGATATTAGGCTATATAGTCTGTCCATATAGGAGGGAACGTCCCAGCTATCTACCTGTCTCCTTTGTAAATTAAGCATGGTGGAATCAAACAATGGAAGCACCATTTACACAGAAATCATACGGGAGGATGGGAAGCCCACAAGAAGAGAACAGCAGCATGAGGTCATCTTGCCTCTTGAAACCAGTTCTTTGAACTTGGAAGATATAAGCAAGGACAGAAGCCATTTTTGGCACCGTCACTGCACAGACAATAGGCCAGAGCTCTTGCCAGCTGAGAAAGATGGGTCCTTCAACCAAGGTGGGGTTGAAGTCTCTGGAATTGAACATGGGTGAGAAACCTGCTTAGGCAAAGATTTTTCACCTAAGAAGAAAAGAAGCCAGTCCCTTGTGCTTCTATGGAAAGGAGGAAGTCAGCCATGACTGGGAAGAATGACTGGTGAGTGAAACCATCTTGAACAAAGCCTGTATCTTGCTAGATTAAGTTTTAGACTTTTAGTGTTTTCACTTTTATTTGCTAGTAACCCTTTCTAACTTTATTCCTTTTATTCGGCATGACTTAACCCATGTTTTATTTTACTCTAAACCAACTCAGTGTGATGTTTAAAGGGAGGGGTTATTTAGCCCTACTTAAGTTAATAAGCTGTCACGTATTTGTGTGTCTTTAGAGGAACAAAGAAACCTTATTATTACTTCTCTGATCTGTTCATGAGAGGGCTGGACACTGCAGAGCACACAGTTTAAGGGAAATTTGGGACTGGAAGTGTGTTGGGGTCACCCTGCAAATAGCAACCAAGGCTGGTAGAAGCCAGAGTGGGTCTGCAGAACGGCTGCTGGGGTCAGAGATGCTGAACCAGCACACAGACCGTCAGGGTGTGACCTGCATGCAGGTAGGCAGGTTGTAACCAGCCCAGGTTGGGAGCTACAAACAGCAAAGCATTTTGAGGCACTCAAGGTTACAGGGCAGGCAATGACACAACCCCTCAACTGGTCTGGATTGCCCCCCAGAATGTGAAATACACTATTTATGAAAATGCTGAACAGCTCTCTGTGGTTTTCACACTGTTTATTGGGTCTGTCTAAAATGGCCAGAAATAATCACTGTGCCAGCTCCTCAGCTGGTGTAAATCAATATAGCTCCACTGAAGTCAATGGAGAGACACTGATTTACATCAGCTGAGGATCTTGCCCAAAGTTATTGTGGAAAGAAAGACTGAGGACTGAAATCAACCGTACTACTTCAGTCAAACACTCCCTGGATTAATCTACCAGCTGAAGTGTTATCCTGGGGACAGAGAGCTTTTAGCTCGTTTCAATTAGTTTTTTTGAATCTGAGCACATCAGAAATATGTGGGTGGGTCAACTTTTGTGGCCTGCATCATGCAGGAGGTCAGACTAGATGATCATAATGGTCCCTTCTGATCTCAAGTTCTATGATTCTATGAAATACATGCTCAAGAGATATTCCTATATTTAAATTAGAGATAAAAAAGGAAACCAGACCCATTGAATGGGAAGGATTCCACCCATCTGTTTGGAAGATGATTTTCAATATTATTTTCAGTGCAATTTTGTATGTGTATATATGTATGATCGTATGTGTGTCTACACAGATAAATAAGTGTATACAAAGGGTTAAGACCTGAATCATTTGTATCTGTTCATGTTTTGCTACAAAATTAGTCTGTATTGTTAGCTTATTTTAAAAATTATGGGTAAAATGTGATCCTTAATATTTTAAAGTCCATGCTTGCAGACGAAGCACATAATCATGCTGTTTTCCCTCAGTCTTCTAGTGTGTGTGAAATTTTAGTGCTCAGTGAAGAGGAGAACTGAAAAGAGTTGGCTAGAGCCAAGCATAATGTGGCTATGCTTTGTATAAGCTTCCTCCCACAGCTCTGCAAATGCACCCCTGTTCTGACCTGCAAGACCCCACTTATTCCATTAGGAAGCCCACTGTGCTGAAGTGCAGCATTTTGTGTAATGTGGATAAATGTTCATGAGAACTAAATAGGCTGGGACCATGGAATTCATTTGACTTGTGACCTAATTTCAGGACTGAAATTTAAGTTTCCAGAGGGAGAGGCTGTGACACTGACACACCATGCAATCTTCTCGTCTATTGCTAACATTTGCTTTTATATTTTCTGAGAAGTTTAAAAAATTGGAGGCAATTCTAATAAAATATTGTAATCATCACAAGTCCAATGCATATCATTTCCCCGTTTTATGTTCACGTCTGTGCTACTCATCAGCTGACTGAAATGGATTATGTCAAAAAACTCCATTTTCTCAACAACTACCAGTATTAAATATTAAACATATCCCAAAAGATTAACATAGGGAGGCTGAACGCTGTATAAACCTTGTACAGCGCAAGTGCACACCAAACTAAGATTCATTTCCCAGCAGAGCCTGGGATTGGGCTGATATAAATTCTAACAGAAGGTAATAACAAATTTCATATTCTGATGGTTAAATATTTTTTCACAGTCTAGTTCAACCAAAAGATGTCTGAATGTTAAACCCAATTCTGATAACTATGTTGTAGTGTAAGGACAATGTACATTAAAACAGGCATTTTAGTCTAGAGACATATTTTCTGTCTGAAGCTACAATAAAAACCACCACCAAACCTGCCTGTAAATCTAATCATCATGAAGGCCAGTCACACATCATATGGTTCTAAGTTTATTTTCTAGATGGTTACACAGATAAAGAGAAGAAAAAAATTCCTGTCTATTTTATTAGTGCAGTTAGGTAAGTGGGATGCAGGAAGACAGTGTCTTGAGGTGAAATCCTGGTTCCATTGACGCTAATGGGAATTTTTCCATTGGCTTCACTGGGGCCAAGATTTCACTCCAAATTCAAATCAGAGCCATAAGCATATCAAAATATAACTAACTGATTCAGAACATCACTCCTGGGGACTATGATTTGTGTGTTAAGGAAAATGTCTGTGGCATTTTCATGGGATATATTTTCAGTCTCAGCCAGCTCCCCACAGGTGGATCTAGGGTGACCAGATAGCAAGTGTGAAAAATAAGGACGGGGGTGGGGGGGGGGGGGGAAATAGGTGCCGATATAAGAAAAAGCCCAAATATCAGGACTGTCCCTATAAAATCGGGCTATCTGGTCACCCTAGGTGGATCAGAGGTGAGGACAGGAATGTTGTAGAGAGAAAGGGCATTAATGAGCCCATTATTGGTGCCCACACTTCAAAGAGAACATTGACATATTGGAAAGGGTTCAGAAAAGAGCTACAAGAATGATTCAAATACCAGAGAAACATGCCTTATAGTGAGAGATTTCAGAAAGCAATCTATTTAGTTTATCCAAGAAAAGGATAAGAGGTGAATTGAACACAGTGTAAAGCACCCAAATGGGGACAAGATTTCTCATAGAAGGTAACGCTCCAATTTAGCAGAAAGGGGTGTAATGAGATCTGTTGAGTGGAACCTGAAGCTAGACAAATTCAGACTAGAAATAGGGCACACACAAAAAATTAACACTAAGGGTAATTAACTGTTGGAACAACTTACCTAGAGATGTGGTGGATTTTTCATCACTTGAAGTCATTAAGTCAAGACTGGATATATTTTTAAAAGATATGCTATAGATCAAGCAGAAGTTACAGGCTTTATGCAGAAATTAATGGGCAAGGTTCTATGGTTTGTGTTATGCAGAAGGTCAGACTACATGATCATAATGGTCTTAAAATCTATCGGTCTACAGAACAACCAGAGAAAAGGGGAGAAGACAGAAGGAAGCAAACTGAGTCTGAAAGTGAAATTTTATTTATTGATTCCTGTGGCACCTTTAAGACTAACAGATGTATTGGAGCATAAGCTTTCGTGGGTGAATACCCACTTCGTCAGACGCATGTAATGGAAATTTCCAGAGGCAGGTATAAATATGCAGGCAAGAATCAGTCTGAAGATAACGAGGTTAGTTCAATCAGGGAGGGTGAGGTCCTCTGCTAGCAGTTGAGGTGTGAACACCAAGGGAGGAGAAACTTGGTGTTCACTACCCAGCCCAAGCATTTAAGGGTTTTGTTTGTTTGACAAACATCAATCATGATATCTAGTTGCTTGTTTTCAGTTTTAGAACAGCTGCTCCAAAATAGGCTGTGAATTTAAAATTCTGATTGTCTCTTCATGGCTTGCCTCTTGCTTGGGGGCAGGACCCTGCCAGGGTGCAGCTTGTGTGGGCCACTAAAAAAAAAAAAAAAGATTGGCTTGAGTTTTTCATTTCAAAACAACATGTATTTTGAAATGTGGTCAATATAAAAAAAACCTCACAAATAAGGGTGAAAAAAAACACCCAAAAAGGTCAAATCGCTGTTGACTCAATTATTTTTTGTATTTTTCAATTTAATGAAAAATCTTGAAAAAAAGGGTTTCAGGTCAGATCAAACTGGATTTACTTTTTTTCTTTTTCGGTTCGGTCCCCAAATTTCGCTCTCATTTAAATCCAGGAAGGAATAGGAGTGGATCAGGCCACCTGGCCTTGCAGAAGGCAGCAAAGGTAAAATTCTACTGCACAGAAGGCTCCATGCCAAGGTCTGAACCTTGAATGATAAAATATTTGCCTTTCTTCTATAGCATCTCAAAAGTGCTTTATAAACCTTATAAAGTAATCAAGTACTATTGTTCCTATCTTACATATGGGAAAATTGAGGCAGAGACAAGGACAGAACCCAGATCTTCTAGCAACTAGTCTTGTGCTTTAGTTGTGAAACTACCCTTCTTAAGTATGCTCGAGATAAGTAAAGAAGGAACATAAAGAGATCTGAAGAAAAGGAAATCACATTTTCCTAGAGCATCGTGATAGGGAAGGAAAGAAGAGTCCAAGAAGAGGCATTGCTCTAGAGGAAATGAAATAAAATCACAACTAGTGGAATTTACTAGGGGATAGGCAGGAAGAAAAAGAAAAAAAAGTTACACATCAAAGCCTTTATTGTAGATTTCCTCCACTTTATTGTGGATACAGTATGCTAAAGTTTTGCTCCTGATTCCCAAGCTGGGAGTCCCCTTTCTCACCAGACCTCAGCTCTTTTTTGAAGTTCCATGACCCGAAGAGGGTATAGATAAGAGACATTCATTTATGCACAAAGGAAAACGGGTTCATGAACTGCAAACATGTTACCAAGTTAAATATGCTGAAAAACCAAGTAGCTGGGTCTTGCAATCTTCAGTCAGCTGAACTGTGGGTTTTAAATTTAAAGTTGCTTTCAAGGATAGCAAGAGCTAGCAACCACCTCAAAGAGAAATTGTGTCCTTCAAGAGATAACAGGGAACACCACTAAGCAAAGAGGAACGCATGAGAAAAATAAAGAAACTACATAAAAGGAGGAGGAAAAATAACCAAGGAGGATAGGGGATTAGTTCAGACCAACTCCGAAATGAGAGACAATTCAAAAGTAGCTTTATGATTCAGTTATATAACAGCAGTTTAAAAAATGTGCTATGACATTAGAGATATTCTCTTGCTGCAGTTTAAAGAAAATCTGGATGGAAAGAAGACAGTGCATTTCATACAAGAAAATAGTCTAAGCGCTGGAAGAAAAACTGGAGAAATTTGTGGTTTTACACCTAACAGCATTGTCATCAAGGTTACATTTAGTAATCTATTAAAATATCTCAAAATGGCATTAGTGAAACTTATTCCTAAACAAGCACAGCATGGATTACTGAACTTCTTATGAACACAGCGTGGCTAGCCTCCCCTGTGACATACTCAGACGCCTCTGTTCTCAGAATGACATGCTGAGACCATTCAATAAAACCCAGTTCATTTGACAAAGCAGCCCAAAACATTAGTAAAAGAGTTAAAAGAGTTCAATTTAGTGTCTGGGAGAAAACCAATTGTCTTTACCATTGTGAAACTAGGTAGTGTGTTCACCGTTGCTATAGGGCCTGATCCTGAGAGGTGGTGAACCCCCTCCAACTCCTGTTGGCAGATGCAGTTTTCTGAGTTTAAGAATACCCAATAAATCACTGAATGACAGTGGCCTTTTCTTACCATTCCATAACCATGCGGACTGAGCAATATTTTCTCTGGGTGCCTGTGATCTTTAAGGCCTTCCTTTGGCTCCAATTACTGAGTTTGCTGTTCATATACTCTGGCAGACTTCACCCACTAATTCCTTTAAGGATTCAAGAGTTGGATGGGGAAGATCAATGCAGCACTAATAAGCCTGCGATATATGGCAGTGTCACTTATAATCATGAATGTGTACCACATTTCCCTACTCTCATGATGGTACAATGTAGAACTGTGGCCCAGTATTCCCCGGGGAAGAACGCATTGTAAAAATAATAAGAAAATGCCATGCCTAAAACATAAGTCACTCAACAGTGGTTTAAGTTAAACAGAAAGGTTTTCAACACTTAACAAATCTCACCTTCTCAGAATAAAATATAGCTTCTCCTTCACTATCTCTGCAATTTGTAAAAAGGTGGAAACGACACCTTGGGATGTGTTAATTAATTGAAATCATTTATCCTTTATAACCATATATTTAATCTCAAACTAGTTTTCTTAGAGCAGTGGTTTTCAACCTTTTTTCATTTGCAGACCCCTAAAAAAAATTTCAAATGGCAGTGCAGACCCCTTTGGAAATCTTAGGCATAGTCTGCGGACCTGCAGGTGTTCACGGACCACAGGTTGAAAACGACTGTCTTAGGGGCTTGTCATTTAAAGTTCCTATTGTAAACTTCTTGTAGATACCAACAGGCCCTCTCAGAGGTCCAGAGAGGCCCAGGCCACTTTCAGCTTTTGAGGCCCCTAGCCATAATAAAAACACAAAAATGACAACACATGGTCTAATCTTGTGTCATCAGAACCGATATATTTTTATTAATATTTATGAACATTTTTAACTCTTTAGTATGACAAAATCTATATCAGTTAACAAAACAAATTATGTCTTTTACCAAATCACATCTCTTATTTGCTTAAATTTGCAGCTCTAAGCTGAAAGAGGGCATCACATTTTGGTCCGATAGGGATGCGCATCAAAACAAGTTGCAAAACTTACCAAATGCCAAAAAATTAACAAGTGTCTAAATTTGAGGCCCCCTTTGAGCTTGAGGCCCAGGTCAAATGGCCCTCCTGGACCCACCTCTGATTGGCCCTGGATACCAACATTTTGTGCATGGGTAGATTGCCAGTCATGTTATGCCAAACAGCTAAACTGTGCAAAGGTTGTGTCAAAGAGAACTTGGCCCTAATCATTTATTTGCATTCTATCAGAGAGCAGCTGAGGACATCTCTATTTAGGTTAGTAGGGTTGCTCTAATTGCTGGGTCTCAGAAGTTCTCTGAAGGCACACAGAAAATATAGGTACTACTTGTACTGTGTTAGGAGCTCTATTTTTTCAGATAATATTTAATATTAAGTAAAAATCTTCTGTGAGTTTTATTAAACATTGCTTGTAAAGATTAATTGGCTGCAGTGGTGAAGAAGTACTACATTACAAATAGTTTACATGTTTCCTTATTGGCATTCAAAAGTGCAACAATGCCTGTGAAATCCCTAAAACAAAAATCTGCCCATGAAAACAGCTCCAAAAAGGCAGTTTCTAATGTATAGAATCTTAATTTAATCTTACACAATTCTGATGTTTGGGGACAATTTTTGTAAACTTGGTTGTTATACTGAAATTCTCTGGCCTGCGTTAAACTGGAAGTCAGACTACATCTAATGGTCACTTCTGCCCTTGGAATCAAAGAGTTTGTATTTTAGAAGGGCCCAAAGTTCCCAGTCAGAACAGGACTCCACTGCACTCCGCACTGTACACAGGCCCCTCCCCTGAAAAGGTTACAATCTAATTTTGAAATTTGTTCTATTTACATTTATCACTTTCATTTCCTGCTTCAGCTGATACATGTTTTAAATGACCTATTTAATGTTTTAAAATGACATTTGGCATTAGAACTTGAAAGGGATGAAGTTCATCCATATTTAAGCTATAATCCCGTATACGTAATAGTACAAACACTGTCTCACAGTTTAAATACAGGTCTGTCGCATCTTACGTGCATTTAACATGCGCGATTTCAGCTGTACGCGGTTGGCAAAAATAACCAAAACAAGAGAAAAACAAGAATTTAAATACTGTAGCTTTAGTGCGGGCGATTCCGCCCGCCATTACACTCAATGTAATTTTGACTACGTGCTGACAGCGGAATGTAACCCAAGCGTAAGATGAGACAGACTTGTACCAGTAAAGAAAAATTCCCTCACAGCCACCAGATCTTTTACTATAGGTCACTGATGACAACATAGCAACCTTTTATCCTAATTCTACATGTGCATCCTAGAACTGGGCTACCCCATGCAACTGAAAAACACTAAATTAAAGATGGAGAAGAAACTAAAGACATGTTCTGATTTGTGTCTGTGGGACTCTGACAATTACCTGACTAAAAGCTGGGGGACAGACACCCAGCTAAAGCTGAACAACACGCAGTGTAAGTCAGCAATGTATGTGTGCACAACAGTGCCTTAAAACTCACCTTGCACTCCTCTGTTCCTTCTTCAGGCAGGGCCATTCCCCCTGCACTGAGTTAGAGCAGCAGCAGGGCGTGCGCAGGAATTCGGACTCCTCCAGCCCTGGGGCTGTGGTGGGGAAAGCGAGAGAGCTCCTCTCCCCTGGGCCTGCAGCAGGGAGAGCGAGCTCCTCCAGCCCCCGGGCTGCAAAAGGGAGAGCGAACTCCTCCAGCCCCGCTCTCTCACACTCCCCGCCGCAGCCCAGGAGCCCGCCGATTATTGGGGGGAGGGGGGGCTGTGCCCCTACTTGCCCCCCTTGTGCATGCCCCTGGAGCAGCCTAAGGGCTACTCTAACTTACATTGACTAAAAACAGTCCCAAGGGGCTGAAACTGCAGGCTGGGATCAGTATGAAATCGAGCTGTCCCGTCCAGGACTCCTTTACGCAGCCACAGTACCTTTTCTCTGCCATGCTGCCTGCAAATAGGGAGATGGAGGGGCCTAGTATCCCCTGTGCCAGTTCTCTGCCGAGAACGGATCCTCCTTGCACTGAGGCTGGATTACACTGGCTTTAAGTACAGATTGTACCAGCAGTACAGGGCAAAACAGCCACACTCTTTAGATCAGGCTTTTAGCCCCACAAAGAGAGCAGTCAAACTCAGCATCCCACTATTTAAAACACACCACATGAATCTAAGTATGCACAAATGTCAATACTAATTTCCGCATTTATCATCCATTATAACTAAGAGGAAGAATAAATGTACAGCTATTTACCTTTAGCCATGTGTTCCTGCTGGGCACACTGTTTAAGCAGAGCACTAGAGAAACACGTCTCTGCTTAATTCCATCAGTGAAAAATCTGGTTAGCATTGTGACAAAGAACCACATACCCATTTAAAGAATGTATAGGGTGGCCATGTGTCCCTAAACACCGGGAATGTCCTTGTTTTCACAGCTTGCCTCTGTGTTTCACCGGGAACCCTGTAAATCCCCCAACATACTGTTCACGAGAAAGAGCTGCCAGCCAGCTGAGCTGGTGGAACTGACGCCATGCTGAGTAAATGCTCATGCACTCTAAGGACCACCCCACCACAAGCACACTCCACTCTGCCCACTGAGAAATCTCAGAATGAGCACCCACCTCCAACTGCACCTTCCCCTGCAGGCAGAGTCAGATCCATATCCTGTCAGTCTGGACAATGCTATGAATGATGAGCTTGCAGACAACTCATTTTTTACCAGTATTACTATATATAGGTGGCTGTCTACCACCCTTGGCTGCTATCCATGCTTGTGCTCACCTCTGCTGCACCATGGGGAGCAACAGATTGTGGCAGGGCTTGACAGGAAGGACACAGAGGACTCAGAGTGAATACAAGAGGGAGATTGTGGCAGCAGAAAAGGGGGAGGCAGGAAGTTGAGTGTTCAAGAGAGAAAGGAGGAGAAGACTGACAGACTGGGGAAGGGAGAGAAAGTGAGGGGGAAGAGAATTTAGGAAAACAAATAAAATGATAAAAGCACAGAAAACATGAGATGGAGAAGCAGGCAACTTCCTCTCTTACCTCCCCCAGTGGCCAAGTCCTTCTTATGCAACCTTTCTTGACTCCATTCAAACTATCCCTTATGAAACCCTTAAATCCAACATTTACATTACAAATATATCCCCTATGTAAATGCATGTTTACACGTCATTACCATTCCTATGAGCAATCTAGTCCCCAAAAAGGATGATGATAAAAATCCAGGAAATGGAGATTGAAGGCTACTGCTGTCCTCAATTCAAGCCCTTGAACCTAGATACCGCAGGGTTATTTTGCTGCAGTGTGGGATTTTACTAACTTTTGCAAAGTGATATTTAAATCCTTACATGAATATATTTTGGTAGTAATATGTACTGCACTCAATACGGTAAAACATTCCAAAAGCTAACACTTAAATTCCACTGTGCATACACAGACACAGACTTACAAAGTCTCATTGCCAAATTTGTGAACAGAGACCTTATATTAGGATTTATTCCCTAAACTAACATTCATGATTTTCCATTTATTTCCAAACTATCCATTTTTGTAAGGGAAAGGAAAAGAAAAAATATATTTGTGGGTGAAAAAGAATGGTGTGTGTTTAAGGGACAGCTTTGAATATAACTATGCTGCAGTTTTCATCTTTGCCATCATTTTTCTGCTGAGAAAAATAAAATTGATAAATAATTGATGGCTCTCTGTTATTTACTCTGTTCACCAAGAGGATGGTAAATGCCAGTGTCAAATATATTCTCAGTGTTGAAATTGTATTCAGAAAAAAATTAGCAATTCCACATAATCTCTTTCCTGTATTCTGCCCACTTTTAGTTTCTCTGTAACCTTCTCAACCCACTTGAGTGTTAACAGACATGCTTTCCCCTGCAGCACTGACCACTAAATGCACTGGGGTCAGATTGTACTGACAGGAGATTTTGTAACAAAGGGGGAAATGTTTCAGAACTAATATATTTCTTCTAGTTATAGGATGGATGCAACCCTTTTCTTTTTCCTGACACTTCCATATTATGCTGCACATTTTGACTGAGGACAGAGGCAGGCAGACAGTCTCAGAAAGAGCAGAATGAGAACTGAATAAATTGAGAGGACTGCAGTGTGTTATCACAGCAATTAAAGATGTCTTTTTGAGAACATCATCTTGGAATTAGCATCAGCACAACACAACAAAATCCCCATACAACCTCCCCAAAAACAACAGTATTAGTAAAGCCTATACACTTAGCCCTGGTCTACACTACAGAGTTAGGTCAACGAAAGGCAGTTTACTTCAACCCAACTCGGTAAGTGTCTACACTAAAATCCAGCTCCCATTGCTGTAACTCACCCGCTACACCTTCAGATATTGACAAGAACAACTTGGCAGCTGGGAGTCTCAGGTACCTCCCATATGCAAAAAACACAGCTTTATTCTCCTATCAATACAAACAGAGTACCTATGAAGTTACTGCCAAGGAGAATCTTTCCTCCCACTTGCTGCTTGTTTAGTCAGAAAAAAGAAAGATTAGGAAAGAAGTAAAATTCCATAAATTACACATTAATTTTAACAAAACAAACAAAAAAAAAGGCTGTAAGACATCAGGAAAAATATCAAGTCCCTAGACTGCATTTCTCCCCAGAGCATTATAAAATCCATTGAGCTTACATGACATAATGGTTTCTCTAAAAAGCTGCAGTAGAACTTACAAGTAGAATAGCATAAATACCTGGTGTGGCAGAGATTGTCATGGTAACTGCATATTTGTTTAATAGTGAATCACAGAGTAAACAGGTTGATAAAACCAAGCATTGTAAGATAATCTGTTAGGCTGCCCAAGAACTGTTGCAAAGCAGTGAGGTCTGATCCTGACAGATGTTGAGCATCCATTAGCTCAGGGGTTCTCAAACTGGGGGTCGGGACCCCTCATGGGGTCACGAGGCTATTACATGGGGGGGTCGTGAACGTCAGCCTCCACCCCAAACTCTGCTTTGCCTTGAGCATTTACAATGGTGTTAAATATATCAAAAAGTGTTTTTAATGTATAAGGGGGGGTCACACTCAGAGGCTTGCTATGTGAAAGGGGTCACCAGTACAAAAGTCTGAGAACCCCTGCATTAGCTCTAATGGAAATTTAACCTCAGTCAGCACTGCAGGATCAAGCTCAAAGCCTGTAATGCTGCTTTTTTTCTTGGTTACCAGCTTCAGAAAGTCACAATTCCTCAGGCTCATGAGAGGTCACAGTTAGTAGGCTGCTTAAACATATGATTAGATTGAAACATTTGGGTTCTGGTTCTGTAATCCTTGCTTTCATAGGTAGGACCTCCAACTTCAATGGGACTACGCATGTGAGTAAGTAACATTCAGGTGAGTAAGACCTGCAAGATTGGGCCCTGGTACCAGTCCAATGATTATGAGCCTGATTCATGCCAAGTAGTACTCAGGAATAGTCAAACTAAAATCAATGTAATATTATAAGGAAGGTATTGCACAAAGAAGGGCTGGCCCTGGATATGGGGGTGGTGTTGGAAGTTCCCACGGTGTACACCCACTGACTCCCCCTAGCAATTGGAAGTCCTGAATTATAGCAAGAATAACCCCCAGCACTTTCTCCTGGTTAAAAAAAAAAAAAAAAAAAAAGACATCTGAGCCAAATCAAACATTATTTCTCCATTAATGGCATTCTTAATTCTCTATTTACAGCAAAACTAATCGGAGTATAAATATACTAAATGAAAATATTTACCTGTTGTGAATAGGTCCTCTGAACTTTGAGTCAAATTTCCTTGGTTCACCTGCATTTAAAATAAGATATCATAAAAAACAGATCCTGGTAAAAATATGAACTATGTTCTTTTAACAGCAGTCCTTCAGGAACATCTTTCCGAGATGCCCAATGTAACCCGTTCTAGTAAATTAATTCTTGGGAGCGATACCAGTATCTTATCGCTTACTTTGACCTGCTCTGTGATTGCAGAAGAGGTCAGAGCTTTGGGTCTCTCTCTATCTTAGGTACTTATATAGCCATCATTACTTTAGTACCAAACAATCTTTAATGTATTCAATATCAAAACACTCTTCTGAGGTAGGGAAGTGCTGTTATGCCATTTTACAGATAGGAATGTGGCAGAGAGAGTCTGATCTGCCCAAGGTCACACAGGGAGACTGTGGCAGAACAGAGAATTGAACGTTGAACCTGTGTCTCCTGAATAAAAAGCGAATGCCCTAACCACTGGATCACCCTTCAAGAAAGCTAATGATTTGGAGCCATGTCTGTAGCTCCCATGCAACTACAGAATCTATATGGAGGCTAACAGAATTATGCTCACTCCAGGGTCTTACACCATGCTGCTTGGGATCGATGGCTTTTACAGGAGCCAATGCCACATCATGGCAGTATGCAGGGGTAATATATGGTCATTAGCTTACAAGGGGATTAACGTTAGGTCAGTTTGCCCTTCCTTTTCACATAGCTCACAGGAGATAATGAGGCAATCCTGGAGACTGCAGGCCAGTCAAGTTGTCCAGCAGGCAGGAAGGAAACCTCTATGGGTCTGATTTACCATTGCCCTGTATCTTCTGTAGTCATTTATACCAGTGCAAAGTGAATGGAACATTCCATCCTGCTACTTGAAATAGGTAGCATTTGCACTGCATGACTTCACTGGGTGTCACGCAATGATGAATCAGGCCTGGATCTTGAAACACAGAAGGAGAGGACATTCTGCAGAATGGGTGCTGGAACTAGGGGTGCTGCCACCCCTCCAAGCCTGAAGTGGTTTCCATCATATACAGGGTTTACAATTTGGTTCAATGGATCTCAGCACCCCCAGTATACAAATTGTTCCAGCACCCCTATTCTGGAGTAAGAAAGATGCCAAACCTCATACAGGATTGAAGTGATGACACAGGCTGGAGTTTCTGTTATTTTATTGCAGCATCCAAAGAATTGTTTTGTTTATTTGTTAAAACTGTTTCTTGCTGAATGTCCTGCCGAAAGCCTCAAAGAATAACACAGGCAGCTTTTGTTGTTTTTTTAAGGTTTTTGCTAATCCACCTGGCAAATCATCCTGCCACTTACACTCCTTTATTCTACCTGGCCCCTACAGGCCTTGTTGTGACAACAAAATCCACCACAGACATCGGGGGAGCAATGCATGAGAAAGGAGCGCAGGACTGGGCTGTATGGTCAACAGCAAGCCTCACCCCAGAGAATGGCAAGCCTGTAGAAGTGCCATTTTTTATAACAAAAGTTTAACTGTATCTGGGCTGATATATGGGCTTGAGAATGACAGTAACAAAAATAAACATCAGCTATGATATAGATGACACCAGTAACTATAACCAGATATTCCTTGCTACAGATAAGCATTTGCAAAGCCACAACTTCAGTGGTATCAGGCGTTTTTTAACAAATTAATCAAAGATGTCTTATGAGCATATGTTATAAAATACATCTGGCCAAAATAAGGAAAGTAGAGTGATTTTTTAAAGAAGTTATACATGGCCATTTCTGCAATTATTTTAAACAGGGCACTCTTCCCAATGTGTTTCTTCTAGATTCATACTTCATAAGAGAGAAAATGTTCAATGCTGTTTCAATTCCTTTTGGGCTTGTAGCTATTTATTCCTAAAACTACTCAATGAGAATATAATTGCAAGTGTTTGTTTGAAATAAAATGCTTTCTTTGCAACTCCTTCCCCTCCCCAAGCTCAGTAAAAGAAACCACAAAAAAACAAAACCATTTGATACCTGGTATTTTGCAGATTAATTCAGGTTTCAAATTAAACAGAAAATTTGCTTTTGCTGAAGTTGTGGTTTTGTTCATTAAACTCTTAATAAGCCCCAGAGGGTTTGGAAGAGGGAGTGTGTTATTAGAAAGAAACCAAAAATGAACATTCTTCAAGGAAAAGAAGAGGCATGAAAAACCTTAATTTAAAATCTCTCTCAGAAAAATTTAGCATCTTTCTCATGACCTCCAAAACTTTCTCTTTTCTACTGGTTCACAACTATTTTATCAAGGCTCATTCTGAATGTTATAGTAAATGTACCAATTTCCCTGGACCTCTTTCCTCCTCTCCCCCCCCCCCCCCAAAAAAAACCAACAACAACCACCGAACACTTATAGCAGTGGTTCCCAAACTTGTTCCGCCACTTGTGCAGGGAAAGCCCCTGGCAGGCCCGGCCGGTTTGTTTACCGGCCGCGGCCGCAGGTTCGGCCGATCGCGGCTCCCACTGGCCCCGGTTCGCTGCTCCAGGCCAATGGGAGCTGCTGGAAGCGGCGGCCTGCTTCCTGCTTCCAGCAGCTCCCATTGGCCTGGAGCAGCGAACCGGGGCCACTGGGAGCCACGATCGGCCGAACCTGCGGACACGGCCGGTAAACAAACCGGCCCGGCCCGCCAGGGGCTTTCCCTGCACAAGCGGCGGCCCGAGTTTGGGAACCAGTGACCTATAGAATTTCATAGGAATGAACTCAACAAAGTTCTATAGATACTAAATAGGCTTCTACAAAATTCATTCTAAAACCCACAGAATTTAATAGATAAGATCTATTTCAAGAAATCTGCAAACCAATCTATAAATTCTAATAGAAAACCATATCCCTGCCATAGAATTCTATACGGCCACTGAAACATTACCTAGAAAGGATCTCATTGTCTATTAAGGTCAGTAGAAAATTCCCACAAAAGCAGTTCTGCTAGCTTTCCTGGTCTCTCTTTGCTTCTCCTCCCTCTATCAGCACCTGTCTTGATTACCTGAGGCTCAGCCACTCCAAGACATAATGGGACACCCAAAATCCCCAAGCAGCCTGGTCTTGTGCTATCTGAAAAATTACCTACTTCTCTCTAAAATGTTTAGTAATGTATATACATTTTAAAATACATTACTACTCATTTTTTCCATGTAGAAAGAAGCAAAATACAACTTTTGTACACAATATTATCAATATATATATTACTACAGCACAAATTCCCATATCTATCTAATCCATTAGAATAAGATTATATACATGTGCCAAACAGGTCTGCTTCACAAAAATGAAAATAATGAATATATAAAAATACAATGTACATAAGATTCACGACTGTCTTCTCAAAATTTCTTTCCCAAATAAACTACACAGTTAGAGACTTAATTGTACTTTCCTCTCTCTCTCTCTCTCTCTGCCGGAATACCCGATATAAGCAGTTTGTATCTTCAAAACAGCTCACCAATCCAAGTTTATACAACACCTTCTCCAAAACAGCACCATAAGAGAAGACATTTATCTGTTTTCCAATGTTTTAATTTAACAGCTAAAAAAGTTACCAGTACTATTTTAACCCAACATTATATTTCATCCAGAGTTAATTTTAACTGCTATGTTCTTTAACAAAAATTTGAAGAAGATTTGTAATAATTCTATTGGCTGACTTCCCATTTCTGATGTAAACTAGCCATGTGAAACATTAGTAATAACTTCAATTAGTGCTGTTGTCAAATCTACCTGACAACTTCAACTCTCAAGGCCCAGATCCACAGAAGTAAAGCATCATCCTAAACCCCAAATTTAGGCACCTAAATCCCAGTTTTAAGTAATCCTCCCTGAGATCAACAAAACCCCTACCTCAGCTACTGCCTAAACTGACAGCACAAAAATTTGCAGGGTAAGAGTTCTTAAGGCGCCTACCTCCGGGCACGTGAGTGCTGCTACTTCACTCTGGCATCCAGACACCTAAGCCCCAGCACAATCCAGCAACAGGAGAAGTTAGGTGTTCACCTGCCTATTTTCTCTGCAGGGCCTGATCTGGTAAGAGTCCTCGGATCACACCTACCAGATCAGTCCCTCTTCAAAATCCTGGAAGTGGGGGAAGAGGTGGTGGTCATCTTATAAGTAGGGCTGTCGAGCGATTAAAAAAATTAATCGCAATTATTCGCAGTTTTAATCGCCCGGTTAAACAATAATAGAATACCATTTACTTAAATATTTTTGGACGTTTTCTATATTTTCAAATATAGACTTGGGGCTCCAACTCCCCTCGGAGCTCCGGGCTTTGTGGATCCCATTGTTATTCCAATGATTTCCTAGGGGTCTAAAATGCGGCGCAGTGGTCAGGCTAAGTCCCTTGTGGATCCAGACCCAAGTTCCTTAGGCCTTAATTCTGCAAACCCTAATGTACGCGAGGAACTTTGCACGTGAGTAGTCCCATTAGGTTTTCGTGCCTAAAGCTATAAAAATGCGTAAGTGTATGCACCATCAGGACCTCAGTCTGCATTCCAAACTATAATCCTGGTAAAAAGATTATGGGCCAAATTTGTCCCCAATAAAATTCCATTCACTTACCTGGACTAAAATCAAGGATTAATTTAGCCTGGTAGATTTTGCTGTTTCCTTACAATGATGACAGCTAGAAAATTATGTTTTCTCTCTATATGGCATGGCTGATTATTAGAGAAGAGTGAGACAATGTACTGTGAGACCTGGTCTACACTACAAAGTTAGGTTGACATAAACCGTGTTATACATTATTAACTCAACCTGTGTCTACACTACCGAGTCCCTTCCGCCGACCCAAAGGGCTTGTAAAGTCAACTTCTGTACTCCACCTCCACGAGAGGCGTAGCACTTTAGTCGACAACCACGCGTCGGTATGGGGATAGTGTAGACACTGTTGTATACAAGTCATTATGAGAAAATTCTCATGCCCCAGTTACAGAACAGACCTTCCCATTGCATTAGATTGTATACATTCTGTCACATGGTCCTGTCCTTGAGGCCTTTGCTACAGGGGTAGGTACTTACTACTGTCACTAGGCCCATTGAAGCTGCCCTAGTTTGCTGAGTATGAAGCACACCCAAAGTCTGCTGGTTTCATTCAGAAGTTTCTAGTGGGTAACTTTTGTCAGTATAGAGACTAGGGATTTCCAAAAGAGACATTGTAAATTTCAAAGCATACATATACACCTATATAAGACTTCAATAATAATTGCAGACTTATACATTTTTACAGTGACTTCTTGCTTTACTGTCAGCTGAGAATACATAAAAAATGAAAGAAGTAACCACTGTTAATACAGGGAAAACCATATACATTTCAGTTCATGTTACTGAAGAGAGAGGTATGTTTTGCAGACAATATTTTGTTTTTTAAATGTAGGGAACCTTACAGTTGTATTTAAAAATGATAACGATTCTTCCAATATGCAAGGGCATGAGCTTTTGGAGCAGGTAATTTTATTCTCTTTCTCCAAACAAGTAAAGCTGACTCATTGTTGATTTATGAGGGAAACACATATGGGTATACATGGAGACATACTGTATGGATTTGGAGGTGCAAAACAACATTATTTCCTAATAAGCACTATAACAGTATTGATTGTTGTTCTGTATGACCTATGTTTAGAAATGTTTGTTTTAACTTTTGGCCAAATTCTACCCTAAAATAAGCACACACACAACTCCTGTTGTATTCAATGTAATCTGAGCCTGCTTTTAGGGGAGCAGATCCTAAGAAACCCAATATTAAACATATGTCATCTATATTTTTATTCTACCAAAAAAAGTTAATGTAACATGACTAGATCTCATTTTAGAGACTATTTTTTATTATTAACAATGTTTTTAAAACTAGCATATATAGCAAATGCTAATTTCACTGGTGCAAACCAGTATGTAAATAGCATCTTTTAGTCATCCCAAGCATAGCAAAGCTAGTGGTTTCCGGTGTACCTCTTGGGATGTAATGTGTTGGCAATAACATAACAAACTATTGAGGGGGAAAATGTGAGCTCAATAGGCAGTTTGTTCACCTAGCTTACTTGTTTTTAGGGCCGCTTTTCAAATAACTATGCTAAAAGTAAAATTCTTCCATTTACACCTATATGCAAAAGAGCCACTAAAGAAAAATGCTTAGGATAAGTCAATTTATCACAAGTTCGCAAAGCAGTTCTGTGACCAGTGATAACTTTCCAGAAATCTCCTATCTTCTACAGGTTAATGATGAGAACTAAATTAAACCAGTTTATCAGTTCTGCCTCTCACAACAATTCAGAAAAGATGTAAAATAAAAGATCCCTGAAAACATCACTGTTTCTGCAACAGGTATTATAGAAAGGAAATGTAGGATGGTGCACATTTCTGGTGCCGCATGTCAAATAGTCTTTACTTCGTTTCCTGTGCTACTTAGTCGGATAGAACAGCACTACACCCAAAGTTCCAACACAGAGAATGTCAGTGTCAGAGGGACTCCGCAGCAGTGAAAAGAGGTAATACAGGAGATAAAGGCAAGTCTGAAAGTTAAACCCCACCTATAATAAACAACACTTACAGTAAGTTAAACCATAAGCAACGACGTCCATCTAAGTGACAGAGAAATAAGTCATCTACCTTAATAAAATAACTAAGGAGCAGCATCAAGACTACGCAGTGCTCAAATTTACAACCATTATGTCCATATGATTTTAGCTGCAGTGCGAAAAGGAATGCATTATTTACACTCACATTTGTATTACATAATATATATGTATAGTCAATGGAGCTATGCCAATTTACACCAACTGATGAGCTGGCCGTGTGTATGCATGTGTGTAAATATTCTCTTTTCGAACATTGTCTAAAATCATGTAAGCAATGTGGTTTTATATGGACCCCACTCTTCAGACTCAGGGCCAGTAAATCTGCCATCTTTGAAAACTGTTTGTTCAGTTCTGCCTCATTCTTGTCAATCATTTCATAGCAGCATGTTGTAAGCTACATTTCCACAGTATTGTTCACTCAAGTATCTCAGAGCTCTTTCCACAAACAAAGAGTCCAAACTTTAAAAGCTCAGCTGCATTTGCATTTAAAAAGCCTGACTGGCACTGCAAACGACAGATTTCGAACTTCCTTTTTGAAGATAATGAAGATAAAGTCAGGATGTAATAGTAGTGTATACTCTTTTAGTGAGCATTTCAATGTGCATTTTAGTTTCCTCGGTAATGTTTAAATACTGTGTCACCCACTAATGCTGATGAAGTTAGGATTCCATCAGCATTTCCATTAAAACCTCTGAATTAATATTATCTGGGTTTATAAAGTATTCATAAAATATGATCATGCTGGAAATAATAAAAAAATATCTTCCATGACAGACAGTACCCTCTTTTCCCACCAGGGAGGAAAGGCTGATCAGCACCTTGCATTATCAAGCTGCAAAGTCATAATGTTATGGTGAAAGGTACTAATGGCTCGCACACTAGAGATCATTGATACATAAGCACACAGCATGAAACTATCCATAGAAAGAGTTTGAGATGCCACGCAGCAACTGCCCTTAACTGTTGATAAGGGTACTACTGCATGAGTTAGAGCACTCTTCTTTGTATGGCCCGTTAGACCTTTCTGAGGCCAGCTCTACACTAGAAACTTTTGCTGACATAGGAAAATCACTAGGGGGGTGATTTTTAAGATATTTCTATACTGGAAGAAGCCCTAATGTAGACACTGTTATACCAGCATATTAGTGCATTATAGCTTATTTTGCTCATGGGGAAGTAGCATAAGCTATACTGGCAAAAGCATTTTTCTGCCGGTATAAACTGCACCTACACTAGGAATGTACTACACCACGCTATCAGCGTAGCTATCCCAGCACACCTTTTCTACTGTAAACATAGCCTGAGCCGCCTTTCTTTTGCAGATGTGGCTACACAAAAGGAGGGCTAATGGCCTGCCACCTGTTCCAGACCATTCATTTGAGGGAAGCCTTGGACTTGAGGTTTACTAGATGTAAAGTGAAGAGGCAGCAGGAGAAAAATGGGCCCAGAGTATGTTTAAGCAGTTGGATTCTGTTTGAATTTTGTGTGCGTCTTGGAGAGAGATGGGGGCCAAGGCAGCTGCTTCTTGGAACAAGGCAGTAGTGCCTTATCTGCCGTTCCTGCAGAAGAGAGCTGCCCATGTGCAGTTTGCTGGCACTGCTAGTCAAGGGAACCAGACTCGTATATTTTATACACAGGTGTTTTCTTAGCAGAATTTGTCTGACTTCATGTCACCAACTTCTGCTCTAAACGGGCACCTGACCAACAAAGCTCCCAAATGTGCTTTGTCTTGGCAAAGGGACAACAACAATTAAATGTACTATTTAACCTTTTTTCCCCCTTTCCACAGTTTCCCCCAGTCTTGGATGTCAAGAATATTAGCTGGTTCCCACCATTCTCTACAAATCTTGTGGAGGGGAAAGCTGGCCTAGCATGGACTGACGCCATCTGCTCATTTAGCTTTTAATTAGTCAAATATTCAAGTTTGAAAAAATATCTGCTGCATGTAGACAATATTCATTATTCATCAGAACATGTGCTCAACACTGTGAGCCCCGTCACGTGTTATAACAAACCCACTGACATGCCAAGTTACAGATACGGCACTGTGTCAATGTGAGTGCCTCGTATATTTCTGTTGACTATGGGGAGCACTGCACTGCAAGCTGCTACTACAATACCGCTGTACAGAACATCATTCACTGAGCATCCCGCAGTGCTGTACAACCAAAGCTGAATTAGAAACCATAGTTTAATGTCAGTGCTTCAGTATAGACATTACCTATGCTGACGGGAGAGGTTCTCCCATCACTGTGATTAAGCCATCTCCCCGAGAGGTGGCAGCTAGGGCACCTAGCAGAATTCTTCTGTTGACCTAATGCTGTCTACATGGGGACTTAGGTCGGCTTAAGTATGTCGCCCGGGGGGGCTTCTCTCCCCTCCCTCCCAGCGCTTGCGCCGTGAAACAGCTGGTTCGCGAGGCAGGGAGGGAGGAGAAGGGGGAATGCGGCGGCATTTCTTTTCCCCAAATGGCAGGAGGCTCTTCATTCAACTTGGCTTCTCAGCACTTGTACGGGCATCAGGGACAATATGCAGCACACTGTTCCCAAGGAGATGTCCCTGGCTAGTGAAGAGGAGCAACAAATAGGGAAGTTTTGCGAGGGAATTCTCCAGGTGAAGGAGGAGAGACTATGTGACAGGGCAAACCCGTTGTGCCCATTTTGGTGCAGTTAGACTAAAAATAAGGCCCTTTGTTTTCATTTTTACCAAAAAAGTCCCCAGGTTTTACAAATAGTATTATTCAGATTTTACCAGTTTCCACACAATTTTGAACCAGTCAAGTACCTGAAAAGCACTAATTACACTAAGAAAATCCAATCCATTACTTTAGGTAAATGTCTTTATGTTAATACATTAGTCCAAGTATAAATGCAAGGCTATCTGTTTAAGTAAAGCAATGTAGTGAAAGATACAGATGCATATGCATACGTATATGTACTGTTAATGCACAGTTCATGAAATAAACCCCAGAATTAACCTGCTTTGACTTTTAATACTCTTATTTTTCTCTCTTTGTTGCTTTTTTCTATCCTTCTGTCCCCCAATATTTACCCTGGAAACTGTGAAGTTAATTTTAATTTTTATAATAAACACTGTCAAGTTCTTGGGAAATTTTAACAAAATAAAAACTAAATACAAAGGGCCACGGTTAGAGAGGAGCTCGAAGAAATATATTTTAAAAGCTGCCTTTACTCATTAACTAAATTCAGACTTTGGTCTCATGCCTCATATCAGAAAAACCTTATCAAAATATTCACAGGCCCAGTACAATAAACACAGCAGACCCCATGACTCTGTTTGTTCTCTTCCACCTCAGCAAGCCCCTAAAATATAATTTTTACCACAAAAGAACTTTGGCAGCTTATAGCTCCAGAGTCGCTGTGTGTGTGTAGCAATACTGCTGGCGAGTACAGGACACAGGTTATGTTGTCACACACAAGCCACTTAAACCAAGAGTGAGCCCAGAACAGAAGGTAAGGGCAAATTGAGAAGAAACATAGAATCATAGAATATCAGGGTTGGACGGGACCTCAGGAGGTCATCTAGTCCAAGCCCCTGCTCAAAGCAGGACCTAATCCCAACTAAATCATCCCAGCCAGGGCTTTGTCAAGCCTGACCTTAAAAACCTCTAAGGAAGGAGATTCCACCACCTCCCTAGGTAACCCATTCCAGTGCTTCACCACCCTCCTAGTGAAAAAGTTTTTCCTAATATCCAATCTAAACCTCCCCCACTGCAACTTGAGACCATTACTCCTTGTTCTGTCATCTGGTACCACTGAGAACAGTCTAGATCCATCCTCTTTGGAACCCCCTTTCAGGTAGTTGAAAGCAGCTATCAAATCCCCCCTCATTCTTCTCTTCTGCAGACTAAACAATCCCAGTTCCCTCAGCCTCTCCTCATAACTCATGTGCTCCAGCCCCCTAATCATTTTTGTTGCCCTCCGCTGGACTCTTTCCAATTTTTCCACATCCTTCTTGTACTGTGGGGCCCAAAACTGGACACCTCACCAATGTCGAATAGAGGGGAACTGGAGGCCTCACCAATGTCGAACTGGAGGCCTCACCAATGTCGAATAGAGGGGAACAATCACGTCCCTCGATCTGCTGGCAATGCCCCTACTTATACAGCCCAAATTGCCGTTAGCCTTCTTGGCAACAAGGGCACACTGTCGACTCATATACAGCTTCTCGTCCACTGTAATCCATAGGTCCTTTTCTGCAGAACTGCTGCCTAGCCACTCGGTCCCTAGTCTGTAACAGTGCATGGGATTCTTCCGTCCTAAGTGCAGGACTCTGCACTTGTCCTTGTTGAACCTCATCAGGTTTCTTTTGGCCCAATCCTCCAATTTGTCTAGGTCCCTCTGTATCCTATCCCTACCCTCCAGCGTATCTACCACTCCTCCCAGTTTAGTGTCATCTGCAAATTTGCTGAGGGTGCAGTCCATGCCATCTTGCTGAGGGTGCAGTCCACGCCATCCAAACCTGATAACTTGTGCTGTGGAGAGGCTTGCACTCTGTATTGCCTCAGTTTACAGCGTAAGGCCTTCCATAGATTAAACATTTAAAAAAAATAACTTCTTTGTGGTATGATTTAGAACCTGTAACTTTACTACATACCAGCACACTGTGGCTTACTACCTACAGGATACTACACCGAGTTTATTGCCCTGTGTAAAGGGCAGTGTCCACCACCCACTACCCAAGAGCATCCCAGCAAAAGGAAATGGGACTTAGAAAGGGGAAAATCTATACCCCTGCTTTACTAGGTACAGATTACTCCCCCTCCTCCCCCCCGCCCACTAGGAGCTGCCCAATCCCCACCCACCTGCTGGGGTAGGGTACCAGGTGATCAACCCTTGCTCTGTCTCTGCCTCTCCCGGCAGCTGGAACCCAGATGTTGGGAGTTTGCATGGGAAATGAGGTCTCTCTCTCCCTTCCTCCTCTGCACTGACACATCAGCCAAGATCTAGCCCTTAATAAATATATTTAACAGGTCTGTTCTCCCACCCATCCCCACCTATCAGGCAGGCAGGCAAGATTTCTCAGCCCCTGAAAATAGGAGCAGGCCAGGTTTTCAAAGGCATAATGAATTTCCAGTAGGAATTTACTTTGCTTATAGACATTCCTGCACTTGGCCTACATTGTACTGATGAAGCTTGTTAATAGGGGCAATTTCCTATGCTCTCAGGATGTCTGTATTCAGCGGAACGGTTTGATAGCATAGGCAGTGGGGCAAGATACAATACAATGTGTAACAGCAAGTGGGCTACTTTCTACAAACAAGATCATCTCTATTAACAGTACACCCACATGGTAATAGGCTTCAGTTGGGTTAGCTACAGCATACCTGCATAGATTCTGATTTGGTGCAAAGAAAATGCACCTTGGAAGATATATACATTTGTGGATCACATCTGAGTGTAAACGAACTCCACAATACTTCTACAATGAAAGTCAATACCTTCTAATTTATAGGCAAGAGGATAAAAATAGACAAAGTGCTCCAGAAAATGATCTCTAACTCAAATGGAGATTTTCTTCTCCAGCAATCAAACAAACTGGGGAATGTTATCCAACGGTGACATTGATTAACAAAAATAAAACCACTGCACTACTGCAAATTTCTTCCAAGGACTACAGCTCACCAGCAAAGTCACAATGCTTATTGGGGCACAGAGCAGTACACCAGCGCTCAGCCTGTCTTGTTTTTCTTTTTCTAAACTTTGTCACAAATCCATTATGGAATATAACTGTTTACATAAGAAACACTAAATACATTAAAAGCCAAACACACAATCAAATTCCTTGACAAAAGTACGCTTCAGAATTATAGGAATTTCTTCACTGAAACACACATATATCTGTGATTATAGTTTCACATAACTAACCATGAGCACACACTGCTTATTCTCACTCTCCTTCTCCAAGTTACACATCAAATCCTCTCCCCAATTACTGAAGTTGTCTCTAAAGAAGGAATAGAGAGAGTAGAAGCAGGAAGGAGTTTGTTGTTGTTGTTCTAGGTAACCCCTTCTTTTAAAAAAACAACAACAAAACCAAAAAAAACCCAGCTCACTTGCTAAGTGTCATATCAGCAACATTTTGAAAACAAAAACAAAACATTTAATTCTGAAAGCTGATTAAAACCTTTAGGAATTTGGGAGGCATGGGGGAAGTAGCCACTGGTGTGGAATAATTACATAGTCATTTTCTTGCTAGAATTAAAAACGGAGATGATAATCACTCTTCACAGACTAGACAGATCTATTTCATAGACTATTTTATAATAGGAATTTTAGGTTGAATTATTGTTCCATTACAATAAATACGTCAAATGAGATTTAACTTCCCAATTCCAAACTCTAAAAAAAGTCTAAATAATCAACAAAATTACTTCTGTCACACTTTATTACACTACAGTGATTTTTTAAGTTAAATCATTTGTCTAAAATGAAAATCAGTTATAGTTATACAAATTCTACCTTCTGTCTGCCATTAATTGTAGCTACAAGCTCCATACTGGAAAAGATTACATGATTTTGCAAATAATGGAGGAAGTTAGTTAAAGCCACTTAGGGCCTGATCCAAAGCCCACTGAAGTCAATGGAAAGACTCCAGTTGACTTCAAAGGGCATTGGCTAGAGCCCTTATGAAGCATTTCATTTTTTGAGAACACAAGGAGGTAGGTAAATTACCATGTTTCCCGTAGTAGTTTTCTTCTTCCCTAGCCATATTACTGCTTCCTGATCAGTTTAGCAAGCTATGTCTAAGAGGGGTATTAACTGCAGACTTCTGTGCTGGAAGCAGTTTCCCCAGTAGGCTTAATCCACAAAAGTACTATTCAACCAGGTTTAAAAATAAAGCTGCTTGGAGTGGCATAGGCTCCTCCAGTAGGAATGGAAACTTACAAAGGAGGCAGGGCTTTCTGCTAATAGAAAAATGATATCACCCACTGCTCCACCTACCTACTCCAGACCAGTCTGGGGCTATAAATGTCAGAGAGTAAAGGGAAGCTCTCTTAAAGCTCTTATTAAGTTGTACCATATTTATAGGGGGAAAACATCGAATGAGAGTTCATCTGAGAAAATGAGAGTGGGGATCAAAGTCAGGCTTACTACATAAGAGCAACAGACTTACAACTAGTACTATGGAGCCTCTATCAAACTAGAAAAAGAATCCGTGACAAAAACTGGCAACACATGGCAAAATAAGAAGTCTTTGGGAAGATATAAGTATCGACATGCCCAGCAAAGCAAGAGTAAGGGAGGTCACTAAAGGTGCAAATTCTGCTGTTCTTGGGCAAATCTGTGTGTGTGTGTGTGCGCGTGCTTCTCTTGCTATTACATACACATGTATACTCTATGCAAATCTATATTATATAGATACACATACTCTAACACACTGATTTTTTTTAAATTCTGTTACAGCTGTAATTCCATGATGATTTGTAGTTGCTATGGGGCTTGTTAGTGGAAGTCAAAATGAGACTCTCAGTTAAGCACGGCCCATACATTTGGTGGAAAAAAATTCTATGATGAGTGCCAATGTCAATTTATTGTGGATTTCAAAAGATTTTCATTTTCATCAATTCCAGGCGACTGGAGAGTAGAAGCTTTCAGATCTCCTGGAGTAATTAATTCCACTCACTAGTTGTCTTGCTTTGATATAGTAAAAATTGTATCTATGTAGAAAGAAAATTTTGCTGTTAACTACTTGCAAGTGTGGAGGGTTTTTATATATTGCAATTAATGTTGGGGGGGTTGTTTGGGAGGTTTTGTTTCTTTTTTTAGGGGTGCTGTTAGAGCTGAAAAATTACTCTGTTTTTAACTCTGGAAGACAGCTTGAAAATACCATTGCAATTTAAGGTATATCTTTTCTATTAATATTAATTAGATATTGATACGATGGTAGTGCCCAGAAAGTGTACGGTACTCCCCAAACACAGAGGAGTAGACAGTACTATTACCTTCTGGGAGTTGGAGATACCCTGCAATACCAAGGATTAATTTGGGGTCCTACGGAGATTTGTGATTCACAGCCCCCACCATAGAACATCTGTCTGCTTTTAGTCTCAAAGTACCCAAAGGTGCACATTTCACTTCTGCCATGACAACAGGGTTAATAGAACTATGCAAACATTAGTGAGCAGTTGGACATGTGTCAAGTGGTAATTGCTACAAAAAGTTAACAAGTTTTATTTATAACTATGAGGCTGAATGGGAAAATAGTTGAAAACCTGAAGATGATCTATGGATACTACTCTACTTTAATGGAGAATATTAAAATGAAGCCCTGATTAACTGAATTGATGTCCCAGAAAACCAGATGAGATTCAGATACGCTGATTTGATAATGGCCCTGAGGGTATGGATACATTTGAACTCAGTTTCATTTATTGTCTTCACCTTGCATGCATAACTCCTACAGCTATCAGTGGGCTGTATCCTTCCCTCCCCCCGCCTCCTTGCAGGCTAGCAGATTCAACGCTGACAATGTATTTGAGCAGTGTGTAGACCTGAAAACCTCTCCTCTGGCTGGCTCCACAAATGCAGCTCTTTGGAGCCAAAAGGAAAGACTCTTAGAGGAATCCCACAGACCTCATGAAAAGCAGGTAAGTGTCAATACTTAAATTTTTTTTTTTAATCTATTTTTGTTTCTGTAGTGGCTAAGGCTAAGGCCTTGGCAACTTCAGAAATAAAACTGTCAATGGAAAGGTGGCATTGAGCCCATAGGAAAGGTTTGCCTTCCTTAATATTAATTTTATTTTCTCCTGGTTTTTCCTTGCTACAGCACTTACAGTACTTTAAAGGGCAAGCCTGGTCCTGCACACCCTGGACAGGAAACCCAGTAAGAACATAAGAACGGCCATACTGGGTCAGACCAAGGTCCATCTAGCCCAGTATCCTGTCTTCCAACAGTGGCCAATGCCAGGTGCCCCAGAGAGAATGAACAGAACAGGTAATCATCAAGTGATCCATCCCGTCACCCATTCCCAACCTCTGGCAAACAGAGGCTAGGGACACTATCCCTACCCATCCTGGCTAATAGCCATTAATGGACCTATCCTCCATGAATTTATCTAGTTCTTTTTTGAACCCTGTTATAGTCTTGACCTTCACAACATCCTCTGGCAAGGAGTTCCACAGGTTGACTGTGCATTGTGTGAAAAAATACTTCCATTTGTTTGTTTTAAACCCGCTATCTATTAATTTCATTTGGTGACCCCTAGTTAGTGTGTTATGAGAAGGAGTAAATAACACTTCCTTATTTACTTTCTCCATACCAGTCATGATTTTATAGACCTCTATCATATTCCCCCTTAGTCCTCTTTTTTCCTAATCATTTTTGTTGCCCTTTTCAGAACCTTTTCCAAGTCCAATATATCTTTTTTGAGATGGGGCGACCACATCTGCATGCAGTATTCAAGATGTGGGCATACCATGGATTTATACAGAGGCAATATGATATTTTCTGACTTATTACCTATCCCTTTCTTAATGATTTCCAGCATTCTGTTCGCTTTTTGACTGCCGCTGCACATTGGGTGGATGTTTTCAGAGAACTATCCACAATAACTTCAAGATCTCTTTCTTGAGTGGTAACGGATAATTTAGACCCCATCATTTTATATGGGATTGTGTTTTCCAATGTGCATTACTTTGCATTTATCAACATTAAATTTCATCTGCCATTTTGTTGCCCAGTCACCCAGTTTTGAGAGTTCCTTTTGTAGTTCTTTGCAGTCTGCCTGGGACTTAACTATCTTGAGTAGTTTTGTATCATCTGCAAATTTTGCCACCTCATTATTTACCCCTTTTTCCAGATCATTTATGAATATGCTGAATAGGACTGGGCCCAGAACAGACCCCTGGGGGACACCACTATTGACCTCTCTCCATTCTGAAAACTGATAATTTATTCCTACCCTTTGTTTCCTATCTTTTAAACAGTTACCGATCCATGAGAGGACCTTCCCTCTTATCCCATGACTGCTTAGTTTGCTTAAGAGCCTTTGGTGAGGGCCCTTGTCAAAGGCTTTCTGAAAATCTAAATATCCACTGGATCCCCCTTGTTCACATGCTTGTTGATCCCCTCCATGAATTCTAGTAGATTGGTGAGGCATGATTTCCCTTTACAAAAAACATGTTGACTCTTCCCCAACAAATTATGTTCATCTACATGTCTGACAATTTTGTTCTTTACTATAGTTTCAACCAGTTTGCCCGGTACTGAAGCCTGTAATTGCCAGGGTCACCTCTGGAGCCCTTTTTAAAAATTGGCGTCACATTAACTATCCTCCAGTCATTTGGTACAGAAGCTGATTTAAATGATAGGTTACAGACTACAGTTAGTAGTCCTACAATTTCATATTTGAGTTCCTTCAGAACTCTTGGGTGAATATCACGTGGTCCTGGTGACTTATTACTGTTTAGATTATCAGTTTGTTCCAAAACCTCCTCTAATGACACCTCAATCTGGGACAGTTCCTCAGATTTGTCACCTAAAAAGAATGGCTCAGGTTTGGGAATCTCGCTCACCTCCTCAACCATGAAGACCGACAGAATTCATTTAGTTTCTCCGCAATGGCCTTATCGTCCTTGAGTGCTCCTTTAGCATCTCGATCGTCCAGTGGCCCCACTGGTTGTTTAGCAGGCTTCCTACTTCTGATGTACTTAAAAAAAATTTCCTATTACTTTTTGAGTCTTTGGCTAGCTGTTCTTCAAATTCTTTTTTGGCCTTCCTAATTATATTTTTACACTTCATTTGCCAGAGTTTATGCTCCTTTTTATTTTCCTCACTCAGATTTAATTTCCACTTTTTAAAGGATGCCTTTTTGCCTCTCACTGCTTCTCTTACTTTGTTGTTTAGCCACAGTGGCACTTTTTTGGTTCTCTGTTTTTTAAATTTGGGGTATACATTTAAGTTGAGCCTCTATTATGGTGTCTTTAAAAAGTTTCCATGCAGCTTGTAGGGATTTTACTTTTAGTGCTGTACCTTTTAATTTCTGTTTAACTAACCTCATTTTTGTGTCGTTCCCCTTTCTGAAATTAAATGCTACAGTGTTGGGCTGCTGTGGTGTTTTCCCCACCACAGGGGTGTTAAATTTAATTATATTATGGTCACTATTACCAAGCGGTCCAGCTATATTCACCTCTTGGACCTGATCCTGTGCTCCACTTAGGACTAAATCAAGAATTGCCTCTCCTCTTGTGGGTTCCAGGACTAGCTGCTCCAAGGAGCAGTCATTTAAGGTGTCAAGAAACTTTATGTCTGCATCCCGTCCTGAGGTGACATGTACCCAGTCAATATGGGGATAGTTGAAATCCCCCATTATTTTTTTTTTATTTTAATAGCCTCTGTAATCTCCCTGAGCATTTCACAGTCAGGTGGTCGGTAATATATCCCTACTGCTATATTCTTATTATTCGAGCATGGAATTACTATCCATAGATATTCTATGGTACAGTTTGGTTAATTTAAGATTTTTACTTCATTTGATTCTATGCTTTCTCTAGTGCCACTCCCCCGCCAGCACGACCTGTTCTGTCCTTCCAATATATTTTGTACCCTGGTATTGCTATGTCCCATTGATTATCCTCATTCCATCAAGTTTCTATGATGCCTATTATATCAATATCCTCATTTAATACAAGGCACTCTAGTTCACCCATCTTATTATTTAGACTTCTAGCATTGTATAAGCACTGTCTCTTTTTAGCTCTCTGCTGTTACATGTAGTGCCGTGGCACCCAGACCGTGGCCTCTGTAAGGAACCTAGAAGGAGGATGTGGACAGGAGTCTAGACAGGGCACTGGAGATCAGTGACAAGGTCTGTAGAGCAGGACCAGTGGCTTGCTGATATGAGAAGTGCTTCCCTGTGGAGAGGAAGCCTGGGAAAGAACCAGCAATCCTCCTGCGTTCTTTCCCAGGAAACAGGTGGAGGATTGCTATGCACAAGACATAAATCTGCACTGTAGGGTTGCCAGCCTTTCTCCACATAACCCTTTAACTAAACAACCCTCTCCTAACATAACCAACTGCTTCACTGGACACCCACAAATACTAGTGTTGGGGGGAAAACAAAAAACCTGTCTCCCCCTAAAGGGTATGTGGAGATGTACAAAAGGGGGGCAAAGTTAAGGTTGTGGTGCATGGGCAGTGGGGGCAGTACGGTAGCTATGGCAATGTTAAGATGGGTATAGGTGGGTGGAGGAGGAGAAAATATGTACTCTTGGGTGTCTTAGTTTTAGTTTCTTTGCCTTTGGGGTGTGTTAGGTACACTATATGTGCAGCAACCCTCAATGCTTCACAATGAAGCTTTTGTGTATTAATAGAGGGATCCGGACTGTGGAGTCGCAATTTTTACATTTTTGAAATTCCAATGACTTAGCTGGAATTACTCCTGACGTATGCCCTTTCCATTGATTTCAGCAGGCTTTGTATCAGGCTCTTACCCCAGTGTGAGCAAAAGGAGAATCAGCTCCATAGATTGCACAGTACTCTGGAATCCTTTGGCTTGAAATAAACTACAAAAGTAAGCTATAATTATTATTATTCACACAGTTAAGTTAAGCTGCTTCTACAGATTTTATATCTGCAAATCCAGATATCCATTCATAAGGAGTATCTTGTGGATGGTTACACACTTGCATGAGTTGGATTTAGAGCAATGTACATTCATGAAAGTCAAATATGGATATAAGGATTCTTCCTCTTTATTTTTTTAAGTTTGACAAAAGTTTGGATTATTTCCAGGTAAGCACACAAGTGCAATGGCTCCTAATAGTTTACTATGTTTACTCAAAACTCCACACAAACACACAAACTTTTTGCCTTGCTCTCAGAACTCAAAATACCAACAGTGCTATGAACCAGCTGTGAGCTAGAAAAACATTTGGGTATTGGTTTCCACATGAACACATCAAAACACACCCACTTTTCTTCTAAAATTCCTATCTACTGTAGGACCTGAATACTCATTTATTTAACTAGCTGTACAGCATGTAAGAATGCTGGAAACAAAATTGGATGTTTTATTCCAGTGCCTACAAAATGTTCCCACATTAATAGCTCTTAGATCATGATGCTAGTACTTGTGATCTGGGAGCAGACTAAAATGTCTGGGTGTATTTGTGCATGCACCACATTCTTCTGTCTGTGAAATGGACTGATTGTTTATTTACTAACTGAAAACAAGATACTACATTCCGAAAAATAATTGTGCTTTTGCAGCCAATTTTATTATGACAGAAAACATAACCCACGGCTGGCCAAATCCAAGTAGTTCCACCTAAGTCAGTGTGATTATTCACATGAGGAGGGAAAACACTAAATGTCAGTCTTTTAATGACTTCTCCCCATCCTCCCCATTTAGTGTGAAAGGAAAGAAGGTAACTGAAAGGAGGCAGAGCAAGCAGGTTTTGGAAAATGCAAAGCCAAGATACTAACATGCCTGCAAAAAGCTACAGACAAGGAGCTTTCCCAGAAGGGGCTACTTTTGGATGTCCTCTCTAATAGATTCATCAGGTTTGAGTCACGGGACTAAGAACTGGAGGAACATTTTTTATTTGTGTTATTTTCTTCACAAGCACCAGGGGTCACCCAATGAAATTAATAGGCAGCAGTTTTAAAACAAAAGGAAGTACTTCTTTACACAATGCACAGTCAACTTGTGGAACTCATTGCCAGGGGATGTTGCGAAGGCCAAAACTGTAACAGGTTCAAAAAGGAATTAAGTAAGTTCCTGGAAAATAAGTCCATCAACAGCTATTAACTAAGATAACAAATAAGATAACTAAGATAACAAATAAAAATACACAAAATGGGTTGATGTTCACATTATGTTACCATAGATGTGAAATACAATACAAAATGCACTGTGAACAGCAGCCAGTGCCAACATGTCTGGTTTGTTTACTCTAGGTATTGTGATATCTACATTAGAAAGTGAGCAAAAGAAATTGCAGCTGTTGTGTCAAATTGCAGCTGTTGTGTCAAATCTAAATGCTTGAAGTTGTTTTTATGAAATAATCTAGCCACACCTCTCTTTAGCCATTCACAGTATTTGAGAGTAAATTCCCAATGTACAATCCTGGCTGGTATCTAGTTTCAGTGTTACTTGTAGTGAATATGATTAAAACACCAATTCTGAAATTTCAGTTGTAAAACACACACAGGCAGCACTGTTGATTCCCATGACAATTTTACACAACAGGGCTGGATTAAACCATATAGCAACAAAAGTTAACAGACTGCTTAATAAGGTCAACCTTGTTGCCTGAATCTGTGGTAAACAATGATGCAAAAACATCTCATCCAGTAGTTCACTATGGCCACCTGAATAAAGCTCTACACAGTCTGTATATGAAACCACATACTCTGCCACTGCAAAACAAAGCATCATTTGTAATATTTACTAATCAAGCTACTTATCATATCCAGCATATCTGAACTACTATTGAACACTATGATTTTCTAAGATTTTTACCTATTTTAAAATATTAACCACTGCGTGTGAGCCAGTCTCACTGCGAATGAGCTCTCTTCATTATACCAACTGTAAGTGTCCAATTTCCCTGCTTCTTCGCTATGCTTTAAGAGAATGGAATTAAAGAAGCAGGATAGCCAAATGATTGCAGTTTTTATATATGCCTGGCTCCATTTGCACTGCCTCTCTCAAAGTCTGCTTCAACAATTCCTATATTGGACTATCATTCAACACATATCTATTTACCAGCTGTCAAAAGTAAATTTAGAGTACAGAGGGGCATATTAGAAAGCACACAACAGACATTGCTAAGCACAGATATACACTAGCTTAGAATTTTGCCAGCAAGCTATTAATCAACCCTAATGAACTGCTGTTTTCTATTTAGAACACTATTAGTTTCTTATGGTTTGTTGATGTTTGAGCCACAATGACACCGTCATGTGGCTAGAAAAAGTGTTGCCTTTAAGTACACATTAACAAATAATGTAGTGGGGCCTGTACGTATATACACTGATTCCCTCTACTGGAAGTAAACAGATCTGCTCAAGTGTTTATACAAAGGATGTCAGCCCTAATGCTACAAAGAGCTAGTGGAGATTTTCCAACAGAGCCAATGGTAGCAGAGGTTTGTAATTTGGTGCAAAAGCCATGAGTCCACTTGTCACCCAATCTATGCAGTCACTGAATGTCTGAGGTCTTTATTTCCTACCTCAGTACTTCATTATATGGCAGACCGTACCGTGCATTCTTTATAAGATCATTTACAATATGTTGTTATGGAATGGTACCATTGAATTATTGCTTTAAAAGTTAATTGAAAATTGTTGTAGAGAATGCTGCTGTGGCTAATTAGGTACTTCAGTAGTTTTCTGACACTCCCACAGGTCCTTGTGCGCTGTGGTTGGTTTATGCATTAAGAATTAATAAACTGAGCTTTTTAAAATAATGATATGAAGTACTGTATACTGTTTGCCTTTACATCAGTTTAATAGCATTGCATGTTGTGGGTGAAATGTTACCATTTGTTGAGCCTAAATGAGTATATGCAAGATTTATAAAGATGTGGCAAAAAAAACAGTTAACAAAAATGGCAAGATGGCAGATAGTGATCAAGTGATGTCAATGAGATCTGTGTGGGTGCAGAGGGTCTGCCCCGTAGAACTCATTGCAAGATCAAGGCCCTAGTTCAGTAGTGTAATATTTTAACTATTTACAAAATAAAGGTAGCATAGTGCACAATATTTGCTAAAAATTCTCAGATCTTAAATTGGATTACAGTAGTAGCTCTTCTACCACACTACTAAACTTTACATCATTCACTTGTCCATCTATAAATAATAGTCAGGTACAGACAATGTCAAGCTAAATCTGTCTAACAGTGAAAACTAGCTTTTCCCCTCCTCTTAATTTTTTAAGCAAGCAATTTACATAATGCAGTACATATCAAGGTTATGTTTTCCTTCCAACACTGAGCTCCCTCCAATTGCTGTAAATTTACTCAAAAGCACTTTCTCCTATGCCTCTTGATGCAAGCTCCCAGAACGCAATGCTTTTAAAAGATCTAACTGGCTGCCACTGCAGATGGAACAACAAAATATAAGGGTAAATTTTAAATAATAATTAAAGCTGTTTACCCCCTTCCTATGACAATGCTGCCTCATCTAAAACAACACGGAGTGGTGACCACCAGGACCTAACCACATCAGCCACACCATCAGGAGCTCATTCACCTGCACATCTACCAATGTGATATATGCCATCATGTGCCAGCAATGCCCCTCTGCCATGTACATTGGCCAAACCGGACAGTCTCTAAGTAAAAGAATAAATAGACACAAATCAGACATCAGGAATGGTAACATACAAAAGCCAGTAGAAGAACACCTCAATCTCCCTGAACATTCAACAACAGATTTAAAAGTCGCCATCCTTCAACAAAAAAACTTCAAAAACAGACTTTAAAGAGAAACTGCAGAGCTACAATTCATTTGCAAACTTAACACCATTAATTTGGGCTTGAATAGGGACTGGGAGTGCCTGGCTCACTACAAAAGCAATTTTCTCTCTCTTGGTATTGACACCTCCTCATCAATTATTGGGAGTGGACCACATCCACCCTGACTGAATTGGCCTTGTCAGCACTGGTTCTCCACTTGTAAGGTAACTCCATTCTCTTCATGTGCTAGTGTATCTGTGCCTGTATCTGTAATTTTCACTCCATGCATCTGAAGAAGTGGGTTTTTTACCCACGAAAGCTTATGCCCAAATAAATGTTAGTCTTTAAGGTGCCACCAGATTCCTCGTTGTTTTTGTGGATACAGACTAACACGGCTACCCCTCTGATACTCTGCCTCATCCAGTTTCCCCAGAAAAACATTTTGCAATAATTATTTGTGCAAGTCATGTAGCAGGAACTAGACATGTCAAAAATACAAACCAGCACAGGTTAGTTTTCATTTCTGTACAGGGGCTATATGTATTACATTTTGCAATACATTACGTACATAACAGAGTTTACTTTGAATTCAAAGGGCCTGATACTGTGAGATGCTGCCCATCTGCTACTTCAGCTGACTTCAGGATGAGCTGATTCTTTCTCTCTGGTATTTTTAAGGTGCCTGCCACATCAGCAGTTACAGGTGCTCAGTTCCCCTCAGGTTCAAGCTGTACATTTTGACAAATTTTGGCCAGGATTTTCAAATGTAGGTGCCTAAAATTAGGCTCCTATGTCCATACTTCGGCACCTGATTTTCAAAAATGCTGAGCACCCCAGCTGCTCCCAGTGACTCTAGTTACAGCTAAGGGTACTTGGCATCTCTAAGGGCCAGATAGCACTTTCTGCAATAAAATCTGCAGGAATGGTAAGGGAGGAAAAACCCAGGTGAAGTTCCAGGATCTAGCAGGCTTTTTAGGAGGCATGGGGCCATCTGCACTAAAATCCTGTACTTCCATGACAGCTCTATACCATGAGCAGCCCCCATGTGGCCAAATTTCCAAAGTTCCCACACTAAAATTCTTCTGAAATTAAAGACATCATGGGATACCACTGAGATTTTTAACATGCTACCTTTTATACTGCCACCACAGGAAGCACAGAACTGTATATTAAGGCAGTTAATATACTGCAATTTAGCTGATCACTGAATAGTAATCCCACAAGGCCGGCAAGAACATCAAGAGTTAGCGCAGATTTTACAAAATTCCTTCTGACATGAAATGATACAGTGTTTGCAATAAAACTACGGAAAGGGTTATACACAGTTTCCTTAGAACTCGTTCTGAGCTTGCTTATCAGATGTTCCCCAGTATTCTTCTTCAGGAGTGAAGCATTTCCTGGACAGTCTGTCTCTCTTTCTGCCTATCAACTCAAAGAACAAAATCATGCCTACTGCAGAATGAAAGTGTTAATAATCATTAATCTTCAACATACACATCTCTGTTGTAAAGCAATTGGCTAATTAGCCCTGTGGTGTACCCTAATAACTTTCAACCACTCAGACTGAAGGCCACTAGGATGGTTTCAACTGGTAAAGCAAGTCTGTTTTAAAGACATTTCAGGTTGTACAATGTCAAGTTGTATCACAACTATCACCCATTTGTCACTCATTACTTAAGGCTCTATTCACCATTAAAGAGCCATGGCCTTTTACCTGGAGCCCTTGCCTTCATGCCCAGGCCAAACAATTGCATGGAGATGGGTCACTGTTGTGAGAATTTGGGCCAGAGGAAGCTAATCAGGGCTGCACGTTTCAGGGGTCTATTCTGGCTATGCTCACACATGTCCTCTCTCTTTGTGCAATATAAAATAAAAGAGTAACATGGCTTGCTTACATTTCCTTCTTAGAAATGCAGTGTAAATTTTCAGAAATGTGCCATTTAAATGTACATATTTAGAGGCGGCAGATGCTGAAATAAGTGATTTGCATGAAGAAGGAAGAACCAGCCCAAAAATATAAATTTCAGAACTGAGGAAACAAAAAAATGGGGGGCAGTTGTCTAGTTAAACCTGACGTGATCAGTTTTACCATATGTACCACCTTTCTTCATAGTTTGTGCTCTCCAGTTCAAAAGAGAGAAATGGCTGTCATTAAAACAATTATAAGCTTAAGGAGAAAACATAGAATAGCATGAAAGAGCATCTGCAACTACAAATGCACAAAGTGGGAATGAAATGAGCACAGAATTCACCCTCTCTTTTGGACAGGGGAACCATCTTTGACCTTTGCAATTTACTGAGCAACTAAAAAGTAGTGCAAAAATCACTAAGTGAAATCCTGGCACTATGGAAATCAATTGGAGTTCTAACATTGACTTCAACAGCAGTGGTGAAAGTAAGCTGGTATGGTCAGGTACGCCATACCATTAAGACATTTATTGCCGACATGCCGTACCAGAAAGACATTTTCAAGAATGAATTATAGAGCCCTGTGTGGATACAAATTTATACCTGCTGGTGTGGATATCCACAGCTAGAAATCGGTATCCACTGAACCGCAGGGCTCTCCCAGGAACCACAGCGGCAAAAGGAGCAGAACATGAGGCCGCTGCTCCCAGGAGCCAGCGCCCCACACCAGCAGTTCCTCCAGCACAGCTGTACCGCCCCCAGCTCCCCCCCCCCCCATGGCGGGGCTGTACAGACCCCAGAAAGGAGAGACAGCTGCATGGAAGGGCTGGGGGCGGCATTTACAGCTGCAAGCATGCTAGGTTAACATTCCCTAGGCCCTAAAATTCTCAGTAACTTAGTAGAAGAGTAGGGTTCTCCAACAGAAGGTGGACAAGAAAATGAAATAATACTCCATGCTTATGTAACACTCTGGTGACTGGGCATTGCAAGTCCCCCTCTGTGCCAATACACAGAGAATAGGAGCTAGAGAGCATTAGCAGCTTACGCTTTTAGCTCTGAAAGTCCCTGGTGTGTCGGCCACGTGGGCAGATAGAGAGATGGAATCCTCGACACCTTTGACTCAGAGAGGCAGGTAATGTTGGGAGCATGGACGTGCATGTAAACCTTGCTTTTCAAGTCTAACCTAAGGGCCTTAAAATACTGTATTCCAGTTGGCTAATAAACGCGGTCTTCTTTTGAAAAGGCTGCCCTTGGTCCTGTGTCACTGAATAGGTAAGTCTCTGACAGTCTAACTCATTTGGAACTGCTGGAGGAACCACAGTGAGAAACAGAGGTGCTGAATCCAAAGACCCAGTCTTGAAGTAGTGGAGCTGCAGGGTCTTCCTTGCAAAAGTGGAGGTCTAGGGCCAGCACTAAAGAAGTATCCTCCTAGAGAGGCGGTGTAAAGGTCAGAGGCCTAGCACACCCAGAGGATCGATGGCAGCTGGTGGTAGCAGTGGGACGCTGTCTGCAATGATAGTATTTTGCAAAAAGCGACCACAACAGTAAAAACAAGCTTAGTCAAAACCTACTGTACAGAGAAAGTGGTTTATGTTCTGAGTAGACAGAAGGAAAGGACAGATAAGGAAAATGACATATAATCAACTCCTTAAGAGGCAGACAACGGAGCTGTGCAAAGGGAGAGTTAAACTGTAAAAGTGAACCAAGGCACAACTGTTTGACCTACTACATGAGGATGACCAGGCAAAGAATTAAAGTCCAGACCCAGAGAAGATTCCCAGAGGATTGGGCTGGGGGGATAAAGACAGATACAAACAGAGTCAAATCAGGACAATCACAGTATCTGCAGCAGCCGAAACAATCGCAGGGTGTCCTCAAGACCGAGTTCCCCAACCTAACAGGTAGAGTGGCAAAAATTGCAGCTGGAAAAAAGAGGAACAGGAACCGGAGCTGGAATGTCAGAAGCTGACTGGTCAGGAAAAGACAAAACCGAGTGAGCCAAACATGAGAAACAGCAGTGAAAGCAATTTAGAAACCGAGAACCTGAGGAGCAAGAGATCACATGCGAATGGTAAGCTGGGAGAAACCATGGGATGCCAAGATCACAGGAAACAGATGCTAAATTATTGCCCCAGTTTAAAGGGGAGTATTGAAGTCTACCCCACTGCCTTTTAGAAAGCTTGCAATTTAAATCAGGTTCTCCCTGTGGATAGGTTCCAAGGTCTCACTCCCTTTCTGAGGCCCAAAGTATAGAGGTGTGTATAATCAAATGGATGGAACTGATTCAGGGAGTGAGCTTTTTGAAAAAGCCTTACTGCTTAAATTTGAACTGATGCCTGAGGATTACAGAAGACGGTTTTGGGGCATGCAAAAGAATATGGGGGTGACATATATGGAGGTTGCAACCCAGATGGGGGAGCACCTCTGCAAATGGGGAAAAGGTGCAGGAGTTACTATCCTGGATGCTTGTCTGATTGGTGGGATTAGAACAACTTTGGAGGTGTGCCCCCATAACCTTAAAACATGGCAGCCTGGTTCAGATAAGAAAACCCAAAATGGGACTGGCCCAAGTTGAGGTCCATAAGGGGGTTTCTCAGAAATGGGATTTGGGTAAACCCAAAGTGGAGGTATTGGCCAACTCAAGCAAACCACCAATGCGAGATCCCAAGGACCCAAGACATTATGTCTGTAATAGGCCTGGACATAAGTGGGCTGAGTGCCTGAGGCTCAGTTTCCGGGGGTCTGGCCATGGCTGGAAAGGGTTAACCTAGTGAAAAAACAACTGGAGGGAATGTCAGCTCCTCATGTCATTGGTACTAACAGTATAATGGAGGATCTAGAGGGAGAGGGCCTCCCCACTAGCTCCTCTAGGAGATACAATGTTCAGACTGCTGAGTTTAACCCTTAGGCTCTGATGTACCAAATTCACAGGGTTTCCTCAGGTCAAGTAGTGGGTGTGGGCAGGAGGCTTAGGGGGGTCAGGGCATAGAGGTAAATGGACAAAGCTCCAGGACTTGTGGGACATGAGTGCTGAGGTAACTCTGGCTCTCCCTGACATAGCTGACCCCAATAAGTTTGTACCCAATGAGTATCTAACCCTGAGGGGGTGTTTGGATCCCCAGTTAAGGTGCCTGTCCCAAAGATATACTTGAAATGGGGTTCCAAGAAGGGGCACAAAGAGGTTGGGGTGCATGACCAGTTACCTATGGAGGTGCTGATGGGAAATGATTTGGATGACTAGCCTGGCAAAGACCGAAGCGCCTTGATTCTTACCAGGAGCCAGAGAACATCACCTCGTCCTTACCTAGGATCACAGACCAGCATGCATGGGGCTAGAAAGCTGCTGCTTTTGGCTTGGGAGAACGCACTCCCTGGGGCAGAGCTGGACAGAGCTGGGACTGAGACTCCATCCAGAAGTAGGAAAACTGAGGCACAGCTTAGAAGTGCTGTGACTCAAATTCCAACCGGTGAGGATAGACGGGTTACTCTCCCTGCCCCAGCAGCAGAGTTTCAAACAGAACATCAGAGTGAGTCCTCCTCAGAGAAGCTAAGAATGATAACTAGCTCTGGCAGTATAAACCTCGTACAAAGGTCTGCAGGAAAGATTCCTGTGGGAGAAGGGATACCTTTACGTGGATTGGGTTCCCTCCACGGAAACTGAATTTTGGGGGATAAGGATGGAGTTGCAGGTCCCCCTGGGAGTAGCGGAGCCGCAGGACTCTTCCTTGCACAAAGTGGAGGGCCTAGCACTACATGGGTATACTGCCAGAGACACTGTAAAGGTAAAAGGCCTTGTGGATCCATGAAAGCTGGAAGTCCCCAAAAAAATCAGTGGGTGCCTGACAACCTTGTTACCTTAAAATGCTTCATCTCTCCCTCTGAAAAAAGGATCTGGGATATAAATTACTCTTAGCCCCAAGAGAGGCTCCCATTCTTCATTTATGGCATGTAGCCATTCAAGCTATTTCCAGAGGAGTGCATGGCTACCAGTATACTGCTAATGAACCTGCACCAGTCTGCATTAGGCATTTGACATAAGCCAAAATGCATGCAACAATTTTCCGCCTCTGCAGAGGAACATGAGTGCCCAGATTATCTCCACGTGTTCCAATGCTCTCTTTTTGGATCCCTTCTCACCATCTTTCCTTGGACAATACTCACGGAAGTAAAAATTTAATTGATCATCAATAGAACATGAAAGACATCAACAGGAGTTTAGCCAAAGTGAGGGCAGCGGGATTAGGCCTCTCTAGATTTTGCCACTCTACAAAAGGTGCGAGTCTTGGTCATATGCAATTGTGTGGGAGACTGATCATATGAGGTGTTTTCTTGCTTTACAAGCCACTTTACATCTCCTCCTTGTTCCACTGTATTTAAGTGTTAATCCAGCAGGATAGGGATGTCAGTTTTTGCTACATACTTTGTATAGGTTTTAGGTGCTTTCTCTTCCAGAAAGCTAGACTGTGCTGACCCGTGAATTGGAGCAAATGACATTTTGGAATAAGATTTAGGACACAGTTGCCGGTAAACTGGGAAGGAGTTCAGGATCAGAAAACAGGGAAGACTTCTGGGTCCAGGTTCTTTTCTTTGGTTAATCTAGAGGGGGGGGACGGACGACTGCTGTTGCCTTTCCCCCTCATCTAAGTCTCCAGCACTGGTTGTGTTGTAATGTCTGTCAGATGCAGATCAATATCTCACTGTGCTGTAATTTCTTCCAGTTTATTTTATGCTATTACATACTGAATGAGAGTATCAACAGGGCCAGATTTTCACAACTAAATGTGCAAAAATGTATATGTCATTATTGCATTTGCACATGTACGATGAAAAATTGTTCCAGCAAATGGCCAGCCACCCCCATAACTAACTATTTGAATGCACGATTACCTGATTCACAAGTGTAGCTCAGTAATTACATGTACAAGCCTGGTGCACAAATGTGAATGCACAATTTTGAATATCTGGCCCTCACTTAGTTGCCCAGCATCAGACAGTAAGTATCTAGCAGAACTGGGAACGAAACCCTAAAATCTTGACACCTCATCTATGCCTTGTCTAGCTATTCTAACGACAAGTGAATTAGACTAAGAATGCCTGATGTTTCCTGTCCTCGGTCCTACTCACTGAGCTGTAGCAGTAGGGATTCTTTGTGAAAATTAAACTTTAGACATCATAAAAGATAAATGGTGCATGAATGTCTGATGCAGAATGGTTATAATCATCATTTGTATCCTATTACTCCATAATACATGCCGGTAATGTTTAATTTTCCAAAATGATTACATTTCCAGTTCATAGGAGTCTTCTTCTTAGCGTATGCACAACATGCCTCAGGCAGCATATTGTGATTCATCACCGAATTTGGACCACTGGTTGGATTGTTAGCTTCCCCGGCTCAGGCCGGGTACTGACGGGAAGTGCGAGTTGAGGACTGATCAATGTCCCCCTTCATAGGAGTGAAAACATGAAAGCGACTACATGCTTTTACCCATTTTTTCCCCAATCATTTTTAATGCAGTGACTGGTTTGAGAATGAAATCTCAAATCCTAAAAGTTTCAAACCAACCAACTTATTTTTCTTATCTGTACTTTTTCTCTCTCTACATTTCAGACTCCATTCCTTGCATTACATGATATGAATAGCTAGTTCTTGCTATCATTCTCTTGCACGGCATAAGCACATATGTGTACTGCTAGTTGGCATTCCTATGTATCTTCCTTTTCTTTAGAGATCTTGCCTCTCTGGGTAGGAATCTTCTCAAAAGGAAACTTGGTGAGAAGAAATAGAACAAGCCAAATTCTGTCCTTTCTTAAACCTATGGCACAAGCATGACTAAAAGCAGTGCAAAACAATTACACAGAGAATGACTAATTAATCCTTCCCATAGAACTACACAATGAAAACTCAAGTTTATTTAAATTAAAGTTAGTACAATTATATCCTCTTATAAGAACACTAGAAACCATTAGAAAAGGTTCAGAGAAGGGCAACTAAAATTATTAGGGGTTTGGAATGGGTCCAATATGAGGAGAGATTAAAGAGGCTAGGACTTTTCAGCTTGGAAAAGAGGAGACTAAGGGGGGATATGATAGAGGTATATAAAATCATGAGAGGTGTGGAGAAAGTGAATAAGGAAAAGTTATTTACTTGTTCCCATAATATAAGAACTAGGGGACATCAATGAAAGTAATGGGCAGCAGGTTTAAAACAAATAAAAGGAAGTTCTTCACACAGCACACAGTCAACCTGTGGAACTCCTTGCCTGAGGAGGTTGTGAAGGCTAGGACTATAACAGTGTTTAAAAGAGAACTGGATAAATTCATGGAGGGTAAGTCCATTAATGGCTATTAGCCAGGATGGGTAAGGAATGGTGTCCCTAGCCTCTGTTTGTCAGAGGGTGGAGATGGATGGCAGGAGAGAGATCACTTGATCATTACCTGTTAGGTTCACTCCCTCTAGGGCACCTGGCATTGGCCACTGTCGGCAGACAGGATACTGGGCTGGATGGACCTTTGGTCTGACCCAGTATGGCCATTCTTATGTTCTAACACGCTGCCCAATCATTTGAACTGTTGCTTTGCCTGGATAGTTATGAAATAGCACTACATCTTGCATGCAGAGCTGTGTCTAGTGAATTCACCATAACAGTCTGGCCAGCTTTCACACTGCACAAGTCTTGGTGCTGATGGCCTGAAGGGTTTCCAGACTAACACGGCTACCCCTCTGATACTTGAATCTAAAATGTATTGTCCCTGTACTTTTCTTAGGGGGCCTGATTTTTTAAAGTTTGCAAATGCCATTTCATATGCAGTCACATGTGCACAACTGTATGCCAAGTTTTGTCTCTGGTTACCATTATTTGTTACAATAATCAAATTGTGTACTGGCTATTTGCATATGTAAATACATCTGCTTGTGCACTCTCAGTGATTGTACATGCAAATTAGGAATGCAATTGCACATGCATTTTTATCCACAGCAGTGCACAATTTTGAAAATCATGCTCAGAAAATGATGGACCAATCTTAAAGGGTAAAAAAAAAAGGAAAAAAAATGACCTACCATTAGTTAATTACCATTTCAATATATTTTTATAAGCAGGCAGAGTTCTTTAAAAACAGAATTACCACCATACAGGCAGATAATGGCTCCCTGGAGATGTGTGGACTTTTAAGTCTATTGTTCTTCTAACAGATGTTCTTAAAAATGAGGGCAACTGTATTAAAATTAATGTCTCTATAACACATACAAACTGCATGAATATGAGCACTAGCCTTTCTGAATAGTCCATGTGCAGCACATTGTCTGTTACAATGAACAGTGCACCAGCTCTGAATGGTTGTGCTTGAACCGCTAGGCATATAGTACAAGTGGAGCTTGTAACATTATGTTAATTAGTTCTAATATTTTAATAGGCAGCCATATTAGAACACACTCTACATTTATTTTGCCTTCATCTCTGAAACCATTGCCATTTATTGTAGGATGTTCTGTGCAGTCTTACACTAACAGCAGCTCTATGTGGCTAACAGTGAATATATTCACAAAATGATAACACAGGCCGATTTGAATTTAAACATCTGCTTGATCAAATAAAACCTTTAGAGTAATGGTCAGAAATGACCCTTTATTCCAAGATTTTCAATTCACTAAACACGAACAAAAACCAGTCTTCAATCTACCTTTTCTTTTCCCTTTTATAAAAATTCACCCAGAACCAGAAGCCTGAATTTAAACAGAACTGTGTGTTTTTAGAAATGAGACATGGCTTGTGAAAGTTGCCATTCTCTGGCTAGGCAGCCCCCCTGAGAGTGTAACTGCTGTTTCAGACAAAGTTGTATGGTGTAGTTAGCCATACAACTTTCAGCCAGGCTCAGTTACTGGGGCATATGAATATTAAAAGTTAAATACTCCAACATCACTTAAGTTTTCTTTCCGAACAGGAACATTTTAGCATTTTATAACAGAAACAACTACCATGTTACCAATATCATGACGTTTAGGAAATAATGTCATTATACATAAAGTCTTAAAGCTCATGAATGGTGCACTCAATACTAATAGGGCCCTTTCAATGTATACACTGTACACATACCTCACATAGAAGGATCCACATTACCTCATACCAAGTTCACTGTGTGAGCTATAATCTTACACAAAGTCAGCTGCTCTTCTAACAGCAGATGCTGTGTTACTTATTTAAGCATTCATTGCTGGGTGATGATCTATCTTCTTTTTGACATCAAAGTAGATGCACTACATCTATTTTATAATATTCAGGTGTTCTTGGAAGCAAAACACTTTTCAGATTACATTAGTGTCTGCTTAGTGCAACATAGGGCTTGTCTGAACAGTTGTTTTTGTACTGTTATATCAGTTTAAAAACTGACATATTTAAAGCAATACGCTGCCCTAGTATTGTTGCAGTATAAAGGCGCTTATATCAGTATAGTTTATTCTCAAAAGTTTATGGGATTCTAAACTGATATAGTAAGAGCACTTTTAAAAAAAACAAAACTGTACGTGGACCAGCCCAAAGTTGCATGGAATTGGTAAAGAGAAAATTACGCCCACACACACCCGCCCATGTTGGCTGTTTCTACAATATGGAACGAATGGAAAGCTAAAGAAATCCTGTTCAAGAGAGCTGCTTACAAATCCAGCCCAGTTCTGTTCCCTTTGTGGGATTTCTGCTATTGACTTTAGTGGGAGCGAGATCAGACACATAGTGAGATCAGAAATGGACTGAAAATGCAAAACTGGGAACCAAATTCAGATGTTAGACAGACCCAAAATGTGGGAATTTGTCAGATCTGAGGTTCTGGTTCAGGCTCGTGACTGCTATTATCTAGGCACGAAGAAAGTCTCTCTCCGAGTTGCCATAACCACTTCTAACAGCTTCTCCAAACTTTGTACACAAATGACATGAAAAGCCCCATCCTGCTCTCACTGAAGTCTAATGGCAAAACTCTGTTTAGATCGACGAATTAATGTTAGCAGATTGAGATGTGGCCTGAGTAAAAATACACTTCTCAGAGACAAGACTTGCAGTGGAAGAAACCTCCAGAGAACAGACCAAACAGGTTAAATCTAGAATGGGGAAGGAGATTTTAAGAATAGTTATTCTTTTATGCAACAATTAAAAGATATTTTTAAATGAGCTACAAAAAGATGAGAAGATAGAAACAAAACAAAAAAAAGAGACAACTTGTTTTCCTATCAGTGAACCAGACAATTCCTTCCCATCTTCAGAAATAAAACATGCTTCATGCTCTTGAAGTGCACTTAACAAAAAAAGTCACAGAAAGTTAGCATTTTATAGCCCCAGTCTCAATTTTATGCACTATATATAATCCCTTATACTTGAAGACATTAAGCAATAAAATCAAATCATATTTTATCTATATAAAGAGACTTCTGGCTGAAACTACTAGGACTACTTTATTAGCTTAAAAAAGTCTTAATATTTGCGTGGGATACCTAAAGATCAAGTTCTACTTTAACCTCCAAGTTCTCCCTATAAATTGACAGATTATACACATGAATGCAGTATGAATATGGAGATATGGGATAAGCTTATGTTAGTGCATAGTTAAAAAAACAAAACAAAAAAAACACCAGAATCTCATGGGCAGGCAGGATAAAAGTATAACTGGAGTTCCTCTCTCCCAACAGTTGACCAAGTTTAAACCTGAGAAGTGCTGCTAGTCAGTGCCAAAGTACTGAAACTAGCAAGAGAATTTTCTAGAAATCAGTAGCAGAAATAAATGCAGCAAAATGGGCTCTTCAGCTTTATAACTGTCTGCTGAATCTGCCACCATATATTTTCCATTGGAAATGCCCTGCCTTCAAAGGTATTTTTAAGAAACAGAACTTCTTTAGTCGCATATGATAAATGTCCCAAAGAAAAATTGTAATTAGAGTGGGTTATGTCAGCACCCAAGTAATTTCCATCTTTGTTTGCAAGATCGGGGTGGGGGGGTGGGGGGGGGGTGGAGTCCTCAGAGCATATGCAATATGCCCAGGCATTTGATGGCATCATTATCAGCCAGATGGAGAGCTGGTAGCCCTACATCGATATAAGCCAGTGGACACTCGTCAAGGATATGCGACAGTCTGAGGTTGACCACAGCTGCATCGCGGGACATTTGAAAACATCATGTATACAGATTGGCCGCACAGTTGCCCTGTCCTATTTGAACCCAGTTCAGAGCTGCCTTGGCAGAGGTGCCTTGGCAGATCAAAACCTGGGGGACAGATGGTTGGGTCAGTGACGAGCGAGTGATTAACAACTGTTGTTGCCAACCACTAGTTGTGCCAAGCAGATGACCATAAAGGGCATCTAGAAGACAGGTGAGCTGCTGGGTGGCACAAAGCCTGGCTGCTATTCTCATGGATCTTGGACAGCAGCATGACAGAGGCCTTCTAACGGCGAATATGGCAAGGTACTACATTACTAAGTATTGGCAGCCACGGAAGAAATGGAGTTGCATGCAAAGTCCTAGTAACAATACACATCACTTTGTTAAGCTCTACATCAACCAGCCTTGTGTGGGACGAGTGACGCCAGACAGGAGCGCAGTACTCTGCTGTTGAATAGCAGAGGGCAAAGGCTGATGTTCTAAGTGCCCAGGCACTCACACCCCAGGTTCAGCCAGCCAGCCAATTTTATGAGCAGGTTGTTCCGAGTGCTGAATTTGGCTGACGTCTTCCTCAAGTGGTTGCGGTACATTAATGACCTATCCAATGTCACACCGAGGTGAACTGGGAGATAGAATCTGCCTATAGCCCCAACCAAATATAGCAAAGCACTTAAGCACCTGAGTAACTTAAAGTTATGCATGTACTTAAGTGCTTGGAAGGATTGGAATTTATAAGAGTAAGATATAGGATGCCCTATAGGATATAAACTAAAGGATATTTTGGCTTTAATTGAAGTTACTGCTAATAAAGGACCCAATCCTGGGTGCCTGCATACTTAGCAGTTTTCAGGAGACACTCAGCACCTCGCAGGATTGGGCCCTAAGTGACTGATCATGCAACCCAGACTCAGACTGGTTTTATTGAGGTCAGAGCGGGGCTACTCAGATCAGTAACAGCTGCAAGACTGGGCCCCAAATACAGTACTTAAGTAAATGAGAGATCAGTAGCTCACTACCCCAGTCTGACCTCTTGGGATCTTGAGAAGGTTGCACACTAAAATAAAGTTTGGTAGCCTCAAGTGAGAATTTGTCTTCATTATTAAACCATCACAATGCACTCTCAGCTCTGAAGAGCCTCTGGGCTGGGATAGCAAAGGGCTTTGCCAGTTTGGGTTGGCAATGTAGTGAGGGGAAGCTTCCACATTGCCTGTGTATGCTAGGCTTTCCTTCCTGAGCATTACATTAACCCACTTTCTTTAAAAAGGAGAGGAAAAGCAAAAACTCATTCTGGACAGACATTAAATATTGCAAAGGGTTCAGTAATCTATTCAAATCTTTAAAAAAAATCACTATTAGCTAGCAATTTTACAGCCGTTCTATTTTACCAACATAATTGGTTTCTGTATATATATTTTTAAAACTGCAATTAACAAGCAGGATTTTCTTGGCTCTTACACTGGAATATGAGATATTAACACCCCAGGGTGACATGTGTCCATGTGTTATTGCATGATAACATTTCCATCATCTATGCCTTAGCTAACAGACTACACGCTTCCTTTCTAACTCTGCTAAAATGACTGTTCTGTTAAGATAGCATTCCCTTGTTAAAAAGCAGATCTCCAGGGAGTTTCTCTGATTAAAATATAAATAAAATGTGTGAGGGTTTACAATTTATGTTCCAGTAATCTGTGTCTTCCAACATCACATGCACTATAATCCCTTTCCTCCTGTATCATATGTCCTGTAATCCTCCTCATTTTCCTAAATCACATGCCCTCAAATCCTCCTCCATTTTGAATCTCAAACTCTTCTCCTCCACATATATATTATAATCCTGCTGTGCAATATGTGCTGGAAGCCTGCTTGTAGGAGCAGGATTTTATAATTGTACTACGAGAATTAATGTAGGATTTGATTTTATCCGGTCAGCCACCCTTTTTGAATAGCAGAAAGGAATGATAGACCAGAAAAATCCTTATGACGGATTATAATCACCCTTTTGTTTTAGGATAAGTTATAATGTCTACTATGGTTTCCTATATGTATTACAAATTAGGCACTCTAGATAAATATACATTTCTTTGTTTTAAGGTTTAGAAAGTAAGAGACAGGATCTTGTATTGTGTCTATGTTAAGGAGATTAGAGGAACGTTGAAGGCCTGGGCCCCAATGTAAATTGTTTTGATTATAAGATTTAGGAAGGCTTAATTTACAATGCCTTTTCTTGCTCAACATAAAAACTGCTGTATACCTTTAACTGTAAAAGACTGTTTGTGTGAATGAGGAATGTATGCATCAGGAAAAGATAAAGGTGTGAAGGCCATTGTTATAGCCAGATGGTCAAGGAAGAAGGAGTGAAGAGACTTAATGACACCATCAATGCGCATCCATAATGAAGGAAGGGCAGATTGACAACCCTGAGGCAAGGCTGGCACCCCTAAAGACAAAACAAATTAACTGAATCGAAACCAGGACAGGATGACCCTCTCAGAGGTGTATTGGAATGTTTACATCAGAAGATAACAGAGACTGACACAGCAAAATCCATAGACTTCAACAGAGAAAAAAAAGACTATAAGAACAGGGTGCTTTGCCATGGGGTTTGGGTTTGTCTTGCCACACTCCAGTAGCATTGGATCGCGACCGACAGAGCCCGGCTCCCCTCTGCGACCAATCTGGCTGGCCACTAGATTGATCCAGACTCTGGACTGGTAACTATAAACATGAACTGGCAGGAGGGAGGGAGGGAGGGAGAGAGAGACTGAGAAGCATATGCTTTATTCTCAATAAATGCGGCGTTTTTGCCTTCTCCTCTATAAAAGATCTGTGTGCTTTGTATAGCACAGGGGTAGGCAACCTATGGCACGTGTGTCGAAGGCGGCACACGAGCTGATTTTCAGAGGCACTCACAGTGCCCGGGTCCTGGCCACCGGTCTGGGGGGCTCTGCATTTTAATTTAATTTTAAGTGAAGCTTCTTAAACATTTTAAAAACCTTGTTTACTTTACATGCAACAATAGTCTAGTTATATATTATAGACTTATAGAAAGAGACCTTCTAAAAATGTCAAAACGTATTACTGGCACGTGAAAACTTAAATTAGAGTGAATAAATGAAGACTCGGCACAGCACTTCTGAAAGGTTGCCGACCCCTGGCATAGCATAACATGCTCCTGCATTATGGATTTTCATTTTGCTCAACCTTATAGGTAACTGGTAATAAAAGTGTGTTATGTTTCTAGTATTCATAGTCCTCGTGGTTATACGGGCTGTAATTTAATGTCTGTTGTGGTGCTATTCATAAGCCATTCAAACTGTACTTTTCAGCTTTAGAATACCACTTGATTGAATTACTATTTTACATTCAATTTGGTGTTTTTTTATTGTGTGTGGAAATCACTCATAAGCATTTTTCAGCACACTCAAGATAATGTGAAGTTTACAGTAAGAGTAGTGCTTTACAGAAGATATATCAAAAGTTCTTATAACCGGAGAGGAGTATTTGGAATCAAAGCCTTATAAAAAGTAGTTTTTAAAAACAGTACTGAAACTAAGCCCTTGAAAATCATCATCTTCCATGGGAATTCAGTCCCTCTGTACCAGCTATCTGCCATAATATAGCTGACACTTTTAGCTATATTATGCCTAGACACTTTTAGTACATGTCCCAGACCTGAAGAAAAGCTCCGTGCAGCTTGAAAGCATGTCTCTCTCACCAGCAGAAGTTGGTCCAATAAAAATACATTACCTCACCCATCTTGTCTCTCTACCAAGCCTAGAGCATTGATTTTGCTGACTCAAACTGTTCTAGCAAGTCTATTAGGGATGCAAACACTGCAGACCAATGCAATTCCAGAGATATCCAAGCAGGATTCTAGTATTGTCTCATATGCTTAAGACAAACCTGCCTTTGAGGAACTTTGAGTTACTTCCTCTTTGATTATCTCTGTTCTGGGGCTCCTATACTGCTGTAACCATAAGATATATTAGCTGTGATACTAACTGGTTTAATTTTATCACACTAGAGTAAGCTGCCTCAGAAGTGGGATTTGTGGAAGGTCTATTATTTCAACAGTGTAAGCATGCACCACACCACCAGAGTTGTTCTTTACACCTGTATATTTTACTCCTCAAAATGAAGAAAAAAAAAATCAAATCACAATTTAAAAGTTAAAATATTAATTAAGAGCAATGATTGTTACAAAGAAAGAAATAGAAATAAGAAATAATTGGAGATATACCAATCTCCTAGAACTGGAAGGGACCTTGAAAGGTCATCGAGTCCAGCCCCCTGCCTTCACTAGCAGGACCAATTTTTTTTGCCCCAGATCCCTAAGTGGCCCCCTCAAGGATTGAACTCACAACCCTGTGATTGAACTCACAACTGATCCTGTCTGTAATAAATGTACAAACCATTCATATCAACTTAATCAGGAGTATGAACTTTAATGGCTTCCGTCATAGTAATCTATGAGGATAAGGGAGCAGGAACTATAGATTATTAAATACGACATTCCCTTCAGGCCAGATATGTCAGGTGTAAAAAATATTTTAACAAGGCTAATAGCAAAGCATTAAATGAAGCAACATCCTGCCATATAGTAAAGCAGTAACACAATGGATGGGGCTTTTTAAAAAATAAATAAAAAAATTGTACATTGTTAAATGGAAAAGTCCTAAATAAAGTTGTATACGGCTGTAAAAGAAAATTTCTTTAGTGGGAGCCCAACATAATCTACAATGAGAGTTTTACCACTGATTTCAATAGGAATAGGATGTAGCTCATTCAGTTTTGTTATTACACTTTCTCCCAGAGCAGTGAAAAATGAACCATGCACCAACAACTAGTGACAGGCAAAAGTGTTGTAAGAGTCATTACTGCCTTAAGCATACTACTAAAACTAAGAATTTTAAATTAATATGTTTGTGTATTTTTAAAACTATTTTGTCAATGAAAAGGAGAGATTAGAGAGGTATAATAATCTGAAATTAAACAACTTCCTAAAAAGGCATATTTTAGGGTTGCCAACTTTCTACTCCCACACAAAACTGAACACCCTTGCCCCACCTCCTGCCCCTCCTCCATCCCCCCTCCTTCTGTCGCTCACTCGCCCCACCCTCACTCACTCATTTTCACCAGGCTGGGGGAGGGGGCTGGGGTGCGGGAGGGGGTAAGGACTCCAGCTGGAGGTGCGTGCTCTGGCGTGGGGCCAGGGATGAGGGGTTTGGGGTGTGGGAGGGGGCTCCAGGCTAGGGCAGTGCATTGGGATGCGGGAGGGGGTGAGGGCTCCAGCTGGGGGTGTGGGTTCTGGGGTGGGGCCAGGGATGAGGGATTTGGGGTGCAGGAGGGGGCTCCGGGCTCGGGGTGCAGGGGGTGAGAGCTCTGGCTGGAGGTGCAGGCTCTGGGGTGAGGCTGGGGATGAGGGGTTTGGGGTGCAGGAGGGGGCTCCGGGCTGGGACTGAGGGGTTTGGCGGGTGGGAGGGGGTTAGGGGTGCAGGCTCTGGGATGCGCTTACCTCAGGCAGCTCCAGGAAGCAGCGGCATGTCTCCCTCCGGCTCCTACATGGAGGCGCGGCCAGGTGGCTCTGCGCACTGCCTCGTGTGCAGGCGCCACCCCCACAGCTCCCACTGGCCACGGTTCCTGACCAATGAGAGGTGCAGGGCCAGCGCTTGGGCGGGGGCAGCATGAGGAGCCCCCTGGCCCCCCCAACGCATAGGAGCCAAAGGGGGGACATGCCGCTGCTTCCGGGAGCCGCACAGAGCCCTGCTGAGCCGCCGAACAGACTTAACAGCCCAGTCAGCAGTGCAGACCAGAGCCACCAGGGTCCCTTTTTGACCAGGCGTTCCGGTCAAAAGCCAGACATCTGGCAACCCTAGCACATTTAGAGCAAACAAATGGATCTAACAAGTGAACCAAATCATTAAATCTTGAATTTGCTTGTTGCCTTCCTGCAAAACTCATTTTCCCTAATTTGAAAAATAGATTAAAATATGGGCTTCAAATGTTTTGAAAATATTTTCATAGATTGGTCCCTACTCCTAATGCTTATGCCTTGTGCAGAGTACATTGTTATCTTCTGACATTATACTTTCACTTTTGAAGCTCAGTTTAATTGTTAAACTCAAAAAAAATAATTAGAAGCATATGGGATATTTTGAAACTAGAAAGGGACAATGCACTAGAAAAATGTTCTGTTGGGAGTAATCCTGCCTTGTCAGGCGGAGGTAGGAAGGGAGGGATGAAATGACCTGGTGAAGAGGCCTATGATTCTATACTATGGGAGAGGAGGAAAATGAAATAAAATTTATTGAAGTAATACAAACATACCATCCACATATCCTGGAGGTGAATGCATGGCTATCGCCAGGAAGGCTTCTGCTTCCTCAACCATGGGATGGTGTTCTGAGGACAGCAGAGCAGAAATGGAGTCCTCCTACCTAGAAAGTGGAAGAGTATCTTTGGATACAGACTGTAATGCTCTGCGTGTGTGCTTGTGTGTGTGTGTGCTTGTGTGTGTGTGTGCGCGTGTGCGTGCGATATTTTCAGAATTCTTGGTGCTCTGAGAGACTTTCTTGAATGAGAGAGAATTCTGAGAGCACCCAGTAACCGGCAATAAATTCTACAGTGCAGGTCATCATTGCTTCCTTCATTTACACAATCCCCACCTCTGGTTCCAGCCACCCCATAGTTGGGACCATGCTGTCCCCTCCTCGTAAGAGGGCTAAAGGGGTTATAAAAGGATGGGGCAGCTCCCTGCTGTGCCAGATGTAGGAGCCCCGAATCCCCTTCCTCAGCTCCCTTTGGGAATGCTTTTCCTTTGCATCCTTTTCCAATCCATTATATCCGGTAATGGTGGCCCTTCCATACCGAGTACCTGCACTAGACATCCACCACAAGCTTTATGTACTAAATTGCAACATTATAACCTAAAAACCCAGCCCCATGCCACCGGGACCCAAACTCACTGTCAGGAATGCCCAAAAAACAAACAAAAAAACACACGCATCTCAGCCAATCTGGCAGTGAGGGCAAAATTCCTTCCCAGGCCCGAAGGAAAAACAGGAGACTAGCGTGATGCCCATAGTGGATCATGAAGGAACCCAGTCCTTTTTTAGACTTCATGGGTGGGAGCTGCCAACCTGGTCCAGCTGAAAGAGGTTTCTCAGACTGCACAGGGTACAAATACCATCCCCCCTTCCAGTCGGCTCAAAGGGGAGTGCCCCCCCTCAAATCTGGTCCAACGGCTTCTTCCTCCTACCCAACTCTGTCCAGGTAAACTTTCTCCTTCCTCCCCCTATGCTACCAGTTGCACAGGGAGCCCTTAGAGGGTCAAACACTTCTCTTCCAGCCAGCCAAAGACCCACTTCATACACACTTCATCATGTTTATGACTAGCAATGGGCTTCAAGCCACTGAGTTTTAAATCCATATCAAAAGCTGAGGACAGGTTGCCAATTTTGGCTGGATATATTCCTGGAGGTTTCATCACATGACATAATCTTTAATTAAAGATTTATCTTTAATTCCTGGAGACTCCAGGACAATTCTGGAGGGTTGGCAACCCTAAAATGAGGTGGTGTGTAGATTCAAGCCCATATCTAGTTTTAACACTCAAGGCCAGATTCTGCTCTAGGTATAGTTATGCATGAATGCCACTGACTTGCTACAGATTTAAACCTGTTTAGCTAAGAGTAAAATTTGGCCCTAAACTTGTTTAATTTGTTTATGAAACGCCCACTGGTTTAATTAAGTTTGTGTAATTTCACTCAAACAGACTACACATAGTCATCTCTAAAGAAATCTCAACTAGGACTTGTTCAGTTTTTCTGAAGAAATACAGTAGTATGAATTAGAGCTAAGCTCATTGCTGCTCAATGTCATTAAGACCAAACGTTATATTATATTATATATATTTATTATACAATCTGTTTACTGCTTCACTCGAGTGCTCACAGCAAAAGCCATTAATTAACAAACCCCCAATACAACGTTTTAAAACAATCTAAAATCAGTTTGGCAGTTATAACTAAGGACTTAATTAAATGAGAATGTTACAACCAATTCCGCCCTCTTTGGACAAACTTTCTGGCTCATTTAGTTATTTCTGCTTTATTTCATGTTATTATGGAAGTACCTGGAGACCCAAGCTAAGATGGAGGCCCCATTATGTGATTCATTGCTCAAACACACACACTGAGTTCAGGTCCCAATGAGCTTGGTATACTATTAGAAACAGTGTACTCAAATCTCCCCCTTTGTGAGTTATTTTATTTCGCATTCGTGTTGCAATATTTTGAAAGATCACTTCCACCTAAGCCCTTTTGAAATTACAGCATGTGTTAAGTAAAGTGAATGTTTACAGTTCCTCATGACTCTAATAATGTAATACAATATTATTCTTTGGAAACAGCAAGGAAAGCCCTTGGTATTTTAGAGAGCTGGTGAGTAAGTGTACGTTAAGGACTGGTTGGCAAGCTAAGTTTTATTGCTATTAGAAAGGCGAGAGGGAATATAAAATAAATAATTCTATGCTCTTGAATATTTTTAAATTATTTTTTTCTTTAAAAAGAAAAATGTAGTGGTTATGGAAGCCCTAGAGACTGAAGTCCTCTAGTTAGCCACTTAAAAGAGACAACAAAGGCAGCTGCAGTGAAAGCTATCCCACTCTGTCCAAACAATATGATCCCAACATGATCTGGAATGACCACTCTAGAGTTGAGGCCTATTCAACCTTTAAGCATCTGGCCCTAAATCTCCGTAGAGAAGCTAGTTGGTATAAGTCAGCATAGATCCATTTGTTCAATGGAGCTCCACTGATTTACATAGGCTGAGCATCTGGACCTTAAAAGTTAGACCATTGTCATAAGCACTTTCTTTTTAGTTTAATATGCTTTATTCTTGATAATGCTGTTTACATATTTGCATACCAAGTATTCTGCAGTAATGGTCTTGTTTCTTTTGTAGCTGATGGTGGCTTTAATGTAAAGGATATATTTCTACTTCAGTTCTAAAAGATGAGAAAATGGGCTCAGATCTGTTCCCACTGGAGTAAACGACAGCCATGCCACTGACTTAATGGGAGCTGAATTTGGCCCAAGATGATAGTTGACAAACTTCAGCTGTCTCAAGAACTCCCACATTCCGTCAGCTCTTTTTAATAATAAAGAGTGGGAGTTCTTAGAGAGGAACTTGTACTCATGTAGCCATCAGTATACACAGTGGTAATTTCAAGGAAAGATGCAAGAAATGTCTGATCCATGCAGAAAAGAAAAACCAATTCTGACCATACCTAGTGTTAGAAGCAACTGATTTTGCTCTTTAAGAAAATGACTCAGGAAGTGTAAACAGCAGGCTTGCCCTTTTCTGGTTCCCAAAGCTTTTGCTCTGCTATAGCAGATCTGCTATGGACTGGCCCTCTGAGGGCCCTCACTACCATTTACCTCAGTGGGACCCGAGAGCATTCAGAATCATACAGTACTGGGCCTTCTGTGCAGAAGGATTGTCATATGGTTAAGATACAGGACTAGTAGTCAACAGATCTGGAATCTGTTCCCTACTCTGCCACACACTTCCCCTGCATGAACTGGGCAAGTCACTTAATTGCCCTGTGCCTCAATTTCCCTATTTAACAGATAGAGATAATACTTTACCTCAGAGGGGTGTTTCGAGGTACTCACTACCATGTTGAGCACCCAGAAATTGCCTAAAAATAAAATATTAAGGCAAATTGTACTTTCTGAAACTTTGATAGTTTTCAGCAATCATGCAACAATAATGTATTTTAATAGCTGAGATTGTTTAAATGATCTAGCTACATTGTAATGTAGTCTTGCACTATTCATCACTATTTCACTACTGCGGGAGCCCTAACAGAACATAATTCCCATAAACTGCCATTCATAGAGTCCAGGGGACAGACAAGGGGAACTTGGGGTTCAGATTGATCCTATCTTCTGTAAGGCACCAAATCACATTTACAAGTATTGCCAACAACTGTAGCTGGTCTATCTGGCTCTAGCTGGTTTGTTTAACATTTCACCCAAACTCCTAAGCCCCAGAACACTTTTTACTAGCTTGACTTCATAGTTCATAGAAATTACTTAAGTTTAAGTGTACTGGCATTGACAGTTTAGCGTATCCTCCCTAGGATGTTCTTCTTTCTTTCAGAGGACAAACTACTACTGTGGCTGCAGCATGCTAATTATAACTGCATTCAAAGAGAGTATCCATGGAAACAAGGAGTGACAGAACAGTCACTGAGATGTTCTATTTTGTACCAGATATGAGGGGTTAAGAGAGTCAATGCAAGTCTGATTATCAGAAATCCTGGCAATAGAAAAATGTGTTTGCTCCTAAAATATTGAAATAAAGAATCAGCAACAAATGTATGCAACATAAATTCTACTAACTTAATTGAAAGTTACCTGTATGTTTAAAGACCATCCAGTTTTAATTTTACAATCTAGAGAACACTACATCAACCAGACAGCCTTTTTCCTTTCTTTTTTAACTACAATTCTATTCTTCCTAAACGGAAATGTGTGGGAGGAATAAAACTTTAACATAATTGCGTATAAATCTACAGTTGTTTAATCTTTTGCTGTCCTCAGCATTTTATTGAGTTTTAATTATATCTTAAAGCATGGATCCACTGTGTAAAAACAGTGCTTTCTTAATCAACAGACCTGTTCCCAAGACCTTATGTGTATTAGAGTCATATCTACCAACTTCAGTTACAACAGTAAGTTTTCACTCCTGTCAGCGCTGAAGAGCTGAAAGTAAGCCGGATGCTAATCCTTCTTAAGAACATAAGAATGGCCATACTGGGTCGGACCAGTGGTCCATTTAGCCCCGTATCCTGGCTTCTGGGAGAGCCTGGTGCCAGATGCTTCAGAGGAAATAAGCAGAACAGGGCAAACATCAAGTAATCCATCCCCTGTTGTCAACTCCCAGCTTCTGGCAGAGAGATGCTTAGGACACCCAGAGCATGGGGTTGCATCTCTGACCATCTAAGCTCGTAGCCCTTGATAGACCTATCCTCCAGAAACGTATCTAATTTGTCTTTGAACCCAGTTATTGTTTTGGCCTTCACAATATCACCTGGCAATGAGTTCCACAGGTTGACTGTGTGTTGTATGAAGTACTTACTTTCATTTGTTTCAAACCTGCTGCCTATTAATTTCATTGGGTGACCCCATGATTCTTGTGTTATGGGAAGGGGTAAATAACACTTCCTTATTAACTTTCTCCACACCAATCATGATTTTATAGACCTCTATCATATCTCCCACCCTTAGTAGTCTCTTTTCCAAGCTGAACAGTCCCAGTCTTTTTAATCTCCCCTCATATGGAAGCTGTTCCATTCCCCTAATCATTTTTGTTGCCCTTCTCTGTACCCTTTCCAATTCTAATATAAAACTTGGTAGATGTATATGCAAAGAAAATGGCTTACTAAATGCCAATGAGTTACACATGTGCAAACCTGCCACAGGTATCACCGGGGACCTAACAGGAAGAAATAAAGTTGCACAAGTGTAAGGGAGGATCTGATCTGGTCTGCTTTATTACTAATGAATATGTGCAGGAAGCAATGGACCCAGCTTGACTCTCAGATCACAGTTCTGTCAGTGATATATTTATATCAGGGCTGTCAGTGATATAAAATATCTATCCCTTCAAAATATTTCCTTTTTAAACTAAGCAGATTTGCTCTGAAAGTCACTGAGATACAATAAACATGGATCTTCACAGTGGCATACTACAAAAGCATATTATCTTTAGGAAACAGGTAAATATCCAGATCCCCAATCCTGCCACCACTTGGGAAGAGAAGGAACTTTATTTATGTGAGCACACCAAATGGATTGCTTTCAAGCAACTCCTTTTTAGCACCCCGTGATTTTCTTTTGCAGGAGGGCTGAAGTTAGAGCTTCAGTATAGCTGTGAATGATACTGTTTGTTTATGTTTATTTATTTCCAGTTTAATTATTTCCCCAAACATCTGTTTTTTGTTAAACTCAATACACACAGAATTAAAACATTACAAAACACACATTTTCCTTTGTATCTGGACAAATGTATGCCAAAGTCTAATGTCTATTTCCAACATACTGTACGTCTTTAAATAGCATTTGGAGTAAAGTTGTAACACCCAAATATGAAAGAGAGAGAGAAATAGTCAATTTTTCTTGTTATGCTTATTAATTCTATGCAGTAATTCAAAGCAGTACTTTTACTAATTACTACTATTCTTGCCTGAACTCATTTAATATCTTTTTCTTCATTTGTAAATTTTAAGGTAAATGTACTTTAACACTTACATATTTCAGAAGCCATCTGTATCTAAAGTGAAATACAAGGTAGAAAAATGTATTAGGTGTCCCAGTCAAAAACCTCAACCCAAAGGCCCAGACTTTATTACGCTGGAGGTATGTCTTGGAACCTCACTTGGTCCTGTCCCACTAGGCAAGATCAAACCGTGTTATAACCTCATTATGGAACAGTGTTACCACCCATGGTTATAACACAGTGTAGTCCTGTCATGCAGGAACCACCAACCTCTGTTATGACTAGACCCCCTGCATGGTACGGGTGTTGCTGTGTCAATGCTCCCCTAAATGTTATTCAGGCTCTAGGCACATTCCCGACAGTAACCAAGAAACTGTTATACAGCTGCACTGCACAACATGGCTCTTCTGGCAAGAGATAATAACTTCTGCTGTAAGTTTTTAAGTAAAGGCCTGCTAAATAATTCTCCCATTTGATCAATTGTTGTCTTAGTCAGAGGCCATGGCTCCGAGAAACAGATGCCAATGAATCATGCTGCTGGTGTCTGAAGGAACACTTAATAAAATTAGACTTACTAAGAAAAATCAATTGACTGGTTTATAATGTTTACACACAGACACACACATAAGATGTATATGTATATAAATCCCATACCAACCCCTCCCCTCTAAAACACACTTCAGGTTAAAAAGCCAAGCACTGAAAATTAGGGAATGTCAGAATTAAGGTTGCCTCTGCAATTTTAATTCAGCCTCCCTTATGTATATGCATTTGATACCATCTTTAAGTACATAATATTAACATACTATTTTCCCCCACAAGACCCTGCTTCATTTAGTTCACCAGAGGGATGGTACTAAGTGAAGGAGGCAACTGTTGCAATATTCATTTATGATGCAATTCAGGAAAGCACTTTAAGAATATACTTAATTTTAAAGTACATACTTGAACATGCACTTAAACAAGTTTCTCAACTGGGCCCTAAATCCGTGGTCCCAAGTCTTATCTGCTGCACTGAATTACTAATTTCCTCGTGGGCTCTCTCATGACTCTCCTCACAGTGCTATCTGAGTACATCACAAACGTTTGTGAATGGATCTTCACAAGTGCCCAATGAGGCAGAGAGGTTTCATTATTCCTATTTTATAGAGGGGGAACAGAGACACCGAGATTAGGGATAAAACATGCAAAAGTGTCCACTAATTTTGGGGTGCTTCAATCATTGGGTTGATTTTTTGAACCAATTAATGTGCAATATGTTACAAGCTTTAGAAATCACACCTCCATAGAGCACATTACCCCATGATGTAGACGGACAGAGTGGCACAAAGAGGACTGAGGGCTTGAGCCACAGTCCATTGACATTAGTTGGAGTCTATTAACTAGAATAGGCTTTGAATTAGGCCCTTAGTTGGGCTGAGGATCTAGGCCCAATGGCAGAGATCTAGATGTGACAGTCAAGAGACTAAAAGTGGTTCATGAAACCATAAGAGCAGATAAACTCACTTGGAAATTGAGGGGATCAAGCTAGGCCCTGGAGGACCTAGAGAAAGACAAAGAGACAGGAAATCTAGATGCAACACAGAGAGAAAGCCCAGGTCTACACTAAAAAAAACTCTACAGAAGCAATCAGCAAGCTAGGAAGGGAACCTGGAAAGAAGAGCATCATGGAAGCTCAAGTTGGAATAAGATAAATGAATGGTGGTTGTCTGTAGCATCTGTAGATACCTCATTCTATGAAAACTAACAAATAAAGATTTTAAAATTAAGAATATTTTTTATAGATAGCAGGATTGTTATTGATTTGTATAATTATACCACCCAAAAAGTGTTGTACAAACACAAAGGAAAGCAGAGTCCATGCCCTGAAGAATATACAAGCTAAAAGGATTTCACAATTCCATCCACCCATAGAGATGCACAAGAATCACATTTCTTTAACACATGGTACAGTATATGAATAAACCCAGCATTCAATTATTTGTAATACTCTCTGTAATCAGTTTAAGAAGCTAAAAAAACAAATAAGTTATCATAATTAGCTTCATAACAGCATCTAAGAGACACTAAAAAGCTGAAGTGTATATTACAACCAAGGTACAGTAAATTAAGGAGCCAATCCTGCCTTTAGATACCCAGGCCAGTTTCTATCTTTTTCAGAAGGAATTGCACAGTGTATCTGAGCACAAAATGTTTTTCAGAAAAATTTGAGAGCAAACGGAGAATTCGTAGTCACATATGCAAAGCCCCTCACATCAATCAGAAGAATATTCTCTCAAAGATTTCAGCTCACGTTCTCCCCATATTACAGCCTCTTTGTGCTGTTCTATCATTAGACACCAGACCTAAAGCATGCTAGGGACAGGAAATTAACCTTACTGTAGGGGGATGCTCCAATGGCATAGAGCTATATTGCAATGGCTATGCCATCCCCTATCCCTGCAACAATCCTAGGGGCATGACTAGGAGAAAAACGGCATGACAGGGACTTCCCTACACCCCAGTGATCGACCACCACTGTATCTGCCCCTTGTAATCAGCACAAGTTAGAGCAGCCTGTAGGCTTACTTACACTGAGGGACCAGGCTGGTACACAGCTTGCTCAGGACTGGGGGGGGCACAGTGGTGGCTTAGAGACATTTCGGTATCAGTCCTGCTTGAGCTGTGCTCTGCACTCATTGGCTGCAGTCAAAGATCTGGGCCATTAAGATTTGACTTAATAAATGAATAAAACCACTCAAAGCCACTCCCCAACAGAAAGATTTTCTATGTCCAAGAAAACAACAGTTTGATACAAGTCAAAACTCCTTTTCATTTCCTGCTAAAATATAAAGCACTTTGATGCACCAGAACTATGACCTGCCAATCTGTGCATGTGGGTTGTAAGGAATGGTATTAATTGAAACTGGAGTGTAAATCCTTTGTTTTTCCAGCTCTGTAGATCACAATTTCAGTATTAGAAACCAGGACGTAGGAAGTCTGATCTAGTGGGCAGTGCAGGGGTCCAGGTCAGGGAACAAAAGGGAGGGATCAGAGCCAGCTGCCAGGTACCAGAGCCAGGAGGATGAGCTAGAGTCAGGACCAGGAATCGAAGCTAAGGATTGGCACCTGGGTCTGATACCAAATGCCAAAGGTTGAGCCAGAGTCAGAGCTGATAGTCAGGAGCAAGGTGAAAGGCCAGGAACTATAAAGATCAGGCATGAAGCAGGAGCAGAACAGGAATCAGGAACAGGGTGGGATTAGGATTGCAGGAGGCAGGCAAGAACAGGGTCCAACATGGTGGCGGCAGCAGCAGGAGGAAGTCTGCAGAGTTGTTCGGACAGCCCATCCAGGTCACTTCCTGGCTTAACTAGCAGTGTGGGCCATTCAGATGGCCGCAAGCCTGAGGTGTGCTGATACAACTTCTTGTGGGGCCTGACTTTCCAGTTTTAGTGAGATGGTGCACATCTCCCTTGGTGGTGAGGAGGGAATGTCAGAGATCCAGGGCTCCCACAACCCTGGGTTCTTTCTAGATGTGCACCTTTGGATCCTTACACCCAGTTCAAACAACTGGATTATCAGTGTAATTTGGATAGAAACATTAACACAGCAGCAATATGCAGCTTTACAGTTGGCAGAGAAGCCTAGACAGTAGTAGAAAAGAATATTTTAGCATATTCGCTTTTTTAAAAGAAACATGTTAGCAACTGACATGGTGATATTCAAACCCTAGATAACGATTGGAGCTAGTCAGGGAGTATAAAAGTGATCAGCAAGTATATCCCAAGGAATTGTGGTGAATTCACCCCATTGTTAACCCTAAAGTTGTATTAGTCATTGTCCATGTGCGTACAAATGACACCATTATCTTCATTCAAACATCCACTGCAGTCTACTTGTCTGTACTGTCTGGGATTTATCTCTGTTAGAGCCCAACCCCTTTGTGACTTTTCTGTGCATCTCTTCCTCTGGTTCTGTGAGCATAATGCCAGTTCCTTCTGGGCAGCCATGAGCTAAGCATAGTCTCACCTCCTCTTGTCTACACAAGAAAGTTGCACTGGTTTAACGTACATCAGTTTTTACACCAATTTAGTTAAACCAATACCAACCCCTGTGTGGACACTCATTCTTACTCTGGTTTAAGAGTGGATTATTACAGTTTATCTTAAATCAACATAAACTAAACCATACCAAAATAAGCCTGTTTTTGTTGTTACCCCTGGTGTCTGTTTCTCTGCTGACAACATTCATTAATCCCAGAGCTTTCACAAATCTTAACTCTTCAGGGAAGAATCCGCTTAGTATTAAAGGATGCCTTCTAAATTTTACAAGTGAGTTCAGAACACTGCAGCAAGTGTTATCTTCCATTAAATACATACAATAGGGCCGACATGGGGAAATTATTATTTTCGCCATCAGGTTCTCTGCCTTTACTGTCTTTTCATAAAATGAAAAGAATCCCTGGTATTCTTCAGAGGCTGAAATTTGTTTCATTCAAATAAAAGCTCTTAACTGATATTATTAATAATTTGCACTTGTATGCCCCACTTCATGTGACTGTCTCAAAGGGTCTTAATACACACAGGTAGATAAGCATTGTTATCATTTCAGGTAAACTGAGGCACAAAGAAACAAAGCAACTTGCCCAAGGTTAGCAGCAAGCTAGTGACCGAGACCCTGCTCCAGTACAGCATGTAACTTTAAACACGAGTAGTCCCACTGAAATTACAGATGTGCTTAAATACTCTGCTGGATTGAGATCAGAGTCAAAAAGACACCGTTCCTTCTTCTAACTGCTGTACCACCCAGCCCCATATTAGCAGTAATACTGAGGTATTTTACTGGAACTAGTTTGTTTTCTCTAGTGCTGCCTGTTTTCCTCTTCCTCGATAGAGCTGAAAGCTTGCAGCTGAAATTCTTTAGAGGACACCTAGGTTGCCTGATACTGCCTAGAAGCTGATCTCCATGCACTTGGGGGCCAGATCTGCTCTTCGCATGCTTGCTTTCCAGACAACAGCTGCCCATCACACCAAGACTTTGAGGGTAACAGCAATCTCTATGGATGTGTTATATTTCAAGATGAGTCAGTGCAGCGGCATGTGAAGAATTAACAACACTGATTATCATGTGACATGTAGTCTCTAAAGCAATACTTAAAAATATGGCAAAAGAATTCTCTCTCTCTCTCCTTTACTTCCTCTCTGATGTAAGATAATCACATTAATCTCTTTCCTCTACTAACAGGAGTTTGATTTGGAGATGGATTATTTTTTATAGTACCTAATTAGGTAATTCGTATTTGCAAACGCTCACATATCAATGCAAAAAACACACTGATTGTAATAACTAAGCAGTTCATTTCAGTATGTGTGTGACAAAAACAACTACAGACTTTTGATTTAACTGTCTGATTATGAATAAAGGCTGATTGGCCTTGAAGTAAATATACTGAACCAAACAAACTGCATCGGTCTAGGAAGAAGAGCCCAATATAATATAAATCGGAGGCAGCACACTAGGTAGGTCTAAAAATGTTATGTGCACAATTTGACGAACAGAATTAGAGTTACAGTTTTCATCATCAGTAAAATAGCTTTTGCATGGCTAAAGAGGAGCAGTGATCTAACTGGAAAACAAACCCATGTTAGTATTAGGAGTGTTTTCAGTCTCTTAGTAAGCAATATGCAGTTCAGTGGCTTGATACTGAGGACCTGCAGTACCATGCAGTGTATCAGAATTTAAGTCCTTTGTTCCCCAGGCTAGTAGAGGCTGGAAGCCACAAGAAAACTTGGGGATAGGAAGGAAGAAATGTGTGCTGCTGCCCATCAGAATGTGAGCCTCTGAAAGGAGTTTTTCCATCAGACCACTTGACACAACCAGTACTAAGCAAAAACATTTGTTTCAGACGAAAAACCACTGAAAATGAGCCTTGTGTCACTTCACAAACTTTAGCTCAGGCTTACTAAGGTTTGGCACATATGATCTGTGGCTCTTTCAGAGACTCGCCAACTCCGCACCAGCCTCCCTCACTCCTTACCCTCTTCATAAACTGAACCCTGCAGGGTTTTCATAACCCTAGTTACAAATGAGGCTAGTACCAGGCAAATAGAAAGGTCAAACTGTATCAACCCTAGCCACCCTAACACCTTTGGCTAGAACATATTCAAACTTCTGGGCATTTTTCACAGCTCAAAGTTCCTATCAATTAAGGTACCCAGGGCATGGACTTTGAGCAAGGATGCCCTTTTTTTTTTCTTTTTTTTTTTTTGAGACCCTGCCCATGGCCCCCCCAACGATGTATACCTTTTCCTGGTTGCTGATCCATCAGTAGCTGCCTCCTCTCCCTTCTTTAGCTGTCAAATGCCACTTGCTGTAAGTGGATTGTGGGTTGCACAATGAAACTTATTGGCTATCCTAACAGAGCTGTGTACTCAGAAAGGAGGGGGAGGTGCATGAGAGATAAACAGAGAAGGGAAGTGGGGAAACAGGACAGCTACAGAGAAGGGAGCCAACACGAGAAAAGAGAATAGAGGGGGACAAGGATCCAAAAAAATTGGAAAGGGTAAAAGACAGAGCCAGCCAGAAAGGGATGGGAGAGCAGGAAGAGAGAAGGAGAAATGAAAGGAGACAGAGAGCACCAGTAAAAGTGGTGTAGCTGCCCTATAAAAGAAGCAGACATACAGAAGCACACATTAATGAGAACAGACAAAAAGGAAAGCTGGGTCCAGAAAGAAAAAACAAAAGGAAATAAATGAGACACAGAGCTTCTAAATTACTGAGTTTTAACAAACATATTACCTCCTACATCTTTGCAATATGTTCTTGAAAGATATCCCACAGTTCTGCTAATTTAGGACAGTGTCTGGTGCTGCTGATAATTGGACTTGGTTTAACTCTCTCTGCCATTAGGCATATAACTAAGTCAGTGGGGCAGGCAGTATAATTTTAAAGTTACCTGCCACTGCAGTTTTTTTTTTGTTCTGAATTTCATGGGGGGGGGGGGGTTTAAATCCCACTCTGACAGTGATTAGCACTAAAAGTGATTGTGACAAAGACAACCTGCTCCCTTTATTTAGTTCATTTGTGATTTAACCTAGCCTCTCCATAGCTCCCACTCTGTAAAAACCCAAATGGGAGATGCTACCCCTTAAAATGAATGAAAAAGAGCTTAGCACAAAAATATTCTTAGAGAGCAAGAGCAGGAAGCTTGAAGTGATGTGGGAATTAAGTTTTTGTAATATGTTTAAAGTTCTCAATAGCATTCGATTTTTATTTATTAACATTATTATTATCCCCGACATTAAACAGCAGATAGTAACTAACAGCGAGAAACACCAAGGGCCAGATTCACCCTCGTTACGCTTACATAAGCTAGTGTAGACTCAGATTTGCAAAAGCACCTTAGCGAGTTGGACATCTCACTCCCATGGTCTTTCAATGGGAGCTGGACACCTAACTCCGTTAAGTGTTTTGAAAATCCCACTTTGGCAGAGGGGTCTGATGATGAAAAGCGTGCTCCATGGGAGCAGGATGCAGTTGCTCACTGGGTGAAAGGGAGAGGGCAGTGAGTCACTATGCAATTAGGAAGGACACATGATCACAACAGGTGGTGAGTGTAACATTAGTGGCAGGCTCCATTCAGCATAGCTCTTTTGGAGTCTGACGGAAGTTAAAACTGCCCTACAGTGAAAATCCCAAGCGAGGTTTGTTAACAGAAACTCCGCCAAGAGTTTAAAAGGATGAGGTGTGGAGGGAAGGGGGGAGGGGCACAGCTCCCTCTTCTCTGCTACATGTGGAGGGAGAGCTCTCTCTCCTCTCCCAGGCTTGGTACAGGCTCCCCTCTTGTTCAATCTGCCTTAACAACTGACACCACCTAAACTCATTGAATTAATGCCTTTTGGACTCAAGTGGTTTGCAAATGCATAATTTATTCCTCTATGCACCAGCTTTTCTGACTTCAGGTTTGTTTCGGATAGAGGTAAAATCTAGTTCAACAATAATAATTAACACATAGTATACTTCGACCTTCTGGGCCAGCTCCTCAGCTGGTGTAAATCGGAGTAGATTCATTAACTTTAGTGTTTCTGCACTACCTTAATTCACCTCAGGATCTGGCCCTCACTAATTAATACGCACAATGTCCATATTAGGTAACTACCATGACCCTCATTTTGCAGGCACACAGAGATATTAAGTGTCTTCCCAAGGCCCGTGTTGAGTCAGTGGCAGAACTTTAATAAGAATCCAAGAGCCCTTGGCCCCCAGCCCACAGAAGGCAGTGTGGTCAAGTCCACCTGTAACTAAGAAATGTTGGTACAGGGGAAAAAAATGTGTGCGCTTTACCAGTGGTTTTCAAACTTTTTTTCTGGTGACCCAGTTGAAGAAAATTGTTGATGCCCGTGACCCAACGGAGCTGGGGATGAAGGGTTTGGGGTGCAGGAGGGGGTCAGGGCTTTGGGCTGAGGATGCAGGCTCTGGGATGGGGCCAGGGATGAGGGGTTTGGGGTGTAGGAGGGGGCTCCGGGCTGGGGGTACAGGTTCTGGGGTGGGGCCAGGAGTGTGGGGGTTACCTCGGGCAGCTCCCGTTCAGCGGCGCAGCACAGGTGCAGAGGCAGGCTCTCTGTGTGCCTGACCCCAGAAGCAGCCAGCAGCAGGTCCCGCTCCTAGGTGGAGGTGTGCAAGCGGCTACACGCGGTTCTCGCCCACAGGCACCGCCCTCCTCCCCCCCCCAGCTCCCATTGGCCGGGAGTGTGGAGCCGGTGCTCGGGGCAGTGCACGGAGCCCGTTGGCCCCTCCGCCTAAGAGCCGGGCCTGCTGCTGGCCGCAGCGCGGTGTCAGAACAGGTAAGGACTAGCCTGCCTTAGCTGGGCAGCACTGCCGATGGGACTTTTAACAGCCCGGTCAGCGGTGCTGACAAGAGCCGCCACGACCCAGTGCCTTCCATTCCGCAACCCAGTTCCGAGTCGCGACCCACAATTTGAAAACCACTGTGCTTCCCTCTGGCATCTATAACAAATTCTGAGCCTCATGCAAGTGCCACAGAAATATTCTATCAGAGCAGTAGGATACAAAACCTTTACATTTTTAGCATTAATTAACAGTCTCAACCATCTATATTATAAAAAAAAAAAAAAAAACCCACCTAAAATGTGCTCTTTGAAGCCCATACTGCTGCATGCCCAAGATTGCTTTGAAGTGTTCCGCTCTGCATGAGAAAAATTCCAGGGAGTAAATTCTGCAAATTATGACTCAGCAAAATTTCTCCAGAGTTGAGCTTTCAGTTCAGAAGCAGCTGAGAATACAGTTCATGCCATCCTAGGTGAAGCTGTACATGTGATGTTGGGGACAAGTGGCCTGATTTCCAGAGGTATAGAGCATTTACAGCTCCCAGTGATTTCTAAGGGAGTTGTGGGCTCTTAGCCCCCCGAAAATCAGGCCATGTGAGAACAAGGAGAAAAGATTTTTACAAGGATAGTGCCCAACATTTACAAAGAACCACTAAAATCATGTCTCAATTATGGGTTTTTCCCATCTGTCTTGCTTTTCTATGTCATTCTTTTCAGCAATAAAATGTATCTATTATAAAAACTAGGCAGTTGTATTCCTCAATCTGTTTCCTAAATACTTATCTAACTTCTTACACCCAAATCCTCAAAGGCATTTAGGCACCTAACTCCCATTGACTTCCTTCCTTCTCTGCAAAACCTTACATTTCCTGTTGCAGTTCTGCAATTGTCCCATATCCTTTTTTCTATATTTTACAAGCTCCAACAACAACTTTGAAGCATCTTGTTATGGTCACTATGATTCTGGCCAAGGACCATTTGGAGTCCATTAACACCTCTCCTAACTGGCCAGAGGGATCTGTTGTAATAATTGGGCCTACAAATTTACCCTAATTGTGAGCTTAACTGTAAGTAAGTGAAAGTTCATAAAATGTCACAATAACCTATAACAGTAAGTGTTGATGGGAAAAGTTGCAAAAGGGAGATAAATACTGAATTAATCCATACAAAAAGGCTTACTGGTATAATTCAAGGACTGTTTTTACAGATCATCCCTGGTAAACAAGAAAGGTGTGGGACCAAAAATTAATAAACCAGAATTGGTGCATAGGAAATTAGGCCTAAGTGGTGAACAAAATAATGAGGGGATCAGCTGTTCTGTCCATCACTCCCTTTTGGGGTCCTTAAAAGAAAAGTCTTATGGGAAAAATTGGAGAAGCAAATGCAACAATTGCTAACTGAAAGAAGGGCAAGGAGAAAGCTTCACCATCATGGGTATTACCTCTGCCCTCTCCTGGGACCCTGGGATCCATTGTGACAACATTGGGCTTTCATTATCCTAATCCTGAAAGATGTCCTGACCAGACTGGGCCAGACAGAAGGACCCAGATGACACCTCTTCTGGATAAATCCTAAACACCCAAATTGGATTTGAGACTTTGTTGTTCCCTCTCCCCCTACTCCCTCACGTTCCTTTCCTTCCCTAACTTATTTTTTCACTTTCCTATCTCTTTCCTTTTGTTTTCTGTTTAATAAGAGTGGCTTAGCCAGCAAACACTGTATATTTTGCAAAACTGCTGTAAACCTGTAACAAAAAACAAAACAAAAAACAGCTAAAAGCAATGTCCTAAACAGCCTGATGCTGGTACAAATTTGCGAGGTCTCAGACTGGCTGACAAAACCATGAGCTATGTTTGTGGCTTTCCAGCAATGAGGCTGAAGTAAAAGTCAACACCAGAGATAGAAGCTGCACTTTGTCTTTGCTGTTCTCTTCTTTCCCCTTTTGTATGAGTTGGTCTCGTTTTGCCTTTGAGGAAATGGGATCAGGTGTTAACAAAAACAGCTCCAGCCCATATCAACTAACCTTTTCTCTTTTTCCCAGAATACACTTATTAGCATCTTCAATATCACCTAAGAGACTGTCAAACATTATTTAAAAAAAAAAAAAAAAGGAACTCTCTCCAGCGAAGGGAAGAAGGGATATGGTTAAAATAAAAGCCTTAATGCTTTACATTTCAAATGCTTTAGCGGATTTCTCTTTTTTTTCCTCCTGCATCTTGTATAAAAAGGATGTTTAATAGTATATTTTCCATGATACTAAGCAGGCTGAGATCTCTGTATCCTAAGCCTGAGCCGCGTTTAAAACTGTTTAATGTTGGGCAGTTCTAGGGTCATGATAACGCCCTTTGACTCTCTGGACCCATATATTCCATCAACATTAATACAACAGGTCACTCAGTTTGCCATGTCTAAGCCAGTTCTTTTCTGAAAGATGACTGAAAAAAATGGCATTGTTGGGCTCCATGTCTTATTGTTGCTCAGTGGCTTCCCAATCACATTTCTTCAGTTTACTAGTAAAAAGATGTTTCTTCTACCTGCCCATTGTGCAGGTTGGGACCTGAAAAAATATTAAGCCGGGTTTTCTCTGACCGTACACAATCAATCATTTTACAGGCCAACTTCTGACCATTGTTAAACCCATGGAACCCCACTAGGGTTGCAAAGATGTAACCAGGGAAGAATTTAGCCCTGCAATTGAAACTTAGGGTATGTCTACACTGTGGAGACTATACGGTATAGCAGGGTTGCTCTAGCTATGCTAGCATAACTCCATAGCGTGGACACAGCCTATGCCAATAGAAAAGGGTTTTCCATTAGTGAAATTCTTCCATCAACACAGCTGTGTCTACACTGGGTGCTAGGTCAGCAAAACTATGGTGCAAAACAAAGGCTTCCTCACACTAAGGGCAGATGGTACCTCCAGGAAGTGTCCCAAGAGGTCACAACCTCCCTGCTCTTAGCTCTCTATCTGTAATTCCACTTACCTCCATCACAAGGTGTGGTATTAGTAAAATGCTTTGAAGATGAAAAGTACTAAGTATTATTTTCCTAATGCAAGACTGTAGTTTCATGGATCTTCCCTAGACTCTGCCTGAAATATAGATATTTTCTTTCTAGTCCCTTATCTCCTTGCGGTCATGAGACATTCTGAATATCTTCTAATTTCTTTCATTCCTTCCTCAGAATTATTAAATGGATCCCACCTGGCCCTGAAATTTTGTGCATCTTCATTCTAATTTCCTGACCACCTATTCTTTTATAACCCTGCTTGCTTTAGGCATTTTACTCCCTTCCTTCCTTCTCCTTTGTGAGCACTGAGGCAAAGGATTCATTTCATATTTTTTTCCAAATCAATGTCTACAATACCCTGTCAATAAATTACCTGTCTATCCATTAGAGGCCTCTCTTCCACATTCACTGACCTTTCGTGCCTCCTGTACTTGTAATATTAAAAGGCCTTTTTTCTTAATCTTATCTGCATTTCTTCTCCTCCACCTTTGCTTTTCTTGTCATTTTTCCTCTCTTCCATTCATACGTAACCTATTAACTTTTCTGTACTTTTGGTAATTTCTTTGCCAAAAATAATTGAGTGTTAATCTTTGGTTCATCAGACTACCCTCTTATAATCCTGATGTATTGATAGCTGTTCAGTATACCTTTCCTTTGGGGACATAAATTTATCTCTGAATAATTTCCTTTTCCCCCCCCCTCAATGTCCTTTCTCTGACCTATCTTCATTGAATTTTGATCATCTTTCCTGGAAGTCTTTAGCTGCCCACAATATTTGTGGCAACATAGGATTTCTGTCAAGAAAGCACCTTATCAAGGTTGGCTTCCTTACCCCACAAGCTGGATTGAGAGTTCAAAGAAGGGCAACTAACAGAATAAAAGATTCAGAAAATAAAATATACAAGGAGAGCTAACTAGGTGTAGACTGGAGAACAGCTGGCAGAGGGGCAGCCAATAGTGATTTACAAGTACAAAGAAGAATGTTATCAAGATGACAGGGAGCAATTCTTAAAAGATGACATGACGAGCAATAATGGGTCTGTTTCTCCAGTGTTTACCATCTTGAGAAGTCATTTACCCCAATGTGAAATGGTTGAAATTGATGCCATCTTGATTTGTTAGCATTTTACACTCACTTTGCACAGGTTTCAGAGTAGCAGCCGTGTTAGTCTGTATCTGCAAAAAGACCAGGAGTACTTGTGGCACCTTAGAGGCTAACAAATTTATTTCAGCATCAGCTTTCGTGGGCTACAGCCCACTTCATCGGATGCATAGAGTGGAATATATAGTAAGGAGATATATATACACACATACAGAAAACATTAAAAGGTGGGAGTTGCCCTACCAACTCTAAGAGGCTAATTAATTAAGAGAAAAAACTTTTGTAGTGATAATCAAGATAGCCCATTTCAGACAGTTTGACAAGAAGGTGTGAGGATACTTAACATGGGGAAATAGATTCAATGTGTGTAATGGCTCAGCCATTCCCAGTCTCTATTCAAGCCTAAATTGATGGTATCTAGTTTGCATATTAATTCAAGTTCAGCAGTTTCTCGTTCGAGTCTGTTTTTGAAGCTGTTCTGTTGCAAAATTGCCACCTTTAAGTCTGTTACTGAGTGACCAGAGAGGTTGAAGTGTTCTCCTACTGGTTTTTGAATGTTATGATTCCTGAGGTCAGATTTGTGTCCATTTATTCTTTTGCGTAGAGACTGTCCGGTTTGGCCAATGTACTTGGCAGAGGGGCATTGCTGGCACATGATGGCATATATCACAGGTGCAAATGACTACACCTGGTACAAGAGAGAAGAGAAATAGGCCCAATGGATTTGAAGTGCAAGTGGAACATTTTCTATCACCTACACTTATGCTAGGAGAACAACAAGCTGCCCATGTTAAAAAAAAAAAATGCTTTCCAGAGCTGGAGCAGGTAGAAACACTAGAAACGTGAACTCCCAAATGTTGTATCACTAAAGGCGGTCTACTCCCCCCTGGGGCAGATCAGGGCAGGGCAGGGCTTGGCCATTAGTAGTACAGCTCTTCAGAAAGCCATGCAGCTGTTGTATAGGGTAGAACGAATACAGTCAACATGAAGGGCAACACAAAAGAAGAGATTATACACAGGGTTGCAGATTCTTTTCCCCAGAAAGTCACAACCCTGCCTCCTACACAGGTCCCTCCCTCCAAATCCTTCACCTTGTGATGCACACATGGAAATGCCACAAGGAGATACAGCATTTCCTTGATCCTCTTTTCCCCTGCGTAACAGGGTTTGGCTGCCTCCCATGCACCCCCCTTCTGGCCAGGAATGTCTCTGGGCTACCCTGTTAACTTCTCCCTCAAAAGGCTCAATACTCAGATTCCACACTTTTTCTGAGGTCAAAATACTTCATTGGGGTTTGCATTTATTAACAGAAAATAACTCAAAATAAAACTCAAAGTCCAAAATTAAAGTCCCACAAACAAGCATTTCTCTTTCTACTCCCAGGTCTCCCCGCCTGACCGGGCCGGCTCCAGGCACCAGCTGAACATGCAGGTGCTTGGGGCGGCCACTCGGGAGAGGGGCGGCACGTCCAGCTATTCGGCGGCAATTCGGCGGAGGGTCCCTCACTCCCGCTCCGAGCGAAGGACCTCCCGCCGAATTGCCGCCGCAGATCGCAATCGCGGCTTTTTTTTTTTTTTTTCTTTGCTTTTTTTTTGCTGCCTGGGGCAGCAAAAACCCTGGAGCCGGCGCTGCCGCCTGAGGAGCTTTGGCACTCTTTCCCTTACCTATTCAGGGTCTCTCCTGTATTACCAGGCTACTCGCAGCCCTTCCTCACTAGAGAGTCTTAATCCCAGGACATCGCTAGAGCCTGCTCATTCCTCATAGTCTCTGTTCCCCCTAAGCATCCCTCCCCCCCAGTTTCCAGCTGCTCTTTACAGGGGAATCACCTGATCCCTCTCAGGTGGGGCTCATCCTGTAGCCATAGTGGGTTCAACCCCAGGCTCTCCCACCCATGGGCAAGCCCAAGCTCTCCCACCCTTCCAAAGGGATTTTTTTCTATTTTCTCTTCATTTATCAATAACTAACTATCACATTATATTCATAACAGAAAGCAAAACATTAAAGATAAAAATCAGTATCAACAATTCCTAACATTTTATCTAGAAAGGCAAATTCCCAAAAACATCTTGGAGAAAGAAAGAAAGAAATTTGCATAAGTCTCAGTCTTGTAGTTTTAATCTCATACAGCAATTAAGGCTTCTTAGATTAATGATTGTTCTTATACCAAAGAGATATTAAGCTACAGTCAGTGCTCTCAAAAGTCTAATAAAAAATCTGTTGGATCAACATCAGGACCAATGGGATTTTAGCATGGCAAAGCACAATATTCTTACCAGTGAAGTAGCCTGTCTAGCTAACAGTGCTATAAAGAAATAAGAAATTTAATTTAACAAGGGAATATTTATAAGCAATTTTAATTGCAAGGGTTACGGTGCTTGAATAGGGTTCTTGCAAAGTCATTATGATGTGCAAACCAGAGACAGAGAAGTAGGCGTGGTATTGTGGGACTTACTCATTATGTTTCATGACTCTTTTGCAACCTTCATTTATTTTATTTATTTATTGCAAGAACAATAGCCTATGCCTTTTGCAAAGTTTAAAAAAAAATATATATATATATATATATATATATATATATATATATATATATATA
>QXTE01000036.1:6298222-6440420 GCA_003942145.1 Platysternon megacephalum | reverse complement strand
ACACACACACACATATATACACATACACACACACATATATATATACATATACACACACACACATACATACATATATACACACACACACACACACACACACCACATTTCTAGCCACAATTTGAAAAAATTCACAATCCAGAAAATAGAAAAACAGCTATATGGAAAGAGAGAGCTATATCTGCTGTGGTATCTATTTCTTCATGCTTTTAAGCAATACATTTCCTCATTCTCATTAAGTGAGCATTGACTGCCTATCCTGGAGCTGGTAACAAGGCTTCTGTTGTGTCTTTCACTCTTTAACAGTTCTGTTCTCTGTGCCAGCAATGGGTGTCACCTAGTACAGTGGTTCTCAACCAGGGGTACATGTACCCCTGGGGGGTACACAGAGGTCTTCTGGGGGTACATCAACTCATCTAGATATTTGCCTAGTTTTACAGCAAGCTACATAAAAAGCACTAGTGAAGTCTGTACAAACAAAAATTTCATACGACTTGTTTATACTACTCTATATACACTGAAATGTAATTACTGTACAGTATTTATATTCCAATTGATTTATTTTAAAATTATATGGTTAAAAATGAGAAAGTAAGTAATTTTTCAGTATTAGTTGCTGTGACACTCTCGTTTACAAAATCAGATATAAAAATATAAGTAGTTTTTAAGTGAGGTGAAACTTGGGGGTACACAAGACAAATCAGACTCCTGAAAGGGGTACAGTAGTCTGGAACAGTTGAGAGCCACAGACCTAGTAAATTCTTCTTAGGATGCATTTTCCCTCACCCTGCTATTAGGCCTGTGCACTCAGGTTCCAGACACCCAAGGGAAGCCAAAGAGTTTCTGATAGGGAAATTCCCTATGGCCCCTTGCATCACTCACTCCATCTATGCAGAAGGCATTCTGGGGCAGGCCAGGCCCAGGAGTAGGATGGAGGCACTGTGGCTTCTCTAAATTATGCCAGAGGTTGGTTCAGCATGCAGCCAGCCTGAGGAATGGGGAGGCACACAGATGACTTAGGGCCAGTCTACACTAGAAGTGCTACCTCAGCACAGCTGCACTGATACAGCTGTGCCACTGTAGCATGTCTGGTGAAGACGTTCTATGCCGATGGAAAAGAGCTTTCCCGTCACCATAATGATTCCACCTCCGTGAGAGGTGGAAGCTATATCGGCAGGAGAGCATCTCCCACTGACATAGTGCTGGTGTGGACAGCGCTTACGTTGCTGTAAGTTGTGTCACTCGGGGGAGGAGGGGGCTGCATAGGGCACCAAAATGGCTAGGGACGGCCCTGGACCTGCCCTTAGAGACATCTTTGCCCCTTCTGTTCTGCTCAGCTGAGGATCCAATCCACAGTATCTCCATTACAGTACTAGATACTTGAGATGATCTGACGGGGGGGGCAGGGGGAAAGGGGGATTTTGACTTATCCATTTCACAACACATTTGTTCTAAGAGTATGTACTTTGGGGCAGTTTTGACCAGTGAGGGAGGCAACAAAGTGTGGAGAAACAGGAAAGCAGTCCAAAAACAAATATTACTAGTATGGCCTAATGGTTCAGCAAACACACACAGAAAATGGATTAGGTTTGAAGTTCTAGTCACATCTGAGCAGAGTCCACTAGAATTTTGTTTTACAATAAACAGAGGTTACAGTAAACAAACACTAATATTAAATTTAAATCAATAAATTCCAACACAGATTGAAGATTTAAAGCAATTCTCTGTATATTTGTAGGTCTCAGCACCAATACATAAGGATTAATGTTCCAGAGGAATTGCAAACATGCTAAGCCAGTGATTTTCAACCTGTGGTCCATGGACCCTTGGGGGTCTGTAGACTATATCTAAGGGGTCTGCAAAAGGTGACTATGAAAATAAAGTTTCAGATCCCAGAATAGGCATTTGATTTTTCTGATCAATGAAAAGTATGTGAATACCCCCACCTACAGGTCAAAACCCAGAAGTGTTGTCATTACCGTAGAAGCTCACAGTTTAGCGCCCTGTCTCATACTATGTCAAATGCCATGACAAGTATGTGCAACATTTATAGTTGAATTCGGTTTAGTCAGTTTTCAATCTAAGACTTCTATGGTAAGAGTCTGTGGACCTCAGGTTGAATTTCCAAAGGGGTCCGCACCACCATTCAAAAAATTTTAAGGGTCTGCAAATGAAAAAAAGGTTGAAAACCACAGGGCTAAGCAATTGTCAGCTGACTACTGAAATTTCTCAGATTAATTTATTAACTGCAAAATCAGTATAAATACCCACTATGGGAATCCTAGTGTCAAATTAGACTCCTTTATGATATAAAGGAATTTCTTTGGCTATAATCCTAAATAGCCCCAAATAAGGAGTAACTTTTCTGTGAAGCATAATAGATATCCAAGAAACTGAGGAACACATATGGAGGTGGGACTTCTAAAACACTTTTCTAAAACTGTCACTCTCCTCTCAAAAGCAGTGTTTTATCTGGGATGTGTGTCATCCTTTTGGATTAGAAAGAACCTCACACATGGTGAAATGAGTTTTCAATAACCTCTCACTATATTAGAGTGGGTTGTCTGGATGGGAGCCAAAGGCAGGAATGCCTAAAACGGACTGTGTTTTGGCTTCTAGTTAACCAGTGTGGTACTGTGGAAGCTCGTCTGTGCCTGGCTTGGTGAATCTAATTATAGAGTAAACCACCATCTTTGGGGATTGTCTGCCCTAGTTCTTGCAATCTGCCTTGAATGTGGCATCATCAGTATGGTCCATCTCAGGCACCCAGCCACAACTCCATTCACTTATTTAAGAAGATAAATAAGATATTTGAAGTACTTTGAAAGATACTGAAGCTACACATCAAAAACATATACAGTGGGATCAAATTATGTCTAGAATTTAAGACTTTGCAGAAAAGGTGGGGGGAATAAATGCTCTGATTAAGATAGTTTAGGTGTATTAGCTGTTGACTGTGGGGAGAAGATACAGTTCATGCAACTTGAATTTTAACCTTGTGAAGCAACTACAAATGCTCATCCATTCAGATTACTCCATTAGCTTAACAAGACAGACATTTTTCCTAAGAAGATATAGTCTATGCAATGGTAGTGTTTCTGTTCTTCCCGACCTACTGCTTACAGAATGGCACAGACAGGCCTTTTCACTTCGTTTTTTAAATTATATTAAGATTTTTTTAATTAAACATTTAAAATTTTAGTGTGTGTTTTATTATACATTAATCCTCCCCTTGCAGCCTGTATCTTGTCATGTTTCAGTACATTTCCCCAGCCTCTCTCCCCTGCTGCAGCTGCAATTGCAGTACAGTACTTACCCTGTGGCTGGAAAGACAACATGGACCTCCCTTTAAACTGCAATTAATGCAGCATGATTAATTGGAGTGAAGATAGTGCTCACAAAGAGCTTTGGATGCACCTCAACATGTCCGGAAACTAAGACACCTATTCATGCAGCCAACTGGGGATGGAATGGTGCAGTTAGGGGCTTGTTTTATGGACCTATTGGAGGACACATTTCAAAGTAAGTGTGGGAGGGTAGACAGGAGTTACCTTGTGGCCAAGAACAGCAGGCTTGTCCATATGTCCATCAGAAAATATTAGTTGCCCACCAGTTATGCTCAGTAGGTGGCCATGTGGCATCAAATTAAAATAGGATTTCTGTCATACTGACAGCAAATGATACTGAGGAAGAGGATTAAATATTCCAAAATCCATTTCTGGATTAACACTTTTTGTATGTAGAAAATTGCTACTTTCTGCATACAGATGGTATGAATTACAAAAAGAGAATATCAAATCCAAGCATGACTTGAAGATATATTTCACGACAAGCTATATTATTTGATCTTAACCATAACTGTAAGAATCTCTAACAGGAATGTATGCTTATGTAAATACTACTTTTTTGTATCTAAAAGTTGTTTTCCCCTCAAGTGAATCCAACTATGCCACATTATAAATCAGTAAATTCAGTATCTAAGAGAATTTGACAGTTTTGACAGAATGCATAATTACTTGTTCAGGTTTCTGGAAAGAAACACTAATGAAATTATTCCTAAATGTTTGCAAAGAAATATACAATTCTCTAGGTGATTTCCTAACAGATCCTTATGGATAAGGAATAGCATTTGTTAGCACTGCACAGAGTTAAGATGTTAATGAAAATAAGTCCTCAATGCTTTAAGAAATTCTTTAATTGCAGAAATAAGTGAACTGAGCAACAGTCATTTGTATTCCTTTTTTCATTTTTAAAACTTACAACAAGAAGGGCTGAGTAATACAGTGAATTAATAAAAATATCTTGCTCTTAAACAATGCCTTCCATTCAAGGATCTCCACCACCACATTTAGTCTCAACTCCCTGGGAGGTAGGTAAGTTATTATATATTAAGGTTACAAATGGGGGATATTAAGACACAGAGGGGCCAAGGTCACACAGGAAATCTGTAGCAGCCAAGTATAGAACCCCAGTGCTCGACTCCCAGAAGCGTGTCTAATCAATAACTCCAGCCATCAGCCTTTCTCCTGGCTTCATTACATAAAAAAAAATTACCTTAAAGGAATGTTAAAGTTGCAGAATATAACACTCAGAAATCAGGGCATCTTAAAGTTAAGACTGCCTGCCTGTTAACTCTGTAGTCTTGTGCACATGTTATGATACAGTACAGTCTTTAATTATCTGTTCATGTGTTATTTCCCCCTCACCCAACATCCCAGTCTCATTTACCATATACCCTCTGCCTCACTCATTGAACTTCCAGACCCAGCCACCTTCCATGCTGAATCCTGTTTTACTCACTATCCAACCTGTGTTGGAGTACTGAAGCAGTGATGTTTTCAAAATACATATAAAAATCAACATGCAGATACAAGGACACAACATTGAATTTTGAACCTCCAGGTCTGGATTTTGTCCCTTTAAATATGTCCCACTCATTAGAGAATTCAGGCAGGATTTTGTACCATAATTCACATTCCCTCTTACTCATCTTTCCCAATGTCAAAAATGTTGGTGTTTTCATAGCCAGTAGTAAGTACCATATATCAAATCAAATGGTATGGTGATCATCAGATAATAGCTAGATGCTCCCAATTTCAATCTTATTTGTCATCACTGATCTCTATTCCTAGAATTCAGTTTAGAATAGCATTGAGTGTTTTCTGCTCAAACTAAGTTAAAAAATAGGCCTGTTCTATTTCTTGAAACACGATCTTCCCTCCAAACATTCTGCAAGTTTGTCGTCCTGATCACTACTTGAGTCACTGAAATCCAACAAACTTAGCGGCTTTCCTTATCTATGAAAACATTTCCTGATCTACTTTTTATAACCCACATCAAGGTCTATGATGACATTAATCACATGATTACTTTCGTACTCAGATTTTTTTCACCCAAATATTTATTATTTCTGTCTGCAGATTCAAATATCACTACTCACCAACAGACCCTGGAAGGGTTTGCAAATATTAATTTTCAGCTGTAAAGAAAATCTGCTAAAATGTGGCTCTGCCAGTTTTATGAAAGACACAAAACAAAACGAGAGAGAGAGAGAGAGAGAGAGCGCGAGCTCAGAAGTCTACCAACAACCATTTTTCATTGGTGAAGTTTTGCCATAAGCAAGAAGTGGTTTTCCCTATAAATAAAAGTTATGCATCACAGTGGATGTAGAGCTGGAAGTAAAAGAGTAAAATCAGCTTGCTATGAAAGCTGTACCCTAAATATGATTATGTTTTTACCCATGTGACCATCAATGATCACAAACAAAACAGTGACAGCTTAGGCAGTGAGGATGTTGAGCAGATGATGAGGGGGTGTGAGGTAGGAACATGGGACAAGACACCAGATCTTTTTTCTCTATTCTCCCCCAAGCTTTTATTTTTATTTAGTTTTTGTTCTGGAGATAGTGTCAGATTTGGAGAGCTGGAAACGGTAACGGGGATGGAGTGTACAAATTTCCCACAATTAAAGAGGAGAGGATAAACCAAAGCTGGAGGTGGGATGTATCCCTTTTATTAGCACCAAGGCCCAGATCCACAGAGGTATTTAGGCTCTTAACTTCTATTAATTCCAATGGAAATTAGAAGCCTAAATACCTTTGTGCAGCTGGACAACCACCTTTTTATTTAAAAGACTAATAGGCAACACAGAGGTACTATAGATGCAAAGTCTGCAGCAACAACAAAAGAGGCAAAGAAAGATGCATTAATAGCAACAACTACAGTACAAGAATCTACTTGTCCTCCCCACTAAGATCTCCACCTACCCCTCTTTTTATTCTTGCAGAAGTTCTCCATCAGAATTACTGAGACACCCCTATGTCAGTGATGCAAGCAGCACCCAGCCAGGATTTTTCCGCCTCAGATGGTTAGGGGAGACTTATTGCTACCATTGGAGTGCAATTAAAGAATCAGTGAAAGATACACTACAGTTTGTGAGCAATTACCATTCAGAGGGTAAAATATAGCATCCAAAGAGGCAGGTCAGTCTGTCCACTCTTCCTGATTGAATGTTTGGCTTTGCTGTTGTCTTTTAAAAAAGCACTTGTGAGGGGCAGGGATCATAGGCGTTGAGTTTCTAATCTGCTGGGGGGTGCTCTCCCCCGGCTCTGCACAGGCCCTGCCCCCACTCCACCCCTTCCCCCAATGCCCCACCCCTGCCCTGCTTCTTCCCACCCCTGCCCCCACTTCTTCCTGCCCCCGCTCCACCTCTTCCCGCCCAGTTCCGCCCCCTCCCCGAGTGTGCTGCACCCTCGCTCCTCCCTCTTCCCCCTCCCCCCGAGCGCCTCCTGATGCCATGAAACAGCTGATCCGTGGCAGGCGTGGGGGGATGGGGCAGGGAGGCGCTGATCATCGGGGCCCACCAGTGGGCAGGAGGTGCTGGGGGGGGGGGGTGTTGATGGGGGGCTGCCGATGGGTGCTGAGCACCCATTTTTTTCCCATGGGTGCTCCAGCCCGGGATCACCCATGGAGTCGGCGCCTATGGCTGGGATTAAAAGCAAACCAACCACACACTGTAAAGGAAAATCATGTAATAATGGACAGTATCCCTCCCAGGCCTGGGTATACACCTTACAAGCCCCTAGGCACAGCATCTTCAGCGCTCCCTCCACACACCCCGCCCCCACCCTGCCTACAGCTGACCTTTGTGTTTTCTGTACAAAAAAAAAAAGAAACTTTCAACCCACTTTTAACTTTTAGGAGCCCCTAGAATGCTGGTGCCCCTCAGCACATGCCTACTGTGCCTAATTGGAAATCTAGCCCTGATCCCTCCTGACATGGAGGAATAGGAAAATGTCCTTCCACCTTCTGACATCAGTTACTGAAACCAGAATTACTTTGTACTTGGCCTGGAACTGGAAAACTCACTGCAAATCCTGCCCCACCTCTAGCACTAGAGGGAGCCTCCCAGCTATGTGGGGGCTGGGCAGGATAACAGACAGGCAAGAGGAGGGCAGTTATGCAGATCCCTAGTCCAACTCTTTCCTCACTGTATCCCAGAGAGGTTCAAAGACCTTGGAGGCTACACCAGCAATTAGACTGAAGGAGTCATCTGGGCTGCAGGTGGTAAAATCCTGCCCTCTTGTAACTCCAGTTCAGTTACTTTGCTGGGCACAGGATTTTGGCCAAAGTGAGAAAATTCAGTAATACAGGTTAGGGAGCAGACATCACAAGTTGTACTTGTTCATATATTTGGACAAATATAGCTTAGTATTAACTATACATGCAACTTCAACATTTGCTAGTAAATGCACTGTGGGATCTCTTGTAAAAGTATTAATAAATGAAGCCTTAATAGTATGAGACCTCACTATAGCACTCTTCTTTTAAATATTTGCTGAGAGATTGCGACACCACCAGTTTGTGGAAAAGTGCAGATAACAGAGTGCACAGATTATCTACGGGATTTTAGTTCTTACAGTTTTTTAAAAGCTATTAGTAACGGAATTAATCCAACAATTTAACAGACTGAGCCAAAAATAGCAAACAAACATGCCAATGGACCACCTCATCTCCCACCCCCACAGCTTACAGCAGCATGTGGAAGTATAACAGGCATAAACATGAGGAACCTCCATTCCCATTCTAAAGTTCTGTCTGCTACATAATTCAGTAATACCCATCATTACAAGCTTCACTTTCTGCTACCACAGCGCCGTTGCTGGGTTGTTACTGGGTTTGTTTGTTTATTTTATTGGGGGGGAGAAAAGGGGGGCGCAGTGGTGCTATGACCTAAGGCCTCAGTCCTGCAAACACTAACACACATGTTTAACTTTACTACAATGAATAGTTACAGTAGTAAAGTCAGGCATGTGCCTAAGTTCCTGGTACTACTCATGCATGTGTTTAGCTTTATCATCACAACTGGTCCCGCAGACTGATGTACATGCTTAACCTCACTACCATGACTACATATGGTAATAAAATTAAGCATGTACTAATGTGTTTGCAGGACTGATATTTATGTTTGCCTAGATCATGCAATACCTACCAATACTGGTCAGTGAAGTTAATAGATTATTATTTTATTAATACTTGGGAGGTGTATAATTTGCATAGCAGTGACACCAGCAAGCCCCAATCGAGGATGAGGGTTCCATTACAAACACACAATAAAAAGATGGTCCTTACTCCAGAGAGCTTACAATTTAAGTAGTTATACTACTAATAAATATTTATATAGTTATATTAATATAATAAATTCAAGTATTATATACATAATGTAACTTCTACAGGGCATTTCATGTGAGCACTTTACAGATAGGTGTTTCAAGGCTTAATTACAGCACTATGTAAGATAACAGACTATTGTTAGTCTCATCAACCAAATCTGTAAACAGAAGCACAGAAGAATGACCTGTCTCTGGTCACAATGGCAGAACTTTCAACAGACCCTAGGAGTCCTGGCTCCTCGTCTTGCTCTGAGCACTAGACATTGGTTCTGCTCACAAGAGATAAACTAATAATGATGGCATTTTTAGTTGTTCAAATAATTTGTTTATTAATAGGTTTTATAAAGAGTTTTGCATGCTTCAAGACATTTGCCAAAGTTAGGAAAAGTTTCACAATGGAAATTTTTAACATTTTGTGGCAACCTTTTGCAAGGCAAAACCCAGAAGTCTTGGTTCAGCTCCAATTGCAATTCCTTCTCCCAGTTTATTTTTCATGTCATTTGGTAAACTCCAAACCTTGATTTTCAAATTCCCCTATTCACTTTCCTAGTTCCATTATGTCTCTATTGTTCCCATACCCCACTACTTGAAAATATGCAACTCCAAATCAGCAGTCTTAAAACTATGCTTCTAACCTTTGCATGGAATATATTTTCCCATTCTCTTTTTAGCTTAATGTTAATGAACTGTTGTCAGTATCGACTAAAGATTTAAAAAAAAAAAAAAAAAAAAAACCATGCAGTAATTTGGGAACAGTGCATCTGTTTCTCTAAAATGCTGCCTCTGCTCTCCTCCTGTTGTGTTATCAGCTCTGATCTTTGATTCTGTTTTGTATTCAGGCTAGAAATTGAAATTCACTATGCTCCCATTCTGCTGATGTACTGGAAAAGAAAATCAAATCTTTTGAAAGACTATGCCACTGTGGCCCCAATTCTACAAACACCTCCACATGTACTTAATGTAATGCATGTAAGAAGTCCCGCTGAGTCACACTTCTCACGTGTGGAAGTGTTTGGAGGGTTGGGATCTATAACTTTAATTTCACTGCTCCTTCAAACAGACATACAGCCAGTGCACAGTGTATTTTTAAAGATATAACATCCCACATAAATACCAGCTATTGACTCCATAATCAGGCTACAGATTGCCAACATTAGGAATCTGCCCGCAGACTGGTGGCATTATATGGTTTTATGCATTTCCTCACCTAAATCCCTCCTTCATATCCAGATACATACAGAGAACAATTGTTGTTGTGCATAGACACACAGATGCCATGTTTCAAATTTCTGCAGAAAAATATGCAATAAAGCTCCAGTTGACTAAATAAGCATTTTCCCCTTTTGTGAAAAAGGGTTTTATTATTTAAAAGAAAAAAAAAATCTTTTGAAGAATAAAATATACTGGTAATTAATAATCCAGGCATTGAAGAATACCCCTCTTGAATTCTTTACTTTTCAGAAATTGAGGATGCCCTCTAATGCTAACAATAACAGTGCATAATGAAGGAAAGATTTCATTATTGTACGCAACTGTGTGATCTCAAATTATTTGCTTTCTTTTATTATTGATCTCCAGCTCTTTTAAAGCCTATTAACCCACTATGATAAAAATACATTCCAATAATGGCTGTTTCTTTTCATTCTTTTTTCAAACTGAGAAATTAAAAAGTATTAACTTAATTCATTCAATCTCGTGCATTTTAATTAAATCACACCACCATCCTGAAAATATAAACACATCCCATTAGAGCAGATAATGAAAATCTCACTGTGAAATTATGTGCATGATGTTGTTTTGTTATATCATAGTCCATCTCCTGGCAGGAGCATACTTCACAGATCAAGAAAAGCCTGTGGATTGTTTTCAAAGAGAGAAAAGGTTGAGAAAACAAAGTAAGTACCCTAAAGGCCACCTTTCAAATTCGTTGCATGCCCCTTTGGCTCAACAATTCGCAGGATTAGGTACTAAGATACCTTTCCATATTCCATCAGCATCTTCCTCCTTATAAACCCCCATTCATTTTCCCTTCAGTCATGCCCAAACCCTAAAATAGATAGTGTTTTTGGAGCCGCAATCCATCACTTTGTAATTGTAGTGGATCCACAGATCTCAAGGGTACTTACACCAAGCGATCAGCAAAATCCTGCAATACTAGTTCTTGGCTTCCTTCATCAGAAAGAATGAGTCCCCAGAGCTGTTTTAAATCTTTAAAGGCTTTGTTTGCAAAAGCATATGTGGATATTATTTATTTTGGTCACTATTGACAAGGGACCGGATGGTTCATAGGCATGGTAATGGCATAAGGAGCCCTTTACCTTATCTGTTTCACATCCTGCCCAGGTTGGTACTGGCAAAGCAGCATCCTCAAGCATTCAATAACTGACCCCTCCCCCCAAAAAACAAAACAAAACATGAGATTCACTCACATCTTGCTGAAGTTCTAGCTGCACTTTCCCCCACTTTTTGTTTATCTACACCCTATCCATTGCCCTACTAAACCCAGAGACTTCCTCATCAACCTCCTCTTGCATTAGCCAAAGTGGCCATCTAGCAGCCCAGGACGAAGAAGCTGGATGGAGGCAGTATGATTTGCTGTGATTGTGGGGCCTACTTACTTCCACTTTTCAACTCACATATCCAGGCACAGTTCATTTGGGAAGTGTCCAGTGCTTAATTTGTGCCAGGGCTTGCCAGGGCTGAGCCTCAGCACCTCTAGGCTTAGAAGTTCATAGCCCTGGCACCTTGGGGCTTGCTGCATCAGTTATGAATGTAAAAAAATTGCTTGAACCCCAGCACTGTTTTCATTACAAATTAAACACTGGCAGCATCTACTGACTCCCTTCTCACCTTTTTTAAGCAGTGGCTGCAGTCTGGAGTTCTCTGCTTATTATCCCCCTTTGTATTCCTTTTTTGAACTGTGACCCACTCCTGTTCCTGTTTTGTTTTTCATTGTCCCAAGCCATTCAGCTGATCCCTGTGGGTTGTTTTTTTAATCTCTCCCCTCTGTAGAAAGGGAGGTCTTTCCTGCTCTCATTACACAGGAATCAAACAGACAAGCACCTTTCACCAGCACAACATTCACTTTGGGTTTTTTTCTAATTTGCCTTGGTGATTGCAAAATGAGCTTTAAGACACCTGAACGGAATAGTCTCTTGCAGATGGAATTCCCACAATACAGGTAGGTAGGCCGCTTGGAATATTTGCTATGTTCTACTTGTCACAACATTCAGTAATTCACAAAGGTCTCCCACCCATTAGTACAAATTAGCAAGGTTCTACTGGATGTGAATTGCATAAATGAGAAGCAAATACAGATGGTGTATGCATACGCACATGCACACTGTATACATATATCACTTTTTTCCACCTATAAACTACTTCTCATGATTATAACTTTTCTTTACTTTTATGTCCAAGAGTAATTTTCCATTTCCAGAATTAAAGGGAGCATGCCAGGAAGAACATTTGCTCCTAAGAAATAATACCATCTATATTCAAACTGCAATACTTCAGAAATCCCTCTCATTCTTTCAAAGTATTTACTGGGATAAACATTACAAGAGTTCAAGTGTGTTGGCCACAAGGACACAACATTTATTATCTTCTTGCTATTTGTAACTGCTGTCTAGATACTAGCACAGATATCACATTGTACTGAAACCAACAAAAGGGGGTATTCACAGATATAGTTCGTTGCCCTTTGTCAGCTACCAGCAAAGCAATGGCACAAAAACTACTTATTCTGCTGCAAAAATCTAAAAATAAATACTGTATTACTACATTATTTGTTAGTCAGCTGCTTTTTAATAATCTGATCACGTCCAAGAAATCCTAACTCTCATGGAAAACTACAAGTGATGAAAAACCAATTAGTTGTACTGTACCATCCAGTACAAATAATAAGAACCAGAGTCATTATTCAAGGTATTCAATTATTTCAAAATACACTGATTATGAAGGACCCTAATTCAGTTAAAAATATTTCTAGACTTCATGGCACAAAAACTTGCGCAAGGCCACAGGAGCTGCACACAACTGGTTCTCATAGAATCATAGAATCTCAGGGTTGGAAGGGACCTCAGGAGGTCATCTAGTCCAACCCCCTGCTCAAAGCAGGACCAAACCCAACTAAATCAGCCCAGCCAGGGCTTTGTCAAGCCTGACCTTAAAAATCTCTAAGGAAGGAGATTCCACTACCTCCCTAGGTAACCCATTCCAGTTCTTCACCACCCTACTAGTGAAAAAGTTTTTCCTAATGTCCAACCTAAACCTCCCCCTCTGCAACTTGAGACCATTACTCCTTGTTCTGTCATCTTCTATCACTGAGAACAGTCTAGATCCATCCTCTTTGGAACCCCCTTTCAGGTAGTTGAAAGCAGCTATCAAATCGCCCCTCATTCTTCTCTTCTGCAGACTAAACAATCCCAGTTCCCTCAGCCTCTCCTCGTAAGTCATGTGCTCCAGCCCCCTAATCATTTTTGTTGCCCTCCGCTGGACTCTCTCCAATTTATCCACATCCTTCTTGTAGTGTGGGGCCCAAAACTGGACACAGTACTCCAAATGAGGCCTCACCAGTGCTGAGTAGAGGGGAATGATCACATCCCTCGATCTGCTGGAAATGCCCCTACTTATACAACCCAAAATGCCATTAGCCTTCTTGGCAACAAGGGCACACTGTTGACTCATATTCAGCTTTTCGTCCACCGTAACCCCTAGGTCCTTTTCTGCAGAACTGCTGCCCAGCCATTCGGTCCCTAGTCTATAGCAGTGCATGGGATTCTTTCGTCCTAAATGCAGGACTCTGCACTTGTCCTTGTTGAACCTCATCATATTTCTTTTGGCCCAATCCTCTAATTTGTCTAGGTCCCTCTGTATCCTATCCCTACCCTCCAGCGTATCAACCACTCCTCCCAGTTTAGTGTCATCTGCAAACTTGCTAAGGGTGCAGTCCACACCATCTTCCAGATCGTTAATGAAGATATTGAATAAAACCGGCCCCAGCACCGACCCTTGGGGCACTCCACTTGATACCGGCTGCCAACTAGACAAGGAACCATTGATCACTACCCGTTGAGCCCGACCATCTAGCCAGTTTTCTATCCACCTTACCGTCCATTCATCCAGCCCATACTTCTTTAACTTGCTGGCAAGAATACTGTGGGAGACTGTATCAAAAGCTTTGCTAAAGTCCAGAAATAGCACATCCACTGCTTTCCCCTCATCCACAGAGCCGGTTATCTTATCATAGAAGGCAATTAGGTTAGTCAGGCATGACTTGCCCTTGGTGAATCCATGCTGACTGTTCCTGATCACTTTCCCCTCCTTTAAGTGGTTCAGGATTGATTCCTTGAGGACCTGTTCCATGATTTTTCCAGGGACTGAGGTGAGACTAACTGGCCTGTAGTTCCCTGGATCTTCCTTCTTCCCTTTCTTAAAGATGGGCACTACATTAGCTTTTTTCCAGTCGTCCGGGACCTCCCCCGATCGCCATGATTTTTCAAAGATAATGGCCAATGGCTCCGCAATCTCATCGGCCAACTCCTTTAGCACCCTCGGATGCAGCGCATCCGGCCCCATGGACTTGTGCTCGTCCAGCTTTCCTAAATAGTCCCGAACTACTACTTTCTCCACAGAGAGCTGGTCACCTCCTCCCCATACCGTGCTGCAGAGTGCAGCTGTCTGGGAGCTGACCTTGTCTGTGAAGACAGAGGCAAAAAAAGCATTTAGTACACTAGCTTTCTCCACATCCTCTGTCACTAGGTTCCCTCCCTCATTCAGCAAGGGGCCCACACTTTCCTTGACTTTCTTCTTGTTGCTAACATACCTAAAGAAACCCTTCTTGTTACTCCTAACATCTCCGGCTAGCTGCAACTCCAAGTGTGATTTGGCCTTCCTAATTTCACACCTGCATGCCTGAGCAATACTTTTATACTCCTCCCTGGTTATTTGTTCAATCTTCCACTTCTTGTAAGCTGTTTTTTTGTGTTTAAGACGAGCAAGGATTTCACTGTTAAGCCAAGCTGGTCGCCTGCCATATTTACTTTTCTTCCTACACATGGGGATGGTTTGTTCCTGCAACCTCAATAAGGTTTCTTTAAAATACAGCCAGCTTTCCTCTACTCCTTTCCCCCTCATGTTATTCTCCCAGGGGACCTTGCCCATCAGTTCCCTGAGGGAGTCAAAGTCTGCTTTTCTAAAGTCCAGGGTCTCTGTTCTACTGCTCTCCTTTCTTCCTTGTATCAGGATCCTGAACTCGACCATCTCATGGTCACTGCCTCCCAGGTTCCCATCCACTATTGCTTCCTCTACTATTTCTTCCCTGTTTGTGAGCAGCAGGTCAAGAAAAGCTTTTCCCCTAGTTGGTTCCTCCAGCACTTGCACCAGGAAGTTGTCCCCTACACTTTCCAGAAACTTCCTGGATTGTCTGTGAGCTGCTGTATTGCTCTCCCAGCAGATATCAGGGTGATTAAAGTCACCCATGAGAACCAGAAGTCACCCATGAGAACCAGTGGGTGACTGCAATGGGCCACCTGATTCAGCAAGATCTCTCCCTCCTTTTGCATGTCAAGCTGTACAGAAAAACACACACACACCACATCAGGTAGAAGCTTATATATAAATCCATGGTACGCCCACATCTTGAATACGGCGTGCAGATCTGGTCACCCCACTTCAAAAAATATATATCTATATTGGAATTGGAAAAGGTTCAGAAAAGGGCAACAAAAATTATTAGGGGTATGGAACAGCTTCCATATGAGGAGAGATTAATAAGACTAGGACTTTTCAGTTTGGAAAAGAGACAACTAAGGGGGGGGGGGGAAATATGATAGAGGTCTATAAAATCATGACTGGTGTGGAGAAAGTAAAAAAGGAAGTGTTATTTACTCCTTCTCATAACACAAGAGCCAGGGGTCACCAAATGAAATTAATAGGCAACAGGTTTAAAAAACAAAAAAAAGGGCAGTATTTCTTCACACAACACATAGCCAACCTGTGGAATTCTTTGCCAGAGGATGTTGTGAAGGATAAGACTATAACAGGGGTAAAAAAAGAACTAGATAAGTTCATGGAGGACAGGTCCATCAATGGCTATTAGCCAGGAAGGGCAGGGATGCAAAACCATGCTCTGAAGAGTCCCTAGCCTCTGTTAGCTAGAATGGCCAACAGGGGATGGATCACTTATTGATTACCTGTTCTGTTCATTCCCTCTGAAGCACTTGGCATTGGCCACTGACGGAAAACAGGATACTGGGCTAGATGGACCATCGATCTGATCCAGTATGGTCGTTCTTATGGTCTTAAGCTCGGGAAGCTCATATAAATGAGAGCTCCCCTTCCTGCAGGCAACAGCATGATCACTGAAATTTATGGTTAATCCACAGCTTTAGTCCTGGAAGTTATTTTAGTCCCAGACTGGAATAGATTCCCATCATGCACATGTTGGAAGTATGTGCTTGGATAGTCAAATTATAAATTATTTTTTAAAAGTTGTTTAAAATATATTATATTTATACACACACAGGGCTTCCTGCCAGGGGAGAATTTCTCCCTTCTTTGGAGAGCTCAACATACTACGTTTGGTGATGGGATTGTTTTGTTTTTGTTCCCTTTGGGCTATGGTTCCTTGGCAATTGGCTGTGGTCAATGAGGAGGGACATTTTAATGTCTTCAGCTTAGCTTCATGAGTGGGACTGAAATGTCAAAGTGACTGTTTGGGCAGAATCATCTCACGGGGCTTGATTCATTGCTGCATCTGAGTTCTTCTCAGCCAAGGTACCAAGGGGGCAGAAATGACTTTATGCCTCTCTGCAACTCCACTATTTTGATGCTGTTGGGGCTGCTTTGATCCCTAGTACAAGTCAAAGTCAGAGCAGAGTCACGGCTGTCCTAGATGCACTTGGTGCCTATGGCCTAAGAATTCTTTGGTCAACAGCTTGGATTAGCTGGGGCAAGTCAGCACTTCACTCATGCCCCCTACTGACCCACTGTGACAGGACCTGTTGAGGAACAACACAGAACCTTTACATCAGCTATATGCTCTGCTGGGATTTCCCCTGATAAAGATATTCCCCAGTGGCCTTATGTTTTTTCATAAGGGTTGTAGTTATTATAAGAAATGGTAAATTCTAGAGGCAAAATAAAAGCTTTCTTGCAATGAATAAACTACCTAGAAGGGGACCACAAAAGGCTTGGTACCAACATATTCAAATTGAACAATGACAGGAAACAACAAATGGACATACCAGAAAATTAAAACAAATGTTTAGATTAAATTTACAGGGGGACTTTTTGCCCCAGAAGGTAATCAATTGGTGTTTGGAATCCGTTGCCCATGGAGGTAAGGCAAAATACATTTTATAGGGATGCAATGGAAGGAAGGCAGGAAGGACATTTCTTGGATACTAATGGCATCTAGAAGTTTGTGTGATTAGATGGTTAACAATGTTGAATCTTGTTACAGGATTAAACTGATCGCTAAATCTGAAGTTCTGCAGGAACGTCCCCTTTCTGGTATTCTGGCAAGGGCCTTGCAGGTTTTCACCTTTCTGTGGAGCATTGCACAGGAGTGATTTATTAGGATTAGGTGGACTGAAATCACCACTCTAGGCAGGGAAGGAGGTGGCTTTGTGGGTTATGGTGAACTTCAGTCTTTCCCATTATCTATTTATTAGAAATATTACTTATGGTATGTAATCCTGAAACCTTAGAAAGTGCCTGCATATGATTATTACCTCATCTCTCTTAGTTTGCTTTTTTCCTGTAGTGGGCCATGACCCTGAAGGAGGTCACATTCGTTTATCTAAGTGATCATGGTCCTATTCTCTCCTTCTCCCAAGAAGGATTTTCCTCAGCCATTTTATCACCAGCTCCTACAGCAAAAATACACCATGTGCCACGGTGCCAATTCCAGCAGCATCTTCTTTGAAGTACCATGGGAACCAGTGCAAAAGAATTTGCAGTTCAGCTAAGGGAGATCAGTTGCTTGTGGCAGATGTCTAGCCATGGTATGATCAAGTTTAGAAACCACCAATCCACTGCATTGCCCAAATAAGATATTACGCTTTGGTTAGCCTTTGCTGTAACACAAATAAAATAGGTAAAGAACTGGAGAACAGAGTTAGTGTTCACTTCTAAAAGCACAGGAATAATTATGTTTCCTCAAACCCAGCCTGCCGATAACATCAGAGACAGACTAATCACCCACCCCGCAGGCTTAAGTGTTTTAATAGTTCTAAATCAATTCAAGCTATGTTATCCTGATCAATGCTTCTGTTTTGATTGTATTAGGATAACAGTCTTCATCAAGCATACTCAGCCTCCCTGGCTTTTTTTGGCATAATATCCAAATAGGAAAAAAAAAACACCCATTTAATATACTCTAGGCAATTGCTTTTATATGTCTGCCTGTCTCTGGAACAGGTACCAGAGCAACAGGAAGAAACAGACACTCACTGTTGAGCAGCTGTGGATGGCTGTGTGCCTTTACACTTCAGGAGTGAGTGCACAGCAAACGGAGTGCTTCCATATCCAAGTGAAGATAGATTACTGAGCATGATTTGATTACAAGAGCAAGCAGCATAATCAACCCACATTCATCTATAAGAGCCCTGTGCTTGCTACTCTACATGCTTTCTACTGAAGCATAAGGACACATAACTGGCTAACATGGAGGAAAGCAAGCCAATTAACTAATGAAAACAGAAAGACTAGAAAATACTGGGAACTGGACTGGCAGAAACACACTGCAGAATAGACAAATTTAATTCCTCCCTGTCCTTAGCCATCTCCAAGAAATACTGTCCATTCCAGTTTTGACATTATTTATCTGCATAGTGGCATAAGCATTGTAAGGGCCTCATCCCGTAGCAGCTTCCAATCTAAGAGGCATCAGCACACATGATACAATAGGCAACAGAGTGTCATATGGACTTTATAGCTGAAATGTTTCATGGAACAGGTGGGTTATTTATGAGGCAGTTTCGTTTGTTTTCTCGCTAGTACACAGGTTTGCATTTTGATAGGTGAGATGCTCAAGTCTAGTTACATTTGTCCTCAGTGAAAACCTTAGGACCAGATTGTTCTTGGCCCTGGTGAGGTAGCAAGAAAACTCCCCCTAGGGCAGTAGGACTCTGCACCAACTCAGAACTGTGGTTAAATGCCACAATCTAGCCTTGGGTGTCTATTCAAAACCACTTTTCTTGGATCAGCAGCACCTCCATGTTGTAATTCAGCACTTGCTTTTGCCATTTAAAGCCAATTTATTGTAACAAATCTCACATCTGATTGTAGTATTTGTTATTTGTTTCCAGTAGCATCTATAATCTGCTGGTCACTGTACAAACAAAAGAGAAGGCACAATCCCTGCTGCAAATAGCTTATATTCTAAAAAGGCAGAACAAGGAGAGAAGTAAAGGGTAGAACATACAAGCAAAATAGCCAGATGGTGATCATTGGCCACGTCCTGAAAATGGGTTCTCTCTTTTTTAAAGTAGAAAGATATATAGACTGTCCTTAAGTATCCCCCAGCCTTGCCATTATCAGCCAGTTAGTCTTCTAGATACCCCAGCAGATGTGGGCCTTCAGTAGACCCCTTACATAAGTGAAGCCAAGCTTTTCTCCGCAGGATAACTTTATTAGAAGCTGAAGTTCATTATAAAGAGAATTGCAACTTCCCTATCATAATGCACTAAAACAATTGAGACTTTTCATTCTACTTCACTACATCCAGATTCATAACTAGCACAAGACACTTCCCCTGCAGAACACTCCTAATCCTGGGATTTTGTTCAGGCCACCATGAAACTAGCCAGTGTTTTGCTTACTAACAGTAACACTATCACAGAAATAAAGTACTGGAAAGAGATGTTCAGCACACCAACTAAATTGAGTATATTAGTTCAAAATAGTATCAAACAAAAGGGCTATAATTACCTATCATAAATAAAACAAATTGTTTTATCTCTAAACCTATCTTGAATAGCAGTCTTTAGGTACAAGCATCCATGAAATGTGCACTGTTTCTGAAAAAATAATTAATATCCTACATTTCCAACAACAGCTATCATGCAGGATTTCATGTTGAATGTTTGCTATATATGGCCAGTAAGCTTGTTGCAAAATGTTTTGATTAGTCATTAGGTATTCTTAAAAAAGAACAGGAGTACTTGTGGCACCTTAGAGACTAACAAATTTATTTGAGCATAAGCTTTCGTGGGCTACAGTCCACTTCTTCGTGTTCAAAGATATTTGCTGCTATTGTGACAATATTAGTAACAGGCTCTTAGCTCACAGCCAAAGGGACATGTAGGAGTTCCACTGAAGATGGTGCAAGTGTGGACTTCTGCTACGGCTATACAATTGATTTTACAGATGACCAAAACTACTGCAACCAACGGCCTCCCCTTTTCAGAAAAGTACCATTAAAAACAAACCTTGAATGAGAATTAAATTTAAAACCAAGATTTGCTAGGAAAAAAGTCTAGGGAAAGTGATTTTTCCACATTCCTGGGTTCAAACTGTTTAGAGCATTAGGGCTACAATAACAGAATTGGTTGAACTGAAAGCAGCTGTATGAGCAAGAGCTTAATACACAGATGCTACATTGTATGTATACAGAAATATAACTGAGAGGTGGGTGGTTTCATATGACCTATATACATTAGGTGGGATTTTCAGAATCTCTCATCATTAGCCTAACTGCTCCCATTGAAGTCAATGGAAGTTTTATCATCAATGGGAGCAGAGTTAAGCCAATGTTGAACATTTTTGAAAATCCTACTCACAATGTTTTGCATTTACTGTACACAGCACCTTTCCTCCACAGGCCTCCTTGATTTTACAAAGTTTGGGAAATATTCCTTTCCCTACATCACCAGAGGGGAAACACACACTCAGAAATCCAATAATAGAGTAGGACAAAGAATCTAGTCTCCTGATTCCCAAACCCCTGCTCTCACCTCAGATTAACCAGATAATTAGCCAGATTCTGACCTCAGTTAGACTGGTGTAAATCTAGAGTCAATCAAGAGAGTAATTCCAGATTTACACCAGTGTAACCAAGATCAGAATCTGGCCAGTGTGTTTAAACATAAAAACAGCATCTAAATGCTATGTATTATTATTTCTAATAATGCATGTTTGTAACAGGACACAGAAACAAAAGATAAGCAGCAAAGGAAAATTGAAAAGACGGTATGGCTAAAACCACATTAACTGCTTCAAAGGACAGGGTCTTCAAGAAAGATTTTAAAAATGCAAAACTTTGCAAAAGCTTGGTGGGAAAACACTTTGCATCTGTAGTGACACTGATAAGAAGTAAACACTCTCTGTGTCTGAAAAAATTTGCTTTATCCATTTCCCAAGTAGAGTACAGGTCTGTCGCATCTTAGGCGCATTTAACATGTGCGATTTCAGCTTTACGCGGTCGGTAAAAACAAGAAAAAAAACAAAGCAAAACAAAAAGAGAAAAATAACAATTTAAATACTGTTTCTGTAGAGCGGGTGATTCTGCCTGCCATTACACTCAATGTAATTTTGACTATACGTGGTTTTCGCTTTAGGCGCTGACCGGGGAACGTAACCCCAGCGTAAGATGAGACAGACCTGTAGTGCACTCTTCCATTTTGAAACTATTAGCAATGCTAGGTGTGGAAGGCAGACAAGAGTGCAGCCACGGCACAAGACCTGAGCCACATGTAAATCCAGGTAAGGCTTCAAAACCTTGGCTTCCTAGAAATGCATGAGCATTGCCTTCCATCTATTAAAATCTGATAACAGAAGAGGTAAATGAGACAAATCCACCATTATTCCTGAAGATGCACCCTTATGCGACAGTGACTTCATTCTATTTGTATGAGGATTTATGGCCCAGCTTCCTCTTCTCTCTTTCAGTGGTGTGGTTGTTTTTAAGCAGCAAGCCAGTCCAGTGGTCTAGTGGTAACAAAACACACTTACCCACAGAATCAGAGTTTATGTCCAGAGATTAACCCTTTTTCTCACTCTGGCTGGGGCAAGGAAAGCTATTGAAGCCAGACAGCTCAGGCTCTGAGAGGGAGAACCTCACTCTAACAATCCTCCCCATCTCCTGGGGCCATACAGAGAGATGAGCTGATGGACTTTGAAGAGACCACTTCTGTTTAGAGCAGAATTGCTGTTAAGTTGGGCCTTACGAAATGCAGGCAGAAAAAAGAATAAAAGGGGAAGAAACGGTGTTCAGAGGACTCACTCCCTGCCCAGGAAATAAAAGTAAAATCTGAGGACTCTTACGTCTATCTGGAGAAACTGATTCTGGAAAAAGGTGATTCTTCTTTTAATGCCTGTTTCACATAGAAGAAATGCATATATCATGCACGGTCAGTTTCACCCTGTGCATTGTATGAATGAGCCACCTCACCTGTCTTGAGATTCCCAATAGGCTTCTAAAGATATACAAACACAAGTACACTGCATGTATGAGTGGGAGAGGGTGAAAGGCAGGGCTGTTTTTTATTTTACATTTTAATGTGTAGCTGGTTTTGAAAAAAGGAAACAAAGATATTGATGTACTATCTAGGAGTAGACCACAGCTGGCTGTATACCACAGTAAAATCAGAGAGAGACAAGGTGGGTGAAGGAATATATTTTATAGGACCAACTTCGGTTGGTGAGAGAGGCTAGCTTTCAAGCTACACAGAGCTCTTCTGCTTGCCTTGCTCACCAACAAAAGTTGGTCCAATGAAAGATATTACCTCACTCACCTTGTCCCTCTAATATCCTGGGATCAACACAGCCACATCAACACTGCAGACAGTAAAATCATGCCAAGCAGTAATCAGTCAGGCTCTATGTCACACTACTGCATTATCATCATGTTAGTCTGAGTGGCAGTCATTACATCTGTTTGTATGTTTCCTTGTATTGCCTTGAATAGTAAAAGTGATCATATTGTTGGAAACAAACAAAATGCTGATTCATTCACTAGGAGCTGATCTATAAAATGTTTAACAGTCATGTTGAGAAATCTCAGCAGGAGGTTAAGAAAAGAGTCTAGGGAGAACAATCAAGCTATTGCTAAATGGAAGGATTCACCAAGCTTGACAGAACTGCCATTAATCCATTGGGTTATTAAAACAGCACTAACTATAACTCTGATACAGTTATGTCTCTGTTGACATTTCTGTCTATTCCCTTCTATTCACAGGGATACAGCTCAGAGAAAGACCGCCACTGTAGGTTGAAACATCCATACAAAGAGCTAATCATACAAGGAGTTCTATTAGATGCTGCAGGCCTGAGCCTGCTGTATTTAGGCTGCAATTTCGTTAATTTCCTCCAGAGTGGTGACATCATCATGTACCCACACTGATATGGAGAGTGTGCAGGGAGAGCAACTGCTCAAATCTATATATCAGACCTGAATGGGACTAAAGATATTTGATTGTTGTTTCAGTATATCACAGTTAAATAGTATTTTGGAGGGGAGAATTCAATCCTTCCCCCCATATGTATTAACACCTGTATGTTAATATAACAAGTTCTGACACAAGTCTGTTCCATCAGAAAGTAATCTAGCTCATTACCCTCTTTTCCTGTTGGAGATCTTTCAGTGATGTTGTGCTTACTCTGGTGAGACAAATCACTAAGCAACAAATAACCCACCACAGCTGAATTGTGCATTACCTGTATATCGAGGCAAGTGTATTGTAATGATGTTTACATCCGCTTTTCCACTTGGAAATCCCAGTTTCCAGGGGGTTCTGAGTCTGCCACCCTTTTTCAGTTTGGGTAGTAGCTTTATTCTGTGAATGGCCCCAGTGACACTGCTTGTGGAGTAAAGTGCTCACTACTCAACCTGAGCAAAGGTGGCAGAATCAGGCCCAGGTAGTTTCCACATAGAATTTTTATGACTTATCTGGGCTGAAATTTAGCATAAGAAATTTGGCTCAAGAAACAAAAGTAAATAAAACAAAACATCCATTTGGGCTCATTATAAGTTCTGCAATATGAGCCAAATCCTTTTTCCTTACTTACATGGGACCTAATCCAATACTTAGTGCTTCTTATGATTTGGTCCATCAGAAGTCACATTGACTTCAGCTAGGATATTTGTGAGAACAAGATGAGCAGACATGTTGTCATAAATAAAGCTAACAGGATTTGGCCTTAAGAGGTTTGCTGTCTGAGATGCTATCTGATGTGGCAAATAAGTTATTTAGGCTATTATTTGTACCATATCAAGAATTCTTTTGCACCCGGATCTTACAACCACTTACATACATGCATAGCTTTACTCAGGGATGTTGTCTCATTGAAGTTTATGGGAAAATTCACATGAGTAAAGTTATCAATGTGTTTAACCATTTACAAGATCAGGGCCATAAAGAGTATCCATAAAGGCCATCAAGATACCACTGACAGTGACACAAATTCCTGAAATATCACAATTGCCCAATAGACTAAAGTAACCAAAGTTTCAAAAATTGCCCTCACTATGCATTTACATGATAAACAATATTGCATTTGAAAAAGTTTCTACATTCTATTGGGTAAATAATCTGCATTTAAAAAAAAATCCTAAATACATATATTCACAATAGTCTAATAATAATACGCCTTTAAAAATTCCCTAGACACATATTTACATGATACCCTATTATAGTAGCCTCTGTCAATATGATGCATTTTTAAAGTCCTTAAATACATATTTACATAATCCATACTTTAAACAGTCCTGAAATATATATTTACACAATAGACTAATCTCTCTAAAAAGCAATTGCAATCCATTGTGTCTAATCTCACACAGTTCTGTGAGGGATTTGTCTCTTTAATTTTGTCTTTTTCAATACTATCATTTAATTTAACTCACATGGGAGGGCGGGGGAAATAGGATAATCGAGGGCCTAATACTGCTCTCATTGAAGCCTCTAACAATTCCCTATTGACTGTAAAGGGTGCAAATTTGAGCCACAAAACTAACGCAAAACATGAAAAAACGGATAATTAAATCTTAAATCTTTCTAGATAATGTAGATTATTCATAGAATGATGCTCCATACTTCTTTACTTTGGAATACATAAGCACAAGAAAGCCAACTAAGGGTAGAATTTCCATAGTCTACGTAATATATTTGTCAGATACACAGCCATGGCACAAGAAAATTAATGAGTACTCTCAGAATTTAAAGCCAGCTAATAGTTAATTCATCTTAATTAGGGGTTAGTCTCCTAATGTAGAGCCTAATCCTGTTCTGAGATTAAGCATTTCTCATATTTATAGCAGATAGGGATCTTACTCATATGCTAATTTTAAGGATCTGCAAACCCACAACCAATATAATTTATGGCCTTGTGATTTTTTTTCCCCCAATGTGAGAGTTCATTTAATGCTTATGAAGCTGAAATGATAGTAACTTCCAGCTAGAGCCATGTATTGTATGGGCAGGTGCTGTGTGAGGGTCCCCGCATAGCTCTGCCACATGTACCGTAATTACGACCTGCACTGCAACACCACCATTAATCCAGTCTGGAAACTCTCCTGAGCAGATATCACAACTTTGTTGTGGGTTTAAAAAAAAAAAAAAAAAATAGGCAAAATTGCAATAGGAAATCAAAGTTTCATTTGTCACTGTCCAAAGTTTCATCACAGAGGTGAAAGTCTAGTACACTAATTCACGATACTGCCTAGGCACCTGTTAAACTGTTAGTTCTCCTTTCATGTAGTCTCCCACTTTTCTATATTAATTTTGTTGCCATATTTCCTCCTATTGTGAGAACTTTCACGATCTACAACTCTCTCATTTAGAGGCATGGATCGGGTTAATTGTTGAATTCATACAGAGACATGGATAATGTATATAATAAAAAACACATGGTCAGCTAGGAACAGAACATTTTTTCTCCAAAAAGTAACAGAACTTTGAGGTAAATTGTAATGCTTTTGAACAACATGGACATACAAACGTCGACATATACCTCCTTTCCCCTATCCTTCCCCTATCCCCACTGAATTAAGATGGTTAAGTCCCTAGCCATCTATCAAAAGCATTACAGAATAGCAGTAGCTGCTGAATAGTTGAGGATATCATACTAGGAGTCCAATTTTCTATTCCCTCCCTGCAACTTCCCAAACATAACTATCTTCCTGAAGTGTCATATGGCATGACTCATCCCAGAGTATCGATAGATTTGGTAAAATTCAGAAAAGTTTTAAAGTTATGGTATTCTGAAAATGTTAACAAAATTGTCATAAACTGGACTAAGACTGCACAGGACACAAACAAAAACAAAAATGGATTTTCTCACTACTACTGAAACCAACTCTGTGGTGTTAAAGAGCTATTGCTGATTTTGCTGCATTTATTCAAAAACTCACCAAAAATCCTTCTTTATGATCTTCCCCCCAAAAGAGAGAGAAATATAGGTCTAATCCGGTCTCATTTAAGTCAATGGGCGTTTTGTCATTGGCTTCAATGGGAGTAGGACCAGGCCCAACAGTAGCAAAGTTCTGACATTACCACCTGACTCTGCAACCAAAATGGCATTTCCTGGGCATTTCATAAACAATATTGGCTAATGGGAATTAGAGGGTCTGTTCAGAAAAGTTCCCGTTAAGAATCAGTGAGCAGACTGTTTTAAATATTATGTTACAGTAATGCCATGTCTGCTAAAGATGCAGCCTAGCGATATTTTTTCCTTGGATTGCTTTTTAATCTTTCTTTCTACATTACTTCAAGTGCAGGAAAAGACAGACATCTCTAGATATTAGCTGCCCACAACGTGTATAAAGACTGGGAGGCCAAACTTCAATGAAGCTACTCTGATTTACACCAGATGAGGATTCAGCTTTGGGAGTATTTCTCTGCCAAGAATCATCAAAATATTTCAGTCCACTAAATTTAACAGCATTTGCCATGTGGTTATTTCTCTCTTGAAAGACCCCAAGAGGAAGCAGCTATGTACAAATGTACAGGTATCTTTCCTAACTTCTCTGAAACACAAGGTATAGTTGAAAATAAGGCACTTAAAGTCTGCAACTTATTTCTTCTTCTTTGAATGATTACTATAAATGTTAGTCTCACTAGACTGTAATCAGATCAGACATTTTAGTATTATATGGATTTGCAAATGGATATTATATATATATATATATATATATATATATACACACACACACACACACACACACACAGAGAGAGAGAGAGAGCGCGCTTTAAATGGNGAGAGAGAGAGAGAGAGAGAGCGCGCGCTTTAAATGGTTGCTTATAATTATCTCAATGAATACACTGTAATACAATATTACAATGAATAAAGTTTGTAACACAAACAGAGATACCAAATAATTATTCAATATGATTGTATTTATTAAATAATGTTTTCATGTTCCCACCGAAAAATTATGCTAAAATAACATTTAGATTCTTCAACGTGGAATTTCATAGTGGGAAAAACAATAGAAAGTCTTGGATCTAGTTATCTTTCATGTGTTTTTTTAATAATTTTCCTTGCTACTTTTATTAATGATAAAAGAAATTACAGTTTGAACAAATGTTTGTGTCCTCAAAATCCATATGCTCCTCCTGTTTGATCCTACAGTGAAGTTTAAATGCCTAAATTCATTTAGATAGTAAGAGAGAGAAATGTTAACACATGCAGGATCAAGACTTCACCAAAGGATCAAACAGAAGATGAAGTGAGGTACTAAGGGAGAACGTTCTTATTCAAAAAGAAATATCTGCAATAATAAACTAATGAAACAGCAGGACACAAAGTAAGTTGCTACCTTTTGAATTCTCTTCTCCCACCTCCCAAGTTTATTCCATTGTGCATAACCTCTATTAAGTCAATACAAATTAGAAAAATTCAGTCATACCTGAACTCTTTGTACTTATGTACTGCAGTGGTGTCCAAAGAGTTATTGATTGATCTGACATACCATACACAGTGAAAGCCCTTTATAAAATGGACCAAATTTAGATAATTTATAAGGTTCAAATCCATTTAAGTCAGTGAACTTGCACTCACTTATATCATATTTGAATTTGGCCAAGTATGAATTAAGAGGTGATGGGAGATTCCGCCTTGAAGTGCCTGGCACCTGCCTGTTGAAGTGCAAATACCACAAAGGGAGAGGAATTGTTTTGGGTAGTACATAGGTATTACTAGTAATGGGATGAAATTAAAGGGAATATGTAGTCTGACTCTCAAGAAAAAGTAATATTAGTCTTTGGAACTCTAAAACCACGGGAAAGAATAGTAAATGTACAATAGGATTAATTTTGCATTGGCAGGGAAATGAACTAGATGACCTAAGAGGTCTTGTAAGATTCTACAGGGTGATGTTTATTGTACAGTACTTTTGGTGCATATTTTTAAATAGTGGTGTCTTGTTTTACACCTGCAATTTCTGAGAAACAACTGCAGAGGCACTTTGAAAGTGAAATTTAGGTGACTGATTTAGAGAAGCAAGCAGATTTTACATATCTAGCCAACCTAAATTATTATTAATATTTATTTGCATTATGATTGCACTTAAGAACCTCAATCAAGGACACGTTGAGCTAGGCTACATACAAATAACAGACGATAGTCACTGCCTCAGAGGACTTGTTTCCTGCCATTTGCAGATGCAAAAAAAAGAAAAGAAAAGAGGGCTAAATCAAGGTGAATTGAAAATAATAAAGATTGGCCCTTATATACGTATCTCCTCTCATCAATGCTACTTACTAAAATATTGTCTGAAACAAGATTTTTTTAAAATTCTGTATCCATAAATTCCCCAGACCATTTCTTCAGTGATGTTATAATCTAGGGTTTATTTCACTATTAGTTACTATGGAAATAACTGTGACGGGACAAACACATAATATTGGCATTGCTAATGGCCTAGGCCTGCACCACTGAGGTCAATGGGAGTTCTGCCATTGGTTTCAACAACAACAAGAATTAGTCAAGTGACAGAGGTGAGTGATTCATTATAAAAATAAAAGCTCTCATTGTTATTTAAAAAAAAAAAAACGCTCAATATTAAAGCTATGATGGGAAAGCAAGTGCTCAAGAATTTCTTTGTTTTTCACTTCCAGTGGCAATCTTCTCTACTGAGATGATACAACTCCAGACCAAAGTATGTGGGGAGGGGACCCCGCAGGCAGGTAATTGCTCTTTTACACATGGAAAACCTGTATTCCATTTCATCTTGATATCTTTCCACTGGAAGATAGCAACTGAAAGATTTTTATTTTTTTTCCTGAGGGAACAGTTATTTCCCTTTCACACTGAAAAAAAAATCTCTGCTGGAGAGAGAACCTTGATAAAGTCAGCATCACTGTTCTTGATAAACCCTTCCTATTTTCTCCATTCTGGGGGCAAGAAACCACATTTCTCTGTCACAAGCTTACAGCTGTTCTAGGGAAGAATGAATCCTATTACCTAGATTTAGAAAGCTAATAAGCAGCTTGCCTCAAGGATGATCTTCTAGTCCCTTCATGCGCACGCAGAGAAACAATATGGCTAAAAAGATGTACTGTAGTTTTTAGAAGAGGATGCCCCCAACCCCACCCAAAAAAAGTCTGCATGTTTAAAAAAGCCTTTTATCCACCTATGTTCACTCCAATAGCCATCCAGACACTGTCCAGTATCTTGGCTTTCCATCAACCAATCCAAATCTAGTAACCCAGAATCAGTTAGAGAACTTGTTAGCTCAGAGGGAGAGAGAGACAGCTAATAAGCTGTCCAGGGAGCCTGCAGTCTGCTGTCAGCCAGGAATCTGACTTGAGATATCTCTTTTAAGGCATTCAATTGATGCCAGAAGTCAATAGATTGAAGCTTTTGAGAAAGGTTTGCCTCTGTCATTTATAAAATAGTAAAACCAACAGTGGTCTGGTAAAACAGGGTTCCAAGAAGAGAGGCTAAGGGCACCTACTCCTTCAAAAAATATTAGTGGGAAGGTAAATAGCAAACTATTAGCAGAGTCGAGATGGTGAGTGACTATTATAGCAATTTCATGTAGAAGCATACAGTTCCCTGCAATTCCCAGTTCATGCAATTGCAGATCCTAAATTTAGAAGGTATTGCACTATTTCATAGTATAAGGCCAGTAAGGTAGAAAGATTAATTCAAATTTGCTTTTCTTCATTATAAGACTAAAGTAATTATTTCCAATGACTCCTTAGGAGGCACATGCTAAATAGTACCTCTAAGAAAATAAGCACATGCAAACAGAGAGATAAAAGAAAGAAAAAATGATGAATGTGAAATTTCTAAAACAGTAAATATTCTAGTTAGTATATTTCAATTTGTAGTTCTGAAAAATTACAAGTTGAAATACAAGAAATTTTTCCAAATGCATTTTTCCATGTAAATACAGGTAACAGTATCATGCCAAAGGACTGCAGATGTTCCAAAGTAACGTATTTTAAAAATGAAGCTAAAACAATGTTGTGTGATAACACAATACAGTTTCCAACTCTTCTTTCCAACGCAGAGCTTTCCTGATTATAAGTGAGGGAATTATATGCTGCACTTACAGGAGTATGAATTCTATCTACCAGCTGTTTCCCACGTCTAAATACTGTGTTTCTGTGATCCTTCAGATGACTGTTCTTCTATCTGCTTTTCTATGCATTGGAGACTATTACCACTGAAGTTAACTGCAAAACTATTGACTTCCCTGGATCAGGCCCTGTGAGGAGTTAAATAACTTCAGAGGCATTAGTCAATATTTTGGAAACATATAAAATTTCTTCCCTGAAGTTCTCCGATTTCTGGTGAGGGTTCCCCCCCCCGAGGTTTGTTTATATTACCCTTTCTGAAAACAATTCCTTGGTTTTCTTAGACTCATCCTGCAATCCTTTCTCAGGCAAAACACCCACTACTGGGGAAGCACTAATGGATCAAGTGTTTGTTCAGGTTACCATTCACTTCCATGAAGGAAAGCTAACCAGCTGTGGTCCTTAAGGGCCTCAGTGTGAATAACTCAAATTGTCAATTTTTGATTAAACAGATACAGTTATAAAGTTTTAGTCCACAAAGGTAAGTGACTAGGCTGAAATCTCTGCAAGCTGCATGGACACTTTTCAACGACACCATAATAGAGGCCCAACTTAAATGTATATCCCAAATTTAAAAAAAAAAAAAAAACAGTAAAAGAACTAAAAAAGCCACCGTGGCTTAATAACCATGTAAAAGAAGCAGTGAGAAATAAAAAGGCATCTTTTAAAAAGTGGAAGTCAAATCCTAGTGAGGTAAATAGAAAGAAGCATAAACAATGCCAGTGTAAAAATGTAATAAGAAAAGCCAAAAAGGAGTTTGAAGAACAGCTAGCCAAAAACTCAAAAGGTAATAAAATGTTTTTTAAGTACATCAGAAGCAGGAAACCTGCTAAACAACCAGTGGGGCCCCTGGACGATCGAGATACAAAAGGAGCACTTAAAGACGATAAAGTCATTGCGGAGAAACTAAATGAATTATTTGCTTCAGTCTTCACAGCTGAGGATGTTAGGGAGATTCCCAAACCTGAGCCGTCCTTTGTAGGTGACAAATCTGAGGAATTGTCACAGATTGAAGTGTCACTAGAGGAGGTTTTGGAATTAATTGAACAGTAACAAGTCACCGGGACCAGATGGCATTCACCCAAGAGTTCTGAAAGAACTCAAATGTGAAACTGCGGAACTATTAACTATGGTTTGTAACCTGTCCTTTAAATCAGCTTCTGTACCCAATGACTGGAAGATAACTAATGTAACGCCAATATTTAAAAAGGGCTCTAGAGGTGATCCCGGCAATTACAAACCTGTAAGTCTAACATCAGTACCGGGCAAATTAGCTGAAACAATAATAAAGAATAAAATTGTCAGACACGTAGAAGAACATAAATTGTTGGGCAAAAGTCCACATGGTTTCTGTAAAGGGAAATCATGCCTTACTAATCTATTGGAGTTCTTTGAAGGGGTCAACAAACATGTGGACAAGGGGGATCCAGTGGACATAGTGTACTTAGATTTCCAGAAAGCCTTTGACAAGGTCCCTCACCAAAGGCTCTTACGTAAATTAAGTGGTCATGGGATAAGAGGGAAGATCCTTTCATGGATTGAGAACTGGTTAAAAGACAGGGAACAAAGAGTAGGAATAAATGGTAAATTTTCAGAATGGAGAGGGGTAACTAGTGGTGTTCCCCAAGGGTCAGTCCTAGGCCAATCCTATTCAACTTATTCATAAATGATCTGGAGAAAGGGGTAAACAGTGAGGTGGCAAAGTTTGCAGATGATACTAAACTGCTCAAGATAGTTAAGACCAAAGCAGACTGTGAAGAACTTCAAAAAGATCTCACAAAACTAAGTGACTGGGCAAGAAAATGGCAAATGAAATTTAATGTAGATAATGTAAAGTAATGCACATTGGAAAAAATAACCCCAACTATACATACAATATGATGGGGGCTAATTTAGCTACAACTAATCAAGAAAGAGATCTTGGAGTCATCGTGGATAGTTCTCTGAAGACGTCCAAGCAGTGTGCAGCGGCAGTCAAAAAAGCAAACAGGATGTTAGGAATCATTAAAAAGGGGATAGAGAATAAGATGGAGAATATCTTATTGCCCTTATATAAATCCATGGAACGCCCACATCTTGAATACTGCGTACAGATGTGGTCTCCTCATCTCAAAAAAGATATACAGACGCCCCCCGACTTACGCAATCTTTCCATTCCGGAAAGCCTTGCGTAACTCAAATTTTGCGTAAGTCGGAAACGTATACTCATACGTTACGTAAAAATTTCCGCAACTCAAAAAATCCTATTTCTGGTTTATGGAACGTTTTCCATAAGTGCGAATTTGCGTAAGTCGGGTCTTGCGTAACCCGGGGCGCATCTATACTGGCATTAGAAAAGGTTCGGAGAAGGGCAACTAAAATGATTAGGGGTTTGGAACGGGTCCCATATGAGGAGAGATTAAAGAGGCTAGGAGTTTTCAGCTTGGAAAAGAGGAGACTAAGAGGTATATAAAATCATGAGTGGTGTGGAGAAAGTGAATATGGAAAATTTATTTACTTGTTCGCATAATATAAGAATTAGGGGCCACCAAATGAAATTAATGGGCAGCAGGTTTAAAACAAATAAAAGGAAGTTCTTCTTCACACAGCGCACAGTCAACCTGTGGAACTCCTTGCCTGGGAAGGTTGTGAAGGCTGGGACTATGACAGGGTTTAAAAGAGAACTAGATAAATTCATGGTGGTTAAGTCCATTAATGGCTATTAGCCAGAATGGGTAAGGAATGGTGTCCCTAGCCTCTGTTTGTCAGAGGGTGGAGATGGATGGCAGGAGAGAGATCACTCGATCATTACCTGTTAGGTTCACTCCCTCTGGGACACCTGGCATTGGCCACTGTCGGTAGACAGGATACCGGGCTGGACGGACCTTTGGTCTGACCCAGTATGGCTGTTCTTATGTTCTTAAATCATAAAATTAGGTTTTCTGAGTTACAGCCATGTCACACAATATGCATATTACACCAAAGCAAGAGTTTTATTTTCCATATATGCCCCTTAGTGTAAATTATCTGTGAGTATGACCAGCCTGCTGGGATGCAGAGAAAAGGCGGCTTGTTTCTAAGAGGTTTCTGCTCATTCTGCAGATTAAAGAGGGAAATATTTTGCCATGGAAATCTCATGCATAATTGTAAAAGGAAAACGGCACTTGGTTTTATGGAGATGCCTTTAAACAGATTAAGGAGCCTGCTAAACCTTGTCTTCTGCCGCAAATGAATTAGCTACTCAGGAGCAATTAAAGCAGCGCTCAAACACGGAGATAAAGTTGTGCCCCCCGGTGACCTTCTGCTGGAGGAAGCGACGTTTCGGCTGGCAGGACTCGGGCAAGGAGACAAGCTGCTCGCTGAGTCCCAGTACACCGGCTCCAGGCTCTGCACCTCCTGTCCAGACCAGTACTCCCCTACGCCCCAAATCAGAACACTGCGAAGCCGCCCAGTGCCACATCACCCCCCACCCTGTGTACACAACCCCGCACCCCCAGCTCCAAAATACTGTCTACACGCGCCCAGCACTCCAACCCGAATCCAATGCTCCAGCCCCAGCTCCGTGCTCCCCTCCCCAGCACACCACCTTCCCCAAAGCCAACCCCCCACCCCCGCCGCCCAATCCTGGGCTCCGGATCCCCCTAGCCTGAGCACCCGCCTGCACCCCAGTCCGAGTGCACCTGCCCCTGCCCAAGGCCAGCTCCCTGCAGCAGACGCTCGGACCTCTCCGCCCCAGACAAGCCCCCCAGAGCCGAGCCCAGCGGCGGCGATGCACCTGCTCCGGCCACGGGGAGCAGGCGGCTTTCCGAAGAGTTCTGGCCCCCGCTCGCCCGCAGCCCTGCGCCCACCGAGCCCCAACTTTCCCAGCTCCCCGAGGCGGCAGCATCAAGCCCCCCGCGCCGCGGGGAGGGAGCTGCTCCCAAGCCCCTGTCTCCCCGCGCAAGGGGCAGGCAGGAGAGCCCGAGCCCCTTCGCTCCGGGAGGGGAGTCGAGGGGGCCCAGCCCCCGGGAGCTGCCGAGGGAAACAAACTCTTGCTGCGGCGGCGGCTGTTCACTTGCTGGAGCCGCGATGTAAACAGGCCAGACGGAGGCTCCGGCTCGCCCCATCCGCATGCACCGAGCGCCCGCTCTGCCTGGCGCCCCTTTCCCGGCGTCAGGGGACAGGGGGGCTTACCGTAGGGAGAGGTGCCCTAATCCCCCTTCCTGGCCATCTTCCCCCGCTGCCCTCCGTGCTGGCGGAGCCTGGAGCCCGGGCGCCTCTTCCCCGCTCCTCAGCGCGCTCTTTGTTGCTGTGATGGCATGGGAGGCAGCAGCAGCCTGGCGCTGGGCTCCGCTCTGCTGCTGCTGCCGCCGCTCTTGTCCCAGCTCCTGCGCCCAACACTGACCCCTCTTGTCCCGTCTGGGCGCCAACCAGCCACTGCGCCGAATCTGCGGGGGCGGCGTTTCGGCAGCTGCAGGCAGGAGAGAGGGAGCCGGGGGAGCTGTGTGCTCTGAGGGAGCCAACCCGGGCTGGCCTGCCAAGGGCGGGGGGCTGCGTGTGACACCTCCTGCAGCGCACGGACCCCACACTCCGCGCGCAGAGCCCCCCTCCCCCCACAATGCAGCAGCACCACCACGCAGGCGGCCCGGGAGCGCTGCACGCCCCCCGCCCCAAAAAGCAGCCTCCCTAACTTCTCCTGCAGCCTGGCCCCTGCTGGCACAATAACTTTGGCAACTCCTGAGCAGGGCTGCGGGGCCTTCCCTGCGGGAGCGAGGATAGGAAGGTAGCGGCGTAACTCAAACGCACCTTGTTGGGCGTGGGAGGTTGCACTAGGAAGATGGAAGTTACAAAGCCCATCTGGCTTCTAGGGTGGAGGCCGGAAGCTGAGCTGCTGATCGAGGTGAATCGGTTCAGCTGAGGACAGCAAGGAGCGCTCTCCCCGTTGGAAAGATTGGCAAGCTGTGTCGTGTGCACAGGGCCACTCTTTCTTGAGACATTTTTTGTCATGCATAGAAACTATGCCGAACTCACCAGCAGTTTGTTGCTTGAGCCTTTGGCAAGTGGCCCTTGGACTTGGAAAGTTTCCTTTCCATTTTGTTATGTCATGATGGAGCTGTTCTTTCCCCTCGTGCTGATGAGTATCTGGGACGGCCGGGTTGTGTCTTACCACGAGTCAGACAGCTGTGTCCGGAGAGGTAGAAGGGGCATCCTGTATGCTTTCCCAATGGCCTCTGGGATGAGTGAGGCGGAACTTTTCCAAGACTTGCACATGGAGATTTGTCATTCTCCTGATCTGAATGCATTTCATGATCAGGTAAAGGGCCAAGACCGATCTCAGTCCATGCATCATCCCAGCAGCAGTGTACATTACCTATGACTATAGAAACTTTATCTTGTAGCAGCTAAAGGGGTCACTCGTGAAGAACGGGGAAGGCTTAATCCAGTGCTGAGCTCCATTTTGAAAATCAGTATGGCTCAGTCAGTGCTGCAGCAAAAGGGCCCTGTAATCGAATCCCAGCCTCAGATTTACAGTTTAGTCCAGGGGTCGGCAACCTTTCAGAAGTGGTGTGCCGAGTCTTCATTTATTCACCCTAATTTAAGGTTTCGCGTGCCAGTAATACATTTTAACGTTTTTAGAAGGTCTCTTTCTATAAGTCTATAATATATAACTAAACGATTGTTGTATATAAAGTAAATAAGGTTTTAAAAATGTTTAAGCAGCTTCATTTAAAATTTAATTAAAATGCAGAGCCCCCCCGACCGATGGCCAGAACCCGGCCAGTGTGAGTGCCACTGAAAATCAGCTCGCGTGCCACCTTTGGCACACGTGCCATAGGTTGCCTACCCCTGGTTTAGTCCATTGTTAGCACGGTGCCATTAAGATGATTAAGCAGTACGTTTCTGATCGATGGTCCCCCTTCCCGCTTTTGCAATATCCCTATGTAATTCTTGACACAAGCCTGCCTACAAAACCAAGATTTATAGTTTGTTGGTATATAAAGAAAATACATTAGGGGAAGGATACTATCCAAAGCCTGAACGAAAGAATGCCTATGTCAATACTTTTTTTGAAAAGCAGGATGAGATCCTCAAATCAAGGTGCTAATAAGTGCCAAATAATATTACTTATTATACTGATGTGCATGTGAAAACTAAACTATGGGAGCTGGGAGATGTTCTATGGGAGATGTTCACTTACATCTACTGAGACAGCAGGATAAAAACACAAAAGGAAGATCATGATTTTCAGTTATTTTACCTACAAGTTTTGAAGTAATAGCTGCAATCAGTCATTCCTATACATTCATCCCTGTGCATTGTGAGGGAGTCAAGTTTCACCAGGTTATGGCAACATTTGTTTTCCCTTTGCAATGCCGTTGCAGCCAAAAGAGTTCTGTTCAACAGCTCTGATACCTGTGTGTATTCTGAATTCTAGCATTTTATATTGCTGTCAAAAATAAGATTTTGCTACTTTTTAGCACTGCAGAGCCACTGCAACATTGGAACAGCAAATAAGATTCTTCCTTGGCTCAGGTAACATCAACAGATCTGTTCACTAAATCTCTGTTGCCAAAGTGGCCTGATGTATAAGGCAGAAAGAGAACACAAACTAACCTACAGATTCTAGGTTGAGATTTCTGGGCTAGCAATTAGAAAACCCATCTATTTACACCATGGGCATAGACAACTGGGAGCTTGGGGGCCTGAGCGCCCCCCTCTCCCCCGCCCATTAGGGATTGTGTTAATAAATAAAGGAAACATGAGTTTGGAACATAAACTTGTTAATTAAAAGTGGCAAATTTAATCCTGGTACAAATTTAATCCTGGTACAAAACTACTCATTAGAGTGAGATTCAACAGATATTATTTTATTATTTTGAATTCTCACCTTTGTCACCTTTGTTCATCCGTCCCTCCACTAATGCAAGTCGACACCACACCATTCTATTTTGTTGCAAGCACGTTCTTTCCATTTCTGGCCAAAGAGTTTTGTCATGGGATTGGCCCAGCGCATTTTTGGTCTGCCCAGCAGTCGCTTGTGGTCTCTGGGAATCCAGTCACTGATGCGGGTTGTCCACTTATTGTCTTGCCTGTGGACTACATGACCCGCCCATCTTCGCTTTGCATCTTATATTGCCTGCACCAAATTGGTCACCTCTGTACGCCTTCTGATCTCCTCATTCAGTATATGATCACGGAGCAATATCTTACACATTCGCCTTTCCATTGCTCTCTGGGTGACAGCGAGTTTTTCTTCCTCTGCTTTCGTCATTGACCAGCTTTCCGCTCCATATATCATTGCTGGCAGAGCCATGGAGTTAAACAGTTCTTTCCTTTTCTTCATGGGCAGTTCATCATCCGTTAGAGACGCCTTTATTTTGTTGAAACTTGCCCACCCCACCTTTCACCTTCGAATGAGTTGTCTCTGCTCAGCTGCTGACCCAGATAAATATATTTGTTGACTGCCTCGATTTCTTTCCCATTTACAGTGATGATTCCTTCTGCACAATGCTCATTCCGCATCCACTACGTCTTCGACATGTTCACTTCCAACCCGATATCATGCAAAAGTATTTGCAGTTGCTGCATTTGTTCTCCAGTTCTTATGTGTCCTTTAATTAATTCTGCTTCCCCCCAATTAAAAAGGTTGTCTATGTGCCTGTTACAAGTAAAGTGAGCAAGGCTGGTCTGAATATCACTGAGACAGTAAACATGGAGCTCTGCAATACCATTTATAAAGTCACTTTTCAGAGCATAACCACCTTTAATAGTAAGAAAATGGGTAGGTTAGAGAAGGGCTGAATTCCTGCTCCAAAATCTGAATTTAGCTTAAAGAACATAAGAACATAAGCTTAGGCCCAGGGCAGGTTTATCTGGCAACGTGAAGAACTTTTCTCTCAAAGGAGAGGGGCCCAGAACATGGGCAGGGCCAGATTAACGCAGGGGCGTTAGGGGCTGCAGCCCAGGGCCTCGGACTAAGGAGGGCCCCCGCCAAAATAAATCCATAATTATATACAATTCAGTGGTCACCACCCTGTCTATCACATTCGACTGGTCGATCCTGGAGCTTCTGCCAGTCGATCGTGATCACTGAGCCACTAAAAGTCCAGCAGCGCAGCAGGGCTCAGGCAGGCTGCCTGCATACATGGTCCCACATCACTCCCAGAAGCGGACGGCTGCTGGCACATCTCTGCGGCCCCTGGCAGGGTGGAAGGCGGCTCCACACACTGCCCCCGCCCTCAGCACTGTCCCTGCAGCTCCCATTGGCCAGGAACCGGCCAATGGGAGCTGCTGAGGCGGTGCTTGCGGGCTCGGGCAGCGCACAGAGACACGCTGTCCCCCTCTCCCCAGGGGTGTGCAGAGACATGCCATCAGCCGGCCGCTTCCGGGAGTGGTGTGGGGCTATGGCAGGCAGGCAGGCAGCCTGCCTGAGACTTGCTGCACCGCCAGCCGGGAGTCACCTTTGGTAAGCGCCTCCCGGCCGGAGCCTGCATCTTGCACCCCCTCCTGCATCTCAACCCCATGCCTCAGGTCAGAATCCCCTCCTGCACCAAACACCCTCCCAGAGCCCACACTCCTCACCCTCTCCTGCACCCCAACACTCTGCACCAGCCTGGAGCCCCCTCCTGCATCCAAACTCCCTCCCAGAAAAAAACTAATATAACAGCTGTTCTAAGGTAAGAAGTACTATTTTGAATTAACTTAACTATATTCCACATGTTTTAAGACTGAAATGTAACCACAGAATGGCTTTATGTTAATTAAAAGGCAAGTTTAGTATAGCATTAATAGACTTGACGCCATAATTGTGATCATTTTGTTTTAAATTAGGAAAAAGACTTGTATACATGGGCCCCACAAAATCTAATAGCCCCGCGCCCACAGGAGAGTTAATCCGGCCCTGAACATGGGGTGGGGAGGGGGGAAAGAGGGGAGATTTGCCTTCCTCCTGCCTCAGTTAGCAAGGATTGATACCCCTATGTGTTGGGATAAGATGTTCCCTCAGAGCAGTGGTTCTCAACCAGTGGCCCATGGGCCGTTTGCAGCCCAATCAGCATACAGCTGCGGCCCATGTGACATCCTCAGGGCCATAGACATAGTATATATATTGTGTGGATGCAGCCCATATAACACATAAAGAGCTGCATATGCAGCCCACAATGGTAAATAAGTTAAGAACCACTTCCTCAAAGTGACCCCATTTCATCAAAGTATGTAAATGTGTACTTAGCTTTGGGTACATGCATCAGGGGTTTGCTGAATCAGAGAGTGGTTGTCTTCAATGCAAAGTTAACTCAGGTTCTTACTTGAGTGTTGCCCCTAACCTAAGTCTCATCCACCCTCAGAAAACTCTCGCTCCAGTATAGTGGTGTTTTACACCTGAGCTGGGTGGGTATGTGTAAGTGTATGTGTACACTACAGCTGGGAGCAGCCTCCCAGCTGGGTAGACAGATTGGCAGTAGCTCTCCTGGAGCTAACACACTCAAAATAGCCATGTAGAAGTTGAGACTCAGGCTAGCCACCTGAGTTCAGCCCAGGAGATAAGGGGGCCTTAAAAGCAGGAACTGCAGTCCCAGCTGCAACCTCTACACTTCTATTTATAGAAACTGGAGGCAAATTTGCTTGAGTCTGTCTGTGTCGGCTAGGAGGCTCACTCACAGTGGCAATGTAGACATATGACCCCAGTGCCGCTAACACTCACACTGCAAACACAATCATTCTATAGGGATGCAGGCAGATCGCATATAGCAGGCACCTAGTAAGTAATTCTCAATGATGTGGCTGCCCTGACAGTACCTGCTGAACAAGTCACTTACAACTTACATTTGTTGAGAGCCTGGCCAGCTACCATAACTCTCTATTTCTTCATATCTGTTTCTTGTATTGATTTTTTTCCATGTTTCTCCTTCTCTTTTTTTCTAAATTAATAGATGGTGTAGACTGTAGAGGGATGGAGAATAGTTGCTGCAATTGTAAGATTGAATGTAGGGCATTGAATATAGACTCTCAGCCTTATTGTATATGAGGTTTAAATAAAGGGATAGAGATATTTACCAGCTTAAACAGAAGGCTCCATTTCATCCAAGAGTCTTGCTCCAGGAAGAGTTTGATGATTAAAGGGCAAATCCTGACCCACCCCACTACCAGAGGTCCCCCTGAGAGCAAAACTATCCACTGTGCAAAGGGATGGGCTGTATATGGGAGAGGGGCTATGTGGGGGACAGTTCTATATAATCCAGGATATGGCAAAATGATCCTCTGGCTCTCTCCACACTGCAGTGGTGAAGCATTGGGTGTATGAAGAGGTACATTAGCCAGTGAGCTGAAATAGTCTCCATGGAGCAGCTCCACCACTACTTTACTACTTCAGAATATGGGGGGAAATTCCTTTCCCTGTTCCCCTCATGTGGATACCCCTTACTCAGACTGGTCATGGGATTTGACTCTCAGGGAGGGTTACAGCCAGAAGTAATGGAATTTACGGAACCAGTTCTGCAGAAAAGCACTACCTCTGGGGCATCAGTGTGACCCAAAGCAATGTCTAGCTGGAGGAAAAAAGTGAAATCAAAATCTGACACCTATGGATGTCAGTCAGCATAATTACCAGAACCAGGCACTTCTCTGTAGTTTAATCTCTCAAGTCTGTCCTGACAAAACACAGCCATGCACACTAGGCATTCTTTTGGTTAGGGTTGTTTGGTTGTTTATTTAATAAACTGCCAATTTTTAACTATTATGATTGGGCTCCTATGATTTTCTCAAAAAAGTAACCCAGCATCATTTGTAGTATTAAAACAAGTTTAACTCATGTGCTGTGTGAACTTGGCCCAATCACTTCATCTGGGATTCTCAAAGGGGTCTAAGGGATTCTGGCACCCAACTACCATATCAAGTCATTGAAAGCCTTTTTGTCTCTGTCTTCCTTCACACTCATTGTCTGTCATATAAATATATACACCACTCTTTTTAGGACAATGCTTATTTCTATGTGTTTTTACAGCACCTAACTCTATGGGGCTTTAATCTCTGTGGAGGTCTCTAGGTACTACTGTCAGACAATTAAAAACAATAATCATCAGCACCAGTATCAGCATAATCAGCATCTCATTCTTCCCTGAAAAGATGGGCACAACTCCTCTCTACTACTAAGACCTAGTCTACACTGGGGGGGGATCAATCTAAGTTACACAACTTCAACTACGTGAATAACGTAGCTGAAGTCGACGTACTTAGATCGACTTACCATGGTGTCTTCACCGCGGTGAGTCGACTGCTGCCGCTCCCCTGTCAACTCCGCCTGCGCCTCTCACGGCGGTGGAGTACAGGAGTCGATGGGAGAGTGCTCGGGGATCGATTTATCGCGTCTAGACTAGACACGATAAATCGACCGGGGTAGTGTAGACATACCCTAAGGGAATTGCACCCAGGTATCTGAGGGGAGAATTTGCTTCAAAGTGTAAATTGCATACAGTCCTTTGCTGCAGCTGCTAAAAATAAATGAGGTTCACTATATAATTATTCTTAAAACTGCTTTTTAAGCCAACATCCATTTATACTTTGCTGTTAATATGTAGCTTTTATTTATCACTAGATGACGATTTCTGTTGCTTTATCTATTTAAAATGACTGACAATGTCAATACAAACATTTATTAAAAATCCAGACAGCAGTCTCTTACCACAGCACCCTCTACTGTTGCTTTGCGATTTAAATTTTATATTAATTTGAATTTACACATTACAAGTAGATAAATAATGACTTCTGTGACAGGATAGGACAAACCGCAAGTTAGTCTTATTGATGTACAATAAAAATGGAAGCTGCCTTGGTTTTTCTATAATTCAATGCAGATCATCATTCAGCCTTCCAGTGATTCCAAAACTGATCTACAAAACTACCACTTCAAATACAATCTTGGATACTAGTGACCAAAAGTCCTTACTATCTGATCACTATTCTGTAGTCCATGTGAAATGAGTTTAGTGGACTGAGTTCAGTTCTCTGTCAACAGGGATCCATGCGGAACAATCAACGCTACAATTGGCAATAATCTTCCCCCACGTTGATAGTGGATATTGAACTCCCCTCTCACCCCAGCGACACTTTAGAGTGGGGTTGAGGTACATTGGTGAGACAGTTTAGATAAGCTTGCTCTGCTACTATTCTATGGCAGAGATGACTTCGGACTCCAAAACTACAACTTCATATTTTTATGAACAGTAGTTCACATAGTATTTTTAACTGTATAATTGAAGAAAATCATCTTCCACTTCAAATAATCCCACATAGTGCCTCCCTTTCCTCAGATGTAACTCCCACAAAGCAACTCTTTGTTTCAGCATGGTTCTGTTGTCTCATTCTTAAATCAGGTAATTAAAAAAAAGTTTTAACAACAGTTTAGAAAAAAATTTAAGAAACATGTCTCAATTCTGCAGTACAAAAGGACTGGCCACTGAAAACATATACATGTATATAAATATGCTCTCTCTTTCACTGTGCACAATACTTTTCACATTATTCAAACATTTAAGTGGTAAAACACAGGATGTTTTCAACAAAGAGTTCCTTTCAAAGGTACTTAGTGGCTATGAATATTAGAGTTATAAGTAGTTTTACCCTACCCACACAGCAGCTCTAACCATAACATACTTTTTATTAAGTTACTGTTCCAGCTTCTGAGCTACTCTAAATGTTAAATATTTTTGACAAGTAGATGCTTTCATTGCAACTAGGCAGCTCTGTTAAATGAGCCTGCATTTTTGTACATCCAAAATTCCCAGTGACGAGTCAATGGAAGTTTTGAGTGTGCCAGGAATGCAGGGTGTCTCTTTAATTGTACAATTTTTTCTATAAATCCAATATGAATGTTTTAAATTGGTCTCCATTACTATCCATTATTCTCAAATGTGTGTGTTAGATATTCAAATAAACATATCTCAGTATTTTTTTCTGAAGTTAAGGCAAGAAATGAAACTCTGTGTGTAGGCATGCTCAGTGTCCTATCTAAAAAACTCCAAGACTGAACAAATGTGGCTTTGTAATAACAATGAGGCACAACCATCGGTCCTTACTGAAGTTGTGAAACAAAGCAATATTTGAGTTATCCAAGCACAAAACAAAACAAATATCTGAAAATGTTTGTAACTGAACAGTGTATACTTTTCACTTGAAAAAAAAGCCATGTAGGCTTTTTTCCTAAACTTTCCAAAATACATATATCACTTTTGAACTGTTATCCAGTTAAAGAAAATACTGTTTTTGATAAAGTTGCAAGAGTCTGAAAACAGCCACTTAGAATAAAGATTCTATCTCAGCCTTATCTATAGTCACTACTGTGATAGTACATTCAATGATTAATATTTTTTTTATAAAAAATAAATTCCGTAATTTTATTAAAGGGAAACTGCCATGTTTGTTAGGTTGCCCTATTCTGAAGTTATCCTAGTCTGAAGGTTTTGACTTCAGGATACCAATGCTACAATTTTTTTTTTTTTTTTTTGCATTAGAGCCTCACTAATTTGCACTATGTGGCCACACAGAAAAATTTCTAATAAAAAATTCATAGCAGATGCTGTAGTGAGGTCTGATATTGCTAAGACTTAATTAAATAAAAAATATACTGCAGTACATTTACTAGTAATAATAAGAATAATAAAAATACTTAGCACTTCTATAACATTTTATGAAATATTAACGTACATAATTAGGCCTAGACTGCAACTGTCAAAATAAATGAACTGAGTATATTTTGCAGTACATTATCCTTATTTTTGTATTGTGTTTACTTGCTAATTTACACAATTCAGCAATAATCAATGGGTCTCCTGATCATTACCATGAAATAGGATGTTCTATTGTATTAATGAACTGGGCTAAGCAATATATAATCTATACTGCAGAAAAAAATTCTCACAGGAGGAATAAGTAAAATTACTGCAGGCTTATTAGCAAAGGGGTAGCCTGGATGCTCAGACAGAGGAAAAGGGGGCGGGAAGAGAGATTGTCTTTCTCTCTCCTGTGATGATTCTGGTAGGATTCCAGTTGGAAATGTGACACCCCTGCCCAACAGAGATGTAGAAAATTCTTTGCATGTTCATTTCTCATGTGAACTCTTATGTTCATGGTATGCATACTGAGAAGTTGGATAAAAATATAAAATAATCTTACTGCAAGATTGCAATGTAACACTACTTTGAGTCCTATAATCCAGAACAATAACACACAGTAACCAAAAACAGAGAGAGACAAAGCAGGCTGCTCCCTAAGGCAGTGAAGTGTAACTCACCCTAGATTGTTCTAGACTAGTTCATTCCAGGCTGACTCTGACTGCAGGATCAGGAAACACCCCCACTCTTAAAGTGATAGCTTGCAATTCCAACACAGTCCTCAATACACAACATGAACAAGCTGAGCCTGTTCTGGGGGCCTCAAAGTTTGAGTGTCTCAGGGTCTTGATGAGGCATTGGAGAAGTCTGACATGGAACATCCCACACTGCCACTAGGAGACATGAGAAGTAGCAGTGGGGAAGCAATTATTTGGGGGTGTGAAGGGTTAGTGTCTCCTATTCATAGAATCATAGAAATGTAGGACTGGAAGGGACCCCCAGAAGTAATGAAATTCACCCCCATGCTGCGGCAGAGTCAAGTAAACCTAGACCATCCCTGACAGGTGTTTGTTCAACCTGCTCTTAAAAATCTCCAACGATGGGGTTTCTATAACCTCCCTTGGAAGCCTATTCCAGAGTTTAACTCCCCTTATAGTTAGAAAGGTTTTCCTAATATCTAACCTAAATCTCCATTGCTTCAGATTAAGCCTACTACTTCTTGTTACCTTCAGTGAACATGGAGAACAATAGGTCACCTGTCCTCTTTATAACAGCCCTTAATATATTTGAAGACTATCAGGTTCCCCCCTCAGTCTTCTCTTCTCAAGACTAAATATGCCTGTGTTTTCTAACATTTCCTCATAGATAAAGTTTTCTAAACTTTTTATCATTTTTGTTGCTCTCTCTACAGTTTGTCCATGTCTTTCCTAAGTGTGGTACCCAGGATTTGCACAGTACTCCAGCAGAGTGCAGACTGAGCTGGATAATTACTTCCCATGTCTTACATTCGACACTCCTGTTAATACACCCCAGAATGAGAAAAGTCTTTTTCACAGCTGCATCACATTGTTGACTCATATTCAATTTGTGATTCACTAGAACTCCCAGATCCTTTTCGGCAGCACTATCACCTGGCCAGCATCCTGGTGTCCCCGTCTCCACTTCTATCCTTCCAGCCAGTCTGTCCCTATTCCCACTCTACCCACTCTCAGCCAGCTTGTCTTTCTTCTCCAGCAGGACTGTCCCTGCCCAAGCCAGATCTTGTCTCTGTACTTACTCTCTCCACTGGCCAGTCTGTCCCTGCCTCCACTTGCATCCTCCTCAACAAACCTACCCCTGCACTCTTCCTCCCCACAGTGAGGTATGGGACTGTTCTACATTCCATCTATACTTCAAAAATAACTGCATCACAGCCACATTTAAACAGGATGTGACATTTTTTTTCGGGCCAGCCTGGACACTACACTGAGGGGGAAAAAATCTCACAGGAGGAATGAAAAGTAAAAAGTACTGTAGGCTCACTAGCAAAGGAGAAGCCAAGATACTGGGACTGAGGAAGAGAAATGAGGGATTGAAGTGAAGGAGTGAAACAAGTTCCCTGCCTAACAGGGTTACATTTTTTTCCATTTCAGACAGATAAGATAAAAAAAACAAAAACAAACCAACAATGCTATAACATGGTAGGGTAACAACCACGTTTAAAACATTTTTATCTTTGTAGCATATATAGCACCTTAGTTAGCTGCTACTGTTTGCACAGGATTTTATTAAAACAATTGTTTTAGTTCAGTCTCATTCATAAACCTTTGTGGATGTTGAATGTCATAGAAAACAGTCATTGATCTACAGGGGTTTTGGATCATGCTATAGAATTTATTGAAAAATTATATTTCTGCTGTAGAATTTTATAGAATGACTTAAAACCTAATGGAAGGATAGCCTTTTCTATTCAAATCTACAGACATTTTAAAGTAATGTCTATAGCAGTGGTCTCCAAAGTGTGGTGCGCGCTCCCCAGGGGGTGCGCAACAGGATCCTTCGGGGTGTGCGGCAGGAGGAGCGCCGCCAGAGCAGCGCCGCTTTTTTTTCCCCCTCCCTCGGCAGTTTGGCCGGGATTCTGAGCAGCTTTTTTTTTTTTTTGCTTCGACAGTTCGGCTGGGAGCAGGGGGTGCGTGTTCAAAATTTTTTTACTGATGGGGTGCGCGATCAAAAAAGTTTGGAGATCACTGGTCTGTAGAACCCAATTATATTTCTATAGAATACAGCTGGTTTAATCCCTATTAAATTCTATAGGATTTGTCTATAAGGGAAAACACAAACATACCATTTTACTTTAATAATTATAAGTGTGGAGGACAGGGTGAATAATAACAGGAGAGGACCCTTGCTGGATAGGTCCATAGGAGACCCTGAGGCCATGTCTACACTACAAAATTATGTCGACCTAATTTACATCAGCATACAGCCACCACAGTTATTAAATTGTTTGTGTGCGCGCGCACTTGGCTCCTTGTGTCGGCGGTGCGCATCCTCACTAGTAGCACTTGTATCGATTGTATTGTCAGTGCGGGGCATTCTGAGATGGCTCCTGGAAGCCAGTAAGAGTTGATGTAAGCAGCACAGTGTCTACACTGACACTGTGTTGACCTAATTACATCAACCATGTCTCTATGCCGCTCTGGGAGGTGGTGTTACTAAATTGGAGTAGAGAGGCACTTATGTCAGTGGGAACCAAATTTAATTTAAGACTCTTCCACAGCTAGGTTGACACAAGGCAGCTTACTTCGACCTAACCATTTAGTGTAGGCTAGGCTTGAGTGCTTTAACCAACTCAATGTGGATATTACACAGTGGTGTAGGACCCGTAATGGGCTGTAGGTATCTTTTGTCTAGAATGATTTCTGTACAGCTCTCTCATTTCAGTTTTATAATGTTGTAATGTTAAGGTTGTGACTGTCAGTAAGGACATCTGCTTATTTTTAATCTGCATGACAAGATATTTGCATCAGCCTGTCCCCATATTGCAACTCAAAGATGTGGACAAACTGCTGTTGTGTCAAACCAGAAGTAACTATAAGATTTTTAAAAAGCCTGCAAGTTGCAGGGCCAGATTACGAAAACTGTGACTGTCCTACCACTTTTTGAAAAACTTTTCTTTCTACTTCTACAGCAGCTTTCTACAGTTTCATTGGACCATGCTCAGTCAAGGAAGGGTGCTACATCAAAGGGACATCACTGAAATAGAAATTGTCCCAGTGTAAGACATGCACAGCATGAGTTCAATTCACAGCTTTGCCACAGACTTCTGTGTCATCTTGAGAAAGTTACTTAGGGTGGGATTCACAAAAGTATTTAGGCACCTAACTTCCTATTGATTTTAATTGAAATTAGGTGCCTAAATACCTTTGTGAATCCCATCCTTATAGCCAGATTCTGAAACCTTTACTCCTGTTAATTAGCACCTTATTCCATGAATAGTCACAGCTGGACTATACATGAGGTAAGGTGCTATTCAGTAGAAACAAGGCTATCAAAATCAGGCTATTATTTTGTTCTGTGCCTCAGTATCAAAACTATAAAATGGGGATAATAATTCCCTATATCACAGGGGTGTTGTGAGGATAAATTCACTCAGAGGTGTTCACGTATTACAATGATAAATACCTAGAGAAATAGGTGATAGATGGATAGAAAGGTGGACTGCTCAATAAATTAAGTAGTTAAATTGCCTCAATAGAGGCAATAATATACTGACGGATGAATTTCTTCACCTAGATATCTCCCCTGAAGATGACCTATGGGATACCACCCTATTTAGGATGTAGCCATTCCAAGAGAACACTGAAACTTGGAATCCTTTTATTTGTGACCTAGGTAGTATGGTGATTAGCACATTAGAAATATATAGTTAGCATACACCAAAATCTTGAGGATTTACTTAAACAAGACAGAGTCCTATATTGTGGCTAGACCTTTTATTGAACTATGTTTCTTGTGAGAACAGAAACATGTAGTGATAAAGAAGTTAAAACCAGCAGTCTGTCTATTTAATCAAGTGTCTCCACCTGGAAAAATGCCTCTATCAAAAGTAAAGAGACAAGGTGGGTGAGATATATCTTTTATTGGACCAACTTCTGTTGGTGAGAGAGACGAGCTTCCTGAAGAAGAGCTCTGTGTGGCTTGAAAGCTTGTCTCTCTCACCAACAGAAGTTGGTCCAATAAAATAAATTATCTCACCCACCTTGTGTCTCTAATATCCTGGGACCAACATGGCTACAACTATACTGCAGCTCTCAAAAGTAGTTATAGGATACTAGTTAATGAGACTATGGACCTGATTCTGATTCCAACTATATTGGTTCAAGTCAGGTGTGACCTCAATGAAGTCAAAGGAGTTACACTCACGTAAAGCCTGTGTGAGATCAGAATCAGCCTCTGTTTATCAGTAAGTAAGTACATATTCCAAGAAATAACACAGAAAAGATTCTAATAAGAAGGAAACACCACAAGAGTAATCTGATATGTGGGGCCATACAAAGCTATTACCTAAAATTGCCTTTTTTTTAATTACTGACAATCATGGCTTATCAAACTCATCAAAGTAATCATGGAGTTTTAAAATACCTGTCCATTAAACTGATACTGTATCTAAACTTCTCTCCAGCATATATGTCTTCAGATTAGCAAGCTGCTTTAAAATGAGGATTCTGTCAAACATTTATGGAAAAAACGTGAGGGAAACAGGTTATTTGGTACATTATTTTTAGATTTGGCCTTTATACAGAAATTGAATTCACTATGTATATTTCTTTTGAAAGTGGTTAGTGAGCATTTTTATTCAAATCCCCAATAACCTTTTTTGGGAGTCCAGAAATTATGTATTAATTGTAGGTAATTACAGGATGATATGATGTCCGTGGGCCGTTTGTCCTAATATATAGAGCAAAGGTAGGTAGGTATCCTTACAAAATCTTTTTATCTATAGAGCATCCACCACTTTCGTATCGAATGCCCCATATTTACCAGGAAATTTATGTGAAAATTAACATCAGTTTAAAATACCCCATCAGAAACCACTCAGAGCAGCAATATGCGTTAAGCCCGGTCTTTTATGTTTGCATACAATTAATAAACATAATTATCTGGGAGTCAACTGCATAGGTGCTGGAACTAGAGGTGCTGGGGGTGCTGCTGCCACATCACCTGGCTTGAAGTGGATTCCATTATATGTAGGATTTACAGTTTGGTTCAATGGCTCTCAGCACCCCCACTATAAAAATTGTTCCAGCACCCCTGGACAACTGTGCCCAAGTAGTATTTTCACATTATTTTTGTTGTGTAATGAGCAAAAATGACACAACACTAATAATAACTGTCTTTTATACCTGTAACACAATTCAACAAATTTAGTCATTTTTCTTGTTCTTAATTCATCTAACAAACCAAAGTTCCTATAGACTTCTTCATTTCTAACTATCACATAATTAAATGGCATAAAACGTTAACACAGTGTTACGGTTGCCTGCTGATAGCTTGTTCCCTTTCAGCATGTGGAGTTCACAAAATTCAGCCTTCTAAAAACCAAGTAATACAGAATGCCCATGCAACCTTAACTCTGCTTCCTAGGAGCTGGCAATAGCCACTGGGAATTATCTTCATGCACTGCAGCTGCATTCACTGTTAAATGTAATTGTCTTAAATGGTGGAGGAATAAACTAGACAAGCTTGGGAGAGCTGTGACTGTGATATGAAGAGATCTGGGTCTGAGTCCTCCCATGAGTGTTATCAAAGGAAAGAGGTTTCATTTCAGTCTGCATCATTTCAATATAGAATTGTGTAGGATGTGTCAGTATCAGGACATTAGGGTCTTCTTCCCACTGGTGGGATATGAGAGCAGTCTGTGGATTTAATGATGGATACGGAAAGAACAGATTTAGGTGATATCATGTGAGCAAATGTGAAGCGGTGATAGAAGGGTATAAAGTGGTTGTTAAATTTTACAAGTTTGGTATTCTGTTCGGGGACAGGTTCAGTGTTGGAGCGTAGGACAAGTGCAGGTAGTGCCTGTCCATTACAGTGAAAAGGCACAGTGGGAACGTGTGTCATATGGGTACATTGATCACACAGAGTAGAATTAAGGATGCACATAACTGTATTTTTAATTTACCTTAACTCTGTATTTCCTAGTTTTCAGACGTCTTAGTTTTTGCCCTTTAATTTCCTATTTTTTTAAACAGAAAGAGAAATGTTGGTAGGAGTGAGTGCTCATTTAGACGGTTGTAGTCCTCACGTAGGTCTGCAGCTGATACACAACTGTGGCCAGACAACAGTCAAAAGACCTAGTTTTTATATAGTACTTTTCAGCAATAGATCTCAAAGAACTTTACATCATTATCCTCATTTTACAGAAAGGAAACTGAGGCACAGAGAGGTAACGTGACCTGCCCAAAGTCACCCACCAGGCCAGTGACAAGACTAGGAATAGTTCTAGTCCAGTGTTCTTTCCACGAGGCCACCCAGTTGCTATGTATGTCCTCTGTGCTCCTTTCCACTCCTCTACATTTTGTTATAGCAGAATGAGGATAATGGTGCTGCTTTGAAATGTTTGCAATGCATAGTTACTAACAGGGCTAATGAGAGAATCTCATCAATCTATGTCCCAAAACTGTGACAGTTTTATCACATGGCACTTATAATAACTGTAAGTATATGAGAGAAACCTTCTTCATCCCCTGCCCAACCACTCCCTGCAATATGTACCCCTCCCCGCACCAACATTTCCAGCTCCCTTTCCCCTTCCCATTAAGCCATCAGCTGGCATAGTAGAAGCCATTAACATGTAAGAAATTGCTCCTTGCTATTTTCAGCCCTATGCAGCTGTGTACACATATCACGGGCAGTGTCTTACTAGGGTGGGGGTTGCATGCTACCTTGGTTTTGTAGCCTGAATGCATTCTGAGCTGGGGCCCTCATTCCCACTACACACCTCCAGCTTGGATTCCCAGGCCCAGGCCCTGCGTTAGTTAGGCTGGGAAGCCATGCCCCAGGTCCATCCACTCTGGCCCCCTCTTCCAAACCAGCCCAGGTCCCTTCCCCACACACTCTGACCAGCCCCACCCCTCACCCCCCCACCCCCCACCAGGAAAATGTATATATTAACTATTCATTTTCTGGATTTCAGATGTGTAAGTCTGCATTACCTTCAGTGCCCCCACCCCAGATCCTAGCCTGCAGGGAGGCACAGGGAGAGGAGCTCAGAAGCTCAGGGAGCAAGGTCCCTCAGATCCCAGAAGACACAGTGGGCAGGGAGAGGGTCTCAGACCCCTGAAGAAGGGTAGGGCTCCTCTAGATCCTAGCAAACACACAGAAGGGGAGAATCCAAGTCTGACAGGCCCAGCCCACCCTCAACTTTCTCTGCTACCCCTCATATTCTCCAACCCCTCCTCTTCTCCCCCACTCCTCCTTACCTGAGCCCAATTGCTCTTCCCTCACATACCACTCATTCCCAGTTATCCCCCTCCTCACCCCATCCCTTGCTGCAGACCCCAACCCCTATTACCACCTACTCTTGCACCCCCCTACTCACTGTCCCTTCCCAGTGAGCATTCACACATGTAATTTATTTTCTTATCAAAAACAGTTTCAGTGCCTTCTGAATATTCTGCTGTACTTGGATTACATCTCCCCCAACTAACTAGGGGCTTGTCTACACTACAGGATATGTCATTATAACTTATGTCCCTCAGGGGTGTGACCTAAGCACCGGTGTAGACAGCGCTATGTCGGTGGGAGAGCTTCTCCCACAGACATAACTCCCACCTCTCAGGGAGGTGATTTTATTAGGCTGACAGGAGAGCTCTCTCCCATCAGCAGAGAGCGTCTTCAGCAGGCACAAAATAGCACTTCTAGTGTAGACTACTAGCACTTTTGTCAGTATAACTTATGTCACTCAGGGGTGTGAAAAAATACCCTCCTTAGACCCTATCTACACTGGCAAGTTTCTGCACAGTGAAGCAGCTTTCTGCACTATAATTCCCGAGGTGTACACACTGCCAAGCCACTTCGTGCTCAGAAACTGCGCAGTTGCAGCGCTTTAAAAAAAACACAACAAGAAGTGTACAGCTTTGTGCGCCAGGGCTACAGTGCTGCGGTACCAGTGTAGACACCGTGGTCGATTACAGTGCTGCGATTGGCCTCTGGGAGATGACCCACAATGCCTGTTCTCACCTCTCTGGTCATAGGTTTGAACTCTACTGCCCTGCCCTCAGGTGACCAACAGTCATCCCCACCCCGTAAATTCCTTTGGAATTTTGAAAGTCCCCTTCCTGTTTGCTCAGTCCCCTTCCTGTTTGCTCAGTGGTCTCAGCGCATCTTTCCAGGTGGCCATACCTGCTCCACGCACCAGGCAATCCCCCGCTTGGAGCAATGCCAAGCTGCTGAACCTCATCAGCATTTGGGGAGAGAAAGTTGTCTAGTCCCAGCTGCACTTCAGCTGTAGGAATTATGATACCTACAGACAGATTTCATGATGCATGACAGAAAGGGGCCATGACCAGGACACATTGCAGTGCAGGGTCGAAATGAAGGAGCTGTGGAACACCTACCACAAGGCATGCGAGGCAAACCGCTGCTCCAGAGCTGCGCCCATGAGCTGCCAATTCTACAAAAAGCTGGACACGATACTTGGCGGCGACCCCACCTCCACTGCGAAGACCTCTGTGGATACTTTGGTGGCTCGCGTGCCAGTGGAGAGTGGACCGAGCCAGGTGGAGGAAATCATGGATGAGGATGTGGAGGGGGACCCAGAGGCAGAGGATGACTTGGAGGTCAGAGATGCATGCCGCCAGGAGCTCTTTTCTACCCTGGAGGAGCCTTGCCAGTCACAGCTGTCGGATCTTGGAAAAGTACAAACAGGAGAGGAGGCCCCTGGTAAGTGGATTTGATTTTGGGAATTGCTGAAGCGAGTTGTTGGCGGCAGGAGGGTTGCAGAAAGCAGGCTTGTCTCCCACTGCATGCCTAGTCTGGGCGGCGGAACAGGCTGTTGATTGACTCCCTCACTTCACGGGAATCTTCCTCAGAGATCTCCAGGAAACTCTCATGAAGATACTGTGCAATCCACTGCCGCAGGTTCTTCGGCAGAGCTGCTTTGTTTCTTGCCCCATTTACGGTAACTTTCCCGCGCCACTGTGCTGTCACAGGGGGTGGGGTGGGGACCATTGCTGCACACAGGCGAGCTGCATAGGGGCCAGTGTGGAAGCCGCAGTCTTGGAGAAGACCCTCCCTTGATTCCCTGCTCACCCTCAGCAGCGAGATATCTTCCATAATGATCACCTCCTGTGGAAAGTGGGGGGACAGGAATGATTATCAGGCCTCCGCTACAGTGCTGGCTCTCCCCAAGAGCCACGTGCCCAGTGTACAGCAGGGTCTGGGAAGAGTGATTTACCCTGCCCCTATGGCTACTCACCATTTTGGGGGTCTTGTGGCTTATGTGTGCTTGCCTGGGGTCAGCCAGTTAGTGACAGGTGTGTGAGTACTGGCTGTGTTTTAAATCACTGAATCAGTGTTGTGTGTGTTGCAAACAATACTGCTTCCTCTGCATGTTGCGTTTAAACTTCACAGAGATTACCTTGGGAGCACAGCCTCCCTCTTTGTTATCGACGGCTGAATGGCTGCGCAGAATTAGAAAGCGGCCAGGAAGAACTAAGGAGGACTTTCTGCGTGATGTTATGATGCACTCCGTCACCGAGAAACAGGAATTGAAGGAGTGATGGGACAGCGAGAAGAGGAACCAAAAGGAGAATGCGGCACACCAGAATGAAGCCATGGAGCGGCTCTTAAAGGTTATGGAGTGCCAAGCTGACATGCTCCAGGCGATACTAGGTCTGCAAACCGAGCATTTCCGCACCCACCCTCCCCTGCAGCTGCTATCACAAAACTCTTTCCCATGCTCCCCCCAGACACCGCCAACACACTCTTATCAACCTCCTGGTTCCAGTCTATACCTGCAGCATTCCTCCCCCTCACACTCCTCCCCCATCCCCCCCAGGCCCGCTGGCTCTCATTTGTGGACTCCCACTACTCACTGCACTCAACACTCATCCCTCTGCAGTTTGGCCCTGCTGAAGTACAGTACCTGCGCATTGTACTCCAAAGGAGAAGGTTGGATATGATCCCTGGACATACACTAATCTATAGCCGTCCCAGGACCCCACCTCCTTCTGGGACCTTCCCTTCCCCCATCCCCCTCACTGCTGATGTGGGTTTTTTTTTGTTTGACTCTCCTCCAGTTGTTGTTTTTTAATAAAAGAATTGTGTTGGTTTGAAAGCCATCTTTATTCTATTAATTGAAAGCAAAAAAATCACCTCCTAGCATTACAAGCACTGCACTCCCGAGCATAGCAACAAATATTAGTGGCGTTCAGCTTCAAATTGCTGCCTCAAGGCATCCCTGATCCTTATGGCCCCGCGCTGCGCCCCTCTAATAGCCCTGGTCTCTGGCTGTTCAAACTCAGCCTCCAGGCCCTGAGCCTCTGCAGACCAGCCCTGATCGAAGCTTTCACCCTTCCCTTCCCAAATATTATGGAGCGTACAGCACGCGGCTATAAGCATAGGAATATTGTCATTGGCCAGATGCAGCTTCCCACAGAGGCAGCGCCAGCGGGCTTTTAAATAGCCAAAAGCACACTCAACAGTCATTCTGCACTTGCTCAGTCTAGACTAGAGATGTTAAAGCGGCACAGCTGTACGGATGCAGATGCACCACTGTAAGATCTCCCTTATAGTCGCTCTATGCTGGCTACATAATTAACCACCCCCAACCAGTGGCGGTAGCTATGTTGGCAGGAGAGCGTCTCCTGCCAACATAGCACTGTTCACACCGACGCATCTGTCGGTGTAATTTATGTCACTTGGGGCATGTCTACACTGGCAGAGTTACAGCACCTGGAGTTACTTGCAGCAGTATTTGGAGTGGTGCACTCTGGGCAGCTATCCCACAGAGTACCTCTTCTGCCGCTAAGAGTTCTGGGAAGGCAGAGGGGGTCACGGGGCATCCTGGGTCCTGGCCCAATGTCCCTTGATGCATTGCTTCGCATCTCAGCAATCCCTGTGCTTCTGTCCGCATTTGGCACCACCTTTCAACGTTTTGTGTACTGCGCGCCCTGCCTCTTTGGGCTGCAGAAATGGATCCCGAACTGTTGACCAGTATGCTGCTCGCTCTGACCAACACATCATGAGTGGCAGTGGAGTTATTCCTTAAACTACAAAGGCAAGAGGAGTGCGACATTGATCTCGTGACGTGTAGTAGCTACAACACGAGATTGCTTGCGGCATTCACGGAGGTGCTGACCACAGTGGAATGCCGCTTTTGGGCTCTGGAAACAAGCACTGAGTGGTGGGATCACATTGTCATGCATGTCTGGGATGATGAGCAGTGGCTGCAGAACTTTTGGATAAGCAAAGTCACATTCACGGGACTGTGTGATGAGCTCGCCCCAGCCCTGCAGCGCAAGAACACCAGATTGAGAGCTGCCCTGCCGTTGGAGAAGTGTGTGGCGATTGCACTGTGGAAGCTGGCTATTCCAGACTGCTATAGATCTGTCGCTCACCACTTCGGAGTGGGAAAGTCTACCGTTAGACTTGTGTTGACGGAGGTCTGCAGGGCCATTAATCGCATCCTGCTCCGAAAGACCATGACTCTGGGCAACGTGATATTGTAGATGGCTTTGCACAAATGGGCTTCCCTAACTGTGGAGGGGCAATAGATGGCACGCATATTCCAATGCTGGCACAAGACCACCTGGCCACCGAGTACATTAATCGCAAGGGGTATTTCTCAATGGTTCTCCAGCCGCTTGTGGATCACAGTGGATGTTTCACAGACATTAACGCAAGCTGATCTGGAAAGGTGCATGACGCACACATCTTTCAGAACACTGGCCTGTTCAGGAAGCTGCAAGCAGGGACTTTCTTCCCGGACCAGAAGATCACCATAGGGGAAGTCAAGACGCCACCTACCCCTTAATGCCGCGGCTTATGAAGCCATACACAGGGCAACTTGACAGCAGCAAGGATTGGTGCAACAACAGGGCTGAGCTTCATCTCTGAAAGAGAATACCCAATGGAGATGAATGCAGCCTGAAACAATAGCTGTGAGCAGGGCCGGCTCCAGGCACCAGCTGAACAAGCAGGTGCTTGGGGCGGCCACTCGGGAGAGGGGCGGCACGTCCAGCTATTCGGCGGCAATTCGGCGGAGGGTCCCTCACTCCCGCTCGGAGCGAAGGACCTCCCGCCGAATTGCCGCCGCAGATCGCAATCGCGGTTGTTTTTTGTTTTTTTTGCTGCCTGGGGCAGCAAAAACCCTGGAGCCGGCGCTGGCTGTGAGATGTGTGAACTGCTCCAGTCAGGTGTTCCCTTCTCCACTCTCCAGTTCAGGGGAGTCTGAGATAGGGTTGCATTTTGTCCCGATATCCGCGGCAGCGCTGTGGTTTTTTTGTTTTTGTTTTTCTCCACAGCCAGGACAGGACTCACTCAGCTTTTTTTTTTTCTCCTCAGCCGGGACAGGACTCGCTCGGCTTTTTTTTTTTTTTTTTCCTCCTCAGCCCCACCCATGTGTCCCAATATTTTCTTCCCATCATCTGGTCACCCTAGTCTGAGATGTGTGTGTTGAGCATACCCGTTCTCAGCTTCGCACCCCAAGCAGTCATGCAGTGAGTGCATGCTCCGAATGCATTCCCGTTCTAAGCTCCTCACTCAAAACAGGCAGGGCTAACATGCGGGCGGGGCCGGGAGGGACTCAGCCCCCCCGAAAAAGGTAAACCCCTCCCGAACCTGACCCCCACCCAAGCCTGGTCCTCTCACCCACAGTCTCCTCTTCCCCCCTCTGCCCAGCGCCGCTCTCGGGACGCTGCCTTTCTTCGCGCCCAGGGTGAGCGCTAGGCCCCAGGCCCGCTGGCTCTCGGGTGCAGGTTGAACGCGGAACTTTGAGCCCGGACCTGAACCAGCCCCGCCCCCGAGCTGTTCAACGGGCTCAGTCTCTCAGCCCCGCCCAGTAGCTGGCTGGCGCCCCTCGGTCTGAGTCCCCGCCCGCGGGAGGCGGGGCCCACCGGACACCGCTACTCGCCTGCAGCCGGCGGGGTCAGTTCGTGCTCGGTGTCAGCGCCCATCAAGATGTCTGCGCTGAGGGTCACCCGGGTGAGGAGGAGGAATTGGCCCGGCGGGGAAAGAGAAACAGGCCTGGCGGTGGGGAGGTGGGACTGGGGCAGTGCGGGCCCCGGCCGCGGGAGAAGGGGGGTGTGGCCCCGGCTGCGGGAGAAGGCGGGACATGGGTCACCCTGGCCGCGGGAGAAGGCGGGGGAGACATGGGTCGCCGCGGGAGAAGGGGGGGGAGACATGGGTCGCCCCGGCCGCGGGAGAAGCGGGAGGTGGCGCCGGGAGGGACGTGGGTCGCGGCGGCCGCGGGGGACGGGGGGGGGGACGGAGGGCGGAACGGCGGCGGGGGAGGGGGGGGGGGGGGGGGCGGGGGGGGGGGAGGGGGGGGGGGGGGGGTGGGGGGCCGGGGGGGGGGGGGGGGGGGGGAGACATGGGTCGCCCCGGCCGCGGGAGAAGGGGGGGGGGACATGGGTCGCCCCGGCCGCGGGAGAAGGGGGGGGGGGACATGGGTCGCCCCGGCCGCGGGAGAAGCGGGGGGGGGACATGGGTCGCCCCGGCCGCGGGAGAAGGGGGGGGGGAGGGACATGGGTTGCCCCGGCCGCGGGAGAAGCGGGGGGTGGCCCCGGGAGGGACATGGGTCGCCCCGGCCGCGGGAGAAGGGGTCGATGAGGGGAGATATATTGCGGCTCAGGAAATGGGGGTTACTGGGGAGCACTTGAGGCTCAGGCATGCGCACACTGTGATCGGTTCTGAGGGAAGGTGCAAGGGTCAGAGCCTGAAGTGGAGGCCCCGCCCCTGCAGATGTGTGCTGTGGCTCACAAGGGGGTACAGACGGCGGTGATGAGAGCCTAGGATCGAAGGAAATGGGGGGGAGGAAAAGATTCTGGGGCCCAGGCGGGGGCTGGAGTGACACCAGGGGCAGGGAGAGGTGGGAGGCCGCACCTTGAAGTAGGAGAGCCACCAGGGCTGAGGGAATGGTCGGGTTCAGGCAAGGGAGGGCTCATGCTGCGGGATAGAAGGCAAGGCAAAGGAGACGCTGGGGTCCTAGGTATATAGGGAGAAAACTGTGGAGAGGAATGTGGAAGACGCTGGCATCCATTTAATCATTAGTCCCTGAGTGTGGGGAGAAAGAGGACAGAGCTGAGGCTTAGGCTGGGTGTGTGTATTTGTGCGCCATCCTGATAGAATGTACACGGCTGTTTGACCAAGTCATTCTTCTCCCCCTCTCCACCTGGCTCTAATAAATTCTGCAAGAAGGCTTCACTCAACTGGCCTCTTGCTCTTCTCCGGAGTGTGACTTTTAGAAATGACAATGCTTTCTAAAGCTAAGCCCCGTGGAGCAGGTGCACTGGAGAGTAAAGAAATGCAGACCCCTGGAGTCCTTTCCCTGTTCTGTGTTTGTGCCTCTGTGTTCCGAGACAGATTAATGTTTGAACAGTTCAGGTGTTAAACTTCCAAAATGCTGTTTCCCTGTCTTTTGCTTAGTGTTTACCAGCATGTGTTACACAACCTTGGGGCTCTTCTGCTGGTGTGGGAAATGCTAGAGGAGTCCAAGAGACTAAATCCCTGGAGGAAAAAATAATGAATAAACATAACTTCTACTTCAGACTAAACAGAAGTGATCACTAATAAGAGAACAAAGTTTTGGATTTTTGAAAATATCTGACAAGGAGGTATCTCCTTAAATATACATCTCTATATATTTTAATTTGATTTATAGTGCTGTAAAGGGAATTTATGCTAGGTTCTAATCACTTTCTCTAGAAATTAAAAATACAGTTGTAGACAAGAAAATAAATTCTACTTGAACTAGCAGCTACTTATCACCCTCAAGCCAGAAAATATTTACTCCAAAGATGAGTCAAAATACCCTGTTTACCACAAATACCAGCCTTTATTATAGCCCTGCCACTCTGAAATCCTAGGTGAATAGATGGTTCTTGCAGCTGACTGTGATGATCAACAAATTTAGGTATTTGAGATTTGCAAGGTAAACAACTTCTGTAGATGAGTTCCCTTCCTGGCAACAACTCTCACTTTTATATCAACTTGACCACCTCTGCTGACTGTGGCTGTGGCAATGTCATGCAGGGAGAAAAGTCCCATGCCATTTAGTGTTTTACAGATCAAACCTAACACCTTAAAATTCACCTCAAAGCTAACAGGCAACAAATGCCGATCATGGAAAGTTGATGTCCTGTACTTGCAGCAAGCTGTGCCACATAATAAGGTGCCTGCCAGTTCTGCACCAGCTTTAGCCTCTGGGGGTATGTCTATGCTGCAATGTAAACCCAGGGTTAGTGGGACTTGAGTCAGCTGACCTGTGTTAGAGAACCTGGGGCTTGTGCATCTATAGTAATTCTTAACCCTACATTAACAATTTTCTAGCCAGGGCTCAAACCTCGGGCTCTGGGGTCCACTCTGAAGCTCACAGACCTGAGTCAAACCAACAATATCTCAGACTCTCTAGTGCCCTCCCAAAATGTGGCCACTCTAACCCTTTGTGTGCGGTGCATTGTGGGAAAACTTTACTGCCCACCCTGCACATTACAGGAAGTTTGAACAGCCCATCAACACATCCTGTCTAGCAACATGGAGGAGACCCCTTTTCAAGAACTTTGCTTGCGTGCGCTTTCACTCTTTTGACAGGAAGAGGGTGGAGCATCTAAGAGGTGCTGGTGGACATTTTGGTGGCATTTTCCCACCCACCAAAGACACGCGACAGATTTTATGATAGAGCAGAAGGAGGCAGAGGAGTAAGAGTTTGCTGGGATGGCAGACTCGCATTGGCTGTTACTGCTCAATACACTCAGCATAGCTGCTTATGCTCCCTACATAGACCAGTGCTTCTGGTGTAGGGCCACAAGCACAGACTGGTGGGATCACATTATCATGCGGATCACATTATCATGCAGATCTGGGATGACCAGCAGTGGGTTCAGAACTTTCAGATGAAGAAAGCTACATTTCTGGAGCTTTTTGAGTAGCTTGCCCTGACCCTCAGGTGTAAAGACACCTGCATGAGGGAGCTCTTGCCAACTAGAAGCAGGTTGCTATAACTGTCTGGAACCTGGCTACCTCATACTGCCTCAGGTCTGTTGCCAACCAGTTTGATGTTGGAAAGTCGACTATGAGTAAAGTGGTGGTGGAGGTTTCTGAGGCAATGAGGCACATGGTTTACTGCAAGGTGGTGGGCATAAAAATATTCCTGAACTAATTGCTGGCTTGGAGAGAATGGGGTTTCCTGACTGCACCAGGGCCATTGATGGGACTCATGCCCATAGTTTGCTCTTCTCCCCCCCCACCCCTCCCCGGTCCCAGAAGCCTTGGTCCGAGTCTACATCTGAGAGATTTGTGTGTAGGCGGAATAGGGGATTGGAAGCAATCTTGAGTCTGAGCCTGGGCTTACATTGTAGTGTAGACGTACCCTGGGTTGACTTAAGGTATACCTCTATGTAAAACGCATTGTAGTACTCCACTACTCAGCTTTGTCTTGATTAGGAAAAAAGGGTGAGTATAGGGTGGGCTTAGCTAAGATAGTTTTGGTAAATCTAAACTAAAGTTGACTGCTTTTCCTTGTGTAGATGCAGGGTAGTGTGTTTAGCATGATTTTAGCAGGTTGAGTTATAGCCTAGGTAAGAGCTAAGCCCAATCCAAAGTCAATTTTTCCTAGCCTAAACAAAGCCATTAGATCTCCAAAGGCATGAGTGACTGCCGCAAGGGCTGCATCCAAAAGAAATGGTTACAAACTCTTGGCAAGATGAAAATTAGAAAAAGCCTTTCCAAAAACAGCTGTCCTGATATAATAAAGTATACCGTCCTAGTCAGTGACATTGAAATCAAGAAAATTTGAAGGATCCAAGTCCCTAACGTGTTTCAGATCTGTCACTTAAACATTTTTAGACAATTTTGCATGGTTCTGTATGCTGTATCAATAATCATAGCAGTCATTTGGCACATAGACAGAAATATAAGAAAGTGAACTACACCATTTATTTCATAGTAGGCATAACTTCCCTCCCCTCACCCCCCTTTCTTCAAGGTAGGGATAAGGGCAGTATTGTTTTTCTATAAAATTTTCCATGCTTGTTTGTGAAGTAACAAAGTCACATTTTAACTGAACACACTATCCAAAAATAAAGCCTCCAAGAATTCATAACTTCCTACTCAAAGAGTGAGGACTTATAACATATGTAATCAAATAATTTCTTACAGAGGAATGAATTAGGGAACTATTAATAACTTGCTTACTTACCAATTCAAGATGGTTATGCAACATTCAAGTATACTATAGCTTGCCTCTCTTCTCTTGCCATCTGAAGTTGTCTTCCTGTATCTCCTTACCTTCAAAATTGTCCATCTATTTTCAAAAAAACCTCAGAAAAGATTTTTTCCTTGTGTATACCTCTTAATTGCTCTCTAACTACCACGTCTATTTTAACCTGTAATTTTTGGGAGGCAGTTTTTATAGAAAATTTGATCCAGTGGAACTTCATTTTGTATCTTCAGTCTGGTTGCTAGTCTAATTTTGTGTCCCACCATGTTTCTTCTACCATCAAACGAGCAATCTGCTTTCTTCCTTTCTGAGATTTGACGATTGTTTGCCATAGTCTCCAATGAAGTTATTGTAGTGTTTTCTGCCTTAGTTTGATGAATCAAACATTTTAATGCTGCATACTGTGTGTCTGTTATGCTGTTTCCAGGCATCTGACAGATCACGTGTTATCTTCTATACTTATCAAGAGACTGATGGACCTTTTAGCCAAAACAAAATCCTTGCTACTAAGAAAGTGTCTAATTATGGCATTATATAGTCTTTAAAGATGACTTGTCATTACTATGTCATTTATTGAAACACTATGATGTCTTATGTTCAGCTTATCTTAGAAATCAGTAAAGGGAGGGACCTCTTAGGAAGGTGAAATGCTGTGCTAAAAGTAACTTGCATTTGGTCAAATTCATTGTTCCATATTGTCAAGGTTCCCTCCCCACTCTGAACTCTGAGGTACAGATGTGGGGACCCGCATGAAAGACCCCCTAAGCTTATATTCCACCATCTTAGGTTTAAAAACTTCCCCAAGGCACAAATTCCTTGCCCTGGGATGATATTGCTGCCACCACCAAGTGAGTTAGACAAAGATTCAGGAAAAGGACCACTTGGAGTTCCTGTTTCCCCAAAATATCCACCCAAGCCCCCTCACCCCCTTTCCTGGGGAGGCTTGAGAATAATATACCGACCAAATAGATAACCAAGGTGAGCACAGTCCAGACCCTTGGGTTTTTAGTGTCCTAAAAACCCAATCAGATTCTTAAAAACAGAACTTTATTATAAAGAAAAAAAGTGAAAGAAGCACCTCTGTAAAATCAGGATGGAAGGTAATTTTACAGGGTAATAGGATTGAAAACACAGAGGATTCCCCTCTAGGCAAAACTTAAGTTTAAAAAAAAAACCAGGAATAAACCTCCCTCTTAGCATAGGGAAAATTCACAAGCTAAAACAAAAGGTAATCTAACGCATTTCCTTGCTATTACTTACATCTAATATTACAGAAATAGTATCATTTCAGTAGGAGCTGGATTACTTGCTTGGTCTCTCTCTTTGTCTCAGAGAGAACAACACACACAGCACCAAGCAAAAACCTTCCCCCACAGATTTGAAAGTAACTTCTCCCCTTATTGGTCCTTTTGGTCAGGTGCCAACCAGGTTATTTGAGCTTCTTAACCCTTTACAGGTAAAGGAGGGATTTTATGCTACCCGTAGCTGTATGTTCATGACACATATGTAACTGTATTCTCAAAGGAATGTTCAGTGGGTTTAATATTGTTTGCAAATTATGCTCTTAAAAGTCTCATGCAGTTGACTTTTACACAAAGTCTGAACGCTAAACTACCAAATTGAGGACCAGCTCAAACTTACTTTGCTGGACTTATCAAATTGCTTTACACTGCATGCTTCATTTGATCCAGTTCACTGCTGCTCTCCCCTCTTCACCCCCGGCTCCCCTCCTCTCCCCCTCCCCCCCCCCAAAAAGAAAACCCCTGAAAAATCTGTGTGTTTTTCTATTGGCGCTATCTCATCAGTCTTAAGCAGAAATTGCATAGTGGAATCTTGTGGTGATTAAGCACTGTACTTCTGTTCACAGCATGCCTTAAGATATAATAAACAATATACCTCCCACCACCTAAGAAGCAAAGAATGTAAGAAGCACAGCAGAAAAATGGAAGGGAAAAAGTCAATGATCAACTTTAGAGAGGAAAATAAACTCCATATTTACTGCTGAGTCACAAACTTCTGCAGCAAAGTGACCATAGATCACTAGCCATCTGGGGCAGTAGTTCCTTACAAAAAAAGCAAACAGAAAATAATGCATGCTCCATGAATTTCTCAGATTGGGATTTTCGCAACAATATATTCTGGCAAATGCTGATTTCTAGGCAGAATATTATTAAACTGGCATTAAGGTTGTAAATACATGTAAAAGGTTAATTTAAAACAGGAGAAAAAAACCAATGCTTATATTACACTTTTTTCAAGGCCCCCCCCCCCCCTTTTTTTTTTTTCAAGGCCCCGGTGCTGCAACATGTAGTGCATAGTTGGACTGCTGGACCTACACACAGCCCCACTGAAGTCTTGGGTTCCATGCAGACAAACAGTCTGCCCATGTGCTACACGTTGCAGGATCAGGACCTAAAATAGCCAAAACTTTTAAAAACACTTGTAATTATTTTGCAACACTTGATGCAGTATTAGTTTAGAAAGATGAATGTATGTCTGTATTTAAATTTTAATGTGTTATAAACCAATCCAGTAGTTCTTAAGGCTCCAAGAAGCTTTGCATTGTGAGCATATTAAATCTCAAATTCCTTTATTTTAAACAGGTGCTTCGAAGCATTGCTCAATGTGGCTGGAGATCACAATCTAGTCAAGCTGCTGAAGCGTCACATCAAATTAAACCTGGAGCTGGCTTTAGTTTTGGTAAGTACTCTGTGGGTCTGAAGCAATGTTGCTAAACAGTTTATATCTAAAATTTGTTACAATCTGGAGAAAGTAACTGTCCTTCAATAGCTCAGGAATGTGTTCCGTATTATTGCAATGCAGGGTGATGCTGTAGTTCAGTTTGAGAAAACACTTTCATACAAAAGCCCTATTTTCATTGATTATTCTCTTTCTTTTAAAAAATATTTTTTAAAAGCCAAAATTCCTTTCTTGGTCAGGTCAGAAAACCTGTGTGTGTGTGTATGTATGTATGTAGAGTTGGATTTAAAAAAAACAAAACTCAACTTCTTTTGGAGTTCTTCAGTGGTGGAATCTTTCTGCCCTTGAATAACTAACTCAAATGGCTTTCTTTTGAAATACAAATATGCTTAAAGGAGCATGAAAACTGTTATATTTGAAAGAATATGGTTTAGATGTAATTTAAGTTATAACAATTTAGATTTTCAAAAGTCTGCTCAGGTCACTTTTTGTAACTGTAACCACATACAGAAGTGTGATTCTCTCATCTGTTTGTGTAGTTTTCATTAGTAATTAAAAAGATATAGTAGTGGTTTGGTCCTGATAATGTTTTGTACCCGTAGTTTGTCTCTTTGAAGTGTCATATATCAAGTTTATATGAACTCTTTAAATAGAGGCATCCTTTAACTTGAGATGAAAGTGGCTCCACAAGGGCTTCCTGTAACAGTATAACCATCTTAACTTTTCAACTTACTACCTGTCCAGTGGTTATGATACATTGTAGTCTAATGACATAATACATTCAAATAATTTAGCAGGTGTACGAGTTCATCCTGATATGAGCACATAATTATAATTGAAGTGTTGTTATTGGAGAGGCGGTAGCTAGATATTTGAAGAATATGAGATGTACTGCTTTGAAAATACCTGATTTCTGCTGCATTGTTAACATTAAGCTGAACTGGGACTGTTCAGTATTTGATTCGCTGAGAAAGCTTGATGGTCCATGCTGGCTGGGTCTGAAAGACTTGGCCTGATAGTAGCAGCTTTGGTTTCCCCTGCCAAAGCAGGGTATGTAGGGAGTATATGACGAGAACATAACTGCATTATACCCCACTAAAAAATTATGGGTTTGCTTGAGCTATTCTGTAGCAGGATATTGCTCCCAGTATGGCTCAGCTCTTTTCACACAGGACTAATAGGCACTCAGCAGAATGAAACCATAGGTGTAATAACAGGTACTATGATACTGCCCATCCTGGCCTTGCTGCCGGTTCTGTCTAACATCGCCCCTCCTGACATCAGCCAACAAGTTGCCTTGCAGAATTTACTCCTTAAGGTGCAAGACATGCCATATCTACCCTTGTTTAAAGATGTGTTTAATCCCTTGAAACAATGTCTTAGCCCCAGCATCCCATTTGGACAATTCTCCTAAGGAAACTCAATATCACCCTCAGGGCACATACTAGATGGCAAGGACAAGCTTCAAACATAGCCAGTGCCTATATCGTGAGAGATCCAACACTCCAACCCCCAAATTTTGACCTTCCATGTCATCTTTGGGTAAAGTTCAATTGCTTCAGATGTGGAATGATCACATGTGCTGCTAATGACTATAAGTAGCTCCTTTGTGACTCCCCACTTTGCTGCTATTGTCAGTTAGAAGATGTAGGCCACATACTTGCAGGCTTTATCCATTGGCAAGCCTGCCCCTCGTGGACTTGCACAATGCTTTTCTGTCCGGTATTAAATGTTTAAGATACTTGGACTAACACACTCGATTTGATTGTGTAGATGCAATTGCAATAAATATTTAGTAGTTGGTTGAACAGCCTCCAAAGAAAAGACGTCTGGAACGTCTGTATCTTCTGTGTAGCAGACTGTTGCTTAAAGACAAGGCCTTGTATTCTGTGTAATATGTCAGGAACCTTGGAACTAGGGGGCAGGAATCCACTGAGCCCTCACTGTCCTCATCCCCTTTCTCTATTCCAATCAGTAGTGTTCCTTGTATTATTCATTTTGATAATAAACTAATTTTTTTAATGTCTCCCCCACTGTGACCCAGAAACCTCTTGGTGCCAACTGACAGAGGGCACAACAATACATAGGATTATAGGTATCCCCTGGGCTCTCCAAAAGGAGTTATGTAAGATCTTTGCTGAAAGCATGTTTCACACTGGTCATCATAGCCACTATGAAATGTATGTGAAGATAATGCGTAAGGAGTTGTGTGTGTATTGAAAATTATGTAAGTTAAGACAGATCACTGGAAGGCAATAAACAGATTCTAGGCAGAAAGTGGGTAGTAAACACTTATCTTTCTGCTTGTCTACTGTGTATTGTATGCCTCCAGGCCAATTCAATCAGCATAAAAAACAATGGACATACTTGGAGACAGGCTATGTTTGCTGTCTGGGCCACATGCAGGCCCGAGATTTACAAAGACAAAGTAACCCCAAGATAAGCCTCTGAAGAGGGGACCTTCTGGGCTAAAGGACCATATTCTGTAACTGCATAAAAGAAGTAGAAAGGAGATTAGATTTCATCCTTCAGTCTGGGAAGACAAGCTGATCTTACAAAAGGAGGGTCTAAGCCAGTGAACACCAACCGGTCGATTGCGATCAACTGGTCGATCCTGGAGACTCTCCCAGTTGATCACGATCCCCGGTTGCTAAAAGTCCGGCCGTGTGATGTAGCGGGGCTGCCGCTAAGGCAGGCTCCCTGCCTGCCCCACGCCACTCCCAGAAGCGGCCAGTGCAGCATTTCCCCACGGGGGGTGGGGGGCAGGAGTCTCCGTGTGCTGCTCCTGCCTGCAAGCACCACCCCCGCAGCTCCCATTGGCTGGGAATGGGGAACTGCGGCCAATGGGAGCTGCGGGGGTGGTGCCTGCAGAGAGAGGCAATGCGTGGAGCCACGTTCCCCACCCCCACCCCAGGGGCCAAGCCGGGGCATGTCGGCCCCTTCCGGGAGCGGTGTGGGGCCGGAGCAGGCAGGGAGCCTGCCTCAGCCCCGCTGCACTGCCGACCAGGAGCTTCCTGAGGGAGGTGCCACCCAGCGGGAGCCTGCACCAACCCCCAGCCCTGAGTCCCCTCCCGGAGCCTGCACCCCGAACCTCCTGCCCCAGCCCTGAGCCCCCTCCCAGAGCCAGCACCCCATGCCCCCTGCACCCCATACCCCCTGCTGCACCCTGACACTCTGCCCCAGCCCAGAACCCCCTCCCACACGCCGAACCCTTCGGCCCCAGCCCAGAGCCCGCACCCCCTCTGGAACCCCAACCTCCTGCCCTAGCCTGGCAAAAGTGAGTGAGGGTGGGGGAAAGCGAGCGATGAAGGGAGGGGGGGATGGAGTGAGCGGGGCGGGACTTCGGGAAAGGGGTGGAGTAAATCCTGGGTTGCACTTAAATTCAAAAAGTGATCTTGTGCATAAAAAGGTTGGAGACCACTGATCTGAGCCATCCTAGTTGAAAATGCTGGGAAAAGAATTTGGGGTATGCTATCCTGTAGGAAACACAGGTATGTCTTGTGAGTTAAGTTTAGGCTCCAGAAGGCATGTTAGGATTTTGTTTTGTATGTAACCATTTGTTTACAATATTCTTACTGGCTTTCATTTGAATCTCTGTTCTTTGATACTAAACTTATTCTTGTTTTTACTGTAAATAAATCTAAGGGCCATGTGTTAAGCAGAGTGGTGATCTTGACATGAAACTAGTAATTTGGTGTCTACTGTTCCTTTGAAAGTAGGGAATCTGGGAGTTCTGAGAGTTTTCAGTGGATAAGGGGATAGACACTCCAGAAGGACATGCAGAGGACTTGAAGATTGGTGTGTGCCTGTCGATAACTTGTACAGAGAGTACAAGGCCTGTAGGTCTGGAAGGCAGTGCTTGTGTTATCAGAAGCTGATGGAATCAGGGAGCTGACTCAGCAGGCACAGACAAGATTTCCTCATGCTAAGGGCAGGTGGTGATGAGGTGCTTCACAACCCTGGGTATCCCTGGGAAGCATCACACCCACATTGACATTTTCAATGTTCTGCAGATCACTGTATCATCAATAAATAAGTGCATTGTACATGTTAGGTGAAAAGTGGAGGATTATGCTCTTAGGTAGGGGAAGGCTGAGCCTTTTTGGCCCCCAGGAGGCAACTGAGGATGGTTTTTCTTTTCTTTTCTTTTTTTTCCCCCTGCCCTTCAGGTGGGAGCAGATCTAAGTTCCCTGTAAGCTGCACAGCAGCCTATTTAGCACTGTGCAGGCGCTCAGGGGACCTGCCTGGGGACCTGCCAGCCCCAACTCTGCTGCGGCGTGGCCCCAGGCACGTCCGGGGAAGGGGCACCTATCCTGCAGCCTCAGCCCCGGAGCTGACGTGGCGGGGAGAGGCCCCTCTCCCACCCCCACCCCCTCCCCCAGCCCAGGTGCTGCTGCGGGGAGAGACAGCTGGTGGGGAGTCCTCTTTCCCTGCTGTAGCCCCGGGGCAGCCTGCACCCCAAACCTCTCATCCCTAGCCCCACCCCAGAGCCTGCACCCCGAGCCAGAGCCCTCACACCCCTGCACCCCAACCCTCAGCCCCAGCCCTGAGCTCCCTCCCACACTCTGAACCCCTTGGCCCCACCGCCATCACATGAATCTTATGTGCACCAATATGGAGGTGATGTGTCACACATCACCTCTATATTGGTGCACATAACAAAATTCTTTCCACACATGGGTGGGAAAAATTAGAGGGAACACTGTAGTAGATTAGTAGTTCTAACAAGCAGTAGTGTAGAATTTGTGACTAAAATGTTTCTAACTGTAGTGTAGAATTTGTGACTAAAATGTTTTGTTTTCTAGAGCTCAATGATGAACAGAGAGAGTTTCAAGCTACTGCTCGTAAATTTGCTAGAGAGGAAATCATCCCTGTTGCTGCACAATATGACAAAACTGGAGAGGTAGGCTTGCCATATTTTTGTGGGAAAATAGGTGTGGATATTCAACATTTTCCAGTTCTGCAGAAATTAACTGAATGACTGAGAGTGTAAATACTTTCTTTTCAGTATCCTGTTCCCCTTATAAAACGGGCATGGGAACTTGGTCTGATGAATTCACACATACCAGAAAGTTGTGGTGAGTAAGCAGCTTTTTTAAGCTTATAAAAGAAAAGGAATGAAGAAGAATGCTAGAGGACCCCTCCCCCCTTTTTTTAAGGTAATGTTATGTGGTTGGTACTAAGCAATAACAGGTATATTCAATAGGTAGGCTGACTTGTTCAGTGCATGATTAAAAATTCCTAGATATTAAAATACACGAATACAACAGCATTCACTAACATACTAGAGGCTGGGGGCTTCTACTGGAAAAAACATACAGCATTATCATAGAATCACAGAATGTAGAGCTGGAAGGGACATTGAAAAGTCATCAACTCCAGCCTCCTATGCTGAAGCAGGACCAAGTAAACTTGGACATCCCTGACAAGTGTTTGTCCAATCTGTTTTTAAAAACCTCCAGTGATGGGGATTCCACAACCTCCTCTGGAAGCCTCTTCAAGAGCTTAACTACCCTTATAGCTAGAAAGATTTTCCTAATATCTAACCTAATTCTCCCTCGCTGCCAATTAAGCCCATTACTTCCTGTCCTACTTTCAGTGGACGTGGAGAGCAGTTGATCAGTCTTCTTTATAGCAGTCCGTAACAATTTGAAGACTATCAGGTTTTTTCTCCAGACTAAATGTGTTCAGTTTTCTTAACATTTCATCATAAATCAGGTTTTCTAAACTTTTTATCATTTTTGTTGCACTACTCTGGACTCTCTCCAGTTTGTCTGTGTCTTTCCTAGTGTGGTACCCAGGATTTGTACAGTTCTCCAACATGGGTCTCACCAGTGCAGACTGAGCTGGGCAGTTACTTTCCATGTCTTATATTCAACACTCCTGTTAATATAATGATAGCCTTTTTCGCAGCTGCATCACATTGTTGACTCCAATTCAATTTGTGATCAGCTAGTACCCCCCTAGATCCTTTTCAGCAGTTCTATCAACTAGCCAAGTATTCCCCATTTTGTAGTTGTGTATTTGATTTTTCTTCCTAATTACTTTGTGCTTGTCTTTATTGAATTTCATCCTGTTGATTTAGACCAATTTTTCAATGTCCTTTTGAATTCTAATTGTCCTCCAAAATGCTTCCAACCTCGATTAGTTTTGTGTCATTGGCAAATTTTGTAATCATTCCCTCCCCTCCACTCCATTATTCAAGTCATTAAAGAAATTATTGACTAATATCAGATGCAGGACTGACCCCTGTGGGACTTCACTAAATATGTCCTCCCAGTTTGACAGCGAACCCTTGATAACTACTCTTCAAGTACCGTCTTTCTTTCCAGTTTTACACCAACCTTATCGTAATTTCATCTAGACAACATTTCCCTAGTTAGCCTATGCAAATGTCTTGTGGAACTGTGCCAAAAGCTTTACTAAAATCAAGAGATACTATGTCTACAGCTTCCCCATATCCACTAAGCCAGTAACCCTGTCAAAGACGAAATTAGGTTGGTTTGACATGATTTGGTCTTGACAGGTCCATGCAGGCTATTCTTTATAACCCTATTGTCCTGTAGGTGCTTACAAAATCATTGTTTAATAATTTATTCCAGTATCTTTCCAGGTTTTGGAGTTAGGCTGATGGGTCTATAATTTCCCGGGTCATCTTTTTCTCCTTTTTAAAGATAGGTGCTATGTTTGCCCTTTTCCAATCCTCTCGAGTTCTTGATGATAATTGCTACTGGGTTGGAGTTTGCTTCAGCTAGTTCTTTAAGTACCCAAGGATGAATTTCATCAGGCTCTGTGGACTTGAATACTTCTAATTTATTCAAACATTCTTTAACCTGTTCTTCACCTATTTTGGCTTTTCTTCACCCTTCTTGTTAATATTTATTGTGTTGAAGTATGACCATTTTTAGTGAAGACTGAAGCAAAATATGCATTAAACACCTCACCTTCTTGATGTCATCAGTTATTAGCTCTCCTTCCCTGTTAATTAGAGGATTTAAGCTTTTCTTTGTCTTTTTTTTCTTACTTTACTGTATTTAAGGAACCTCTTATTGCCTTTTAGGTCCCTTGCTACGTGTAACTTATTTTGTGCCTTAGTCTTTCTGATTTTGTCCCTTCATACTTGTGCTGTTCTTTTGTACTCCTCTTTTCATCCTTTCCACTTCTGGTAGGATTCCTTTTTGATTTTCAGGTAATTGAACAGCTCCAGATAGGAAAAATAGTTAAGAGGCCAATATGGCTCTATCTTTCCTCTGCATCAGAATAGTTTGCAGTTGTGCCTTTAATATTGTCATCTTGGGAAACTGCCAGCTCTCCTGAACTCCTTTATCCCTTACATTTTCTTTCCATGAGACCTTACCTATCAGTTTCCTGAGTTTGTCTGCTTTGTTGAAGTCCATTGTCATTTATTTGGCTGCTCTCGCTCCTTCCTTTCCTTAGAATCAGGAAATCTATTATTTCATGATCACTTTCACCCAAATTGCCTTCTCTCTTCAGATTCACAACCAATTCCCCATCAAGTCTAAAATGGCTGTCCTCTTGATTACTTCCTTCACTTTCTGGAGCAAAAAATTGTCCCCAATACATTCTAAGACTTACTGGAAATTATGTTTTGCCGTATTATTTTTCCAACAGGTGTCTGGGAAGTTAGTCCTCTATTACTAGCAAGTCTTGCGTTTTTGGATATTTCTGTTTGTTCTAGAAATGCCTTCTCCACCTCCTCTTCCTGATGTGGTGGCCTATAGTAGACCCCTACCATGACCCTTTTTCCCCCCTTTTATCTTTACCCAGAGACTTTTTCAGCTGGTCTGCCTCTTACCTTTTCCTGGACCTCAGAATGCATGCATATATATAAAAATATATATATATATTCTTGATGTATAATGCAACACCTCCTCCCTTTTTTCCCTTCCTGTCCTTCCTGAACCAATATTCCAATATTCCAGTCATGAGACTTATCCCACCAAGGTTCTGTGATGCCAATTTAGTCGTCATTTAGCTTATGTACAACTCTCTTCCACTTCTTCCTGTTTATTCCCCAAACTCCTTGCATTTGTGTATAGAAATCTAAGATGTTGAACAGTTTCCCCCACTGATTTCTCTCTTGTCACTCCTATGACCTTACTGTAATTTCCATGTCCTGCCACCCCCCCAACACCTAGCCTTCTTTTAAGATTGCCTTCTATATGCCTATCTATGGGCTTTGGTCACCTCCCACCTTTTGAACATAGTTTAAAGCTCTCCTCACTAGGAGATGTTCTTCCCCTTCCATGTCAGGAGGACCCCATCTCTTCCTAGCAGATTTTCTTTTGTAGTGTGATTTAGAAGACGGTACACAGTTAACTTCAGTGATTTTTTTTTTTTAAACTAGTGTATTTTTGAAGGAATCTCACTGCAATGTCTAAATATGATCTGGAATTAATCAAGAGTGATCATTGTAGAAAAAATAATTTTGTTGCAGGCCTCAAGTCTGGTAACAATGCCATGCAATCACAAAAAAAGACACTAACCTCTGTAGGCTTTAAAGGACTACTCAGGTTTCAATCTAACCTCCAGTTTCCACAGTCAGCCTATCAATTTAGGGCCAGATTCTCTGCTATGGCTGGCATCTATTTGGTTTAGTAGGGGAAATGTCAGGGAGCTGATTATTACTCCCCAATTTCTCTGTCTGTCTTGGCCTAGGCTCTGGCACAAGTTAGAGCAGCCCAAGCGCTGACCCCAGAGGGACCATTTGCCAATTGGAGACTATTTGGAGCACATGCCTTAAATTTGGGCCAGAAGGGGGATGGTGTAGGAGTCCACACTGCCAGCTTTTCAGCTCAGAACTCTTATACTCCAGGAAAATTCTCAGCTGGCTGGATAACAGCTAGAATCTGGAGGCACAAGGGTCCAGTATGGAGGGGGAGAGCAAGAGTATTGACAACAAGAAGTTCGTACAAAAATACTTTTGTCTCAGTTCTTTGTAGCTTGCCAAGCAGATCGCTCACAGAAACCCTGGAGTGTGAAATTTTATTTTTTAAATAGTCTTACTTATTTGACAAAACTCTAAATTCTCATGCCTGGGGAATTGACTATTTGGATAAAATGTGATAAATACAGACATATCCAAGGGGATATGTTTTTGATATTTCCTTGAATTTATCTGTATAAAGAATTGTTGCATGCTTTGGCTGTAAACTATTTTTGGTAAATAAACTATTTAACTGTAGGTGGACTGGGCCTTGGCACTTTTGAAACGTGCCTTATTACAGAAGAATTAGCTTATGGATGTACAGGGGTCCAAACTGCTATTGAAGCAAATTCCTTGGGAGTAAGTCTTATGTTGGTTTTTTTCTACTATTTTTTACTAGAGTTTATAGAATGCTGTTCACTATTTTAAAAGAATAAATCTTCTCTTGTAGCAAATGCCAGTCATCATTGCAGGAAATGAGCAACAGCAGAAGAAATATTTGGGGAGAATGACTGAGGAGCCATTGATGTGTGTAAGTGTAGCTGCTACTTTGTAGAATGCTCGTGGTCCATATCATCTTATTTTGCTTTCTTTTGAAGAAAATGTAAAGGGATATGTACTTAATCCAAATAGGTACTTAAATATAACTAGACATCACAATTTACTGTAAGATTAGGGATAGTAAGTGGAACACATTCGGTTAGCAAATAGAAGTTATTTGGAGTACAGTCAACCGGGAATCCTAATGTAATTGTCTCAAAATCTAACTTTTCTTTCAAGAAGAGGCGTGGTGGGTGGGAGGTCGAAAAAAATCACATTTATGTAATCAGAGGCAGATTTCAGAAAATAATTAAAAATATGGCCCAACACCTAAGGGCATAAAAACAATCTGAAGTACTATAAACTCTCAGTAGCTGCTGTATCTAGAAGATGGTGAAGATTCAGATGTCTACTTCAATAAAGGCTGCATAACTAAGCAGCCAAAAGTAGAGCATTACAAAAGAACAGGATAAACATAAAACATTCCTTTGCACTTGTAGCTCCAGATTTTAAAGCACTTCACAGTCTCATATGCGGAAATTAAGTCACAAAGAATGTGTGACCCTGGACAAGGGCCATGGACATGTATCATATTAGAGTTGAAGTATAGAAACCAGATTGATAAATATATCTGGACCGTTTGGTAATAGTGACCATAATATAATTAAATTTAATATCCCTGTGGCGAGGAAAACATCGCAGCGGCCCAACACTGTAGCATTTAATTTCAGAAAGGGGAACTACACAAAAATGAGGAGGTTAGTTAACCAGAAATTAAAAGGTACAGCACCAAAAGTAAAACCCTTGCAAACTGCATGGAAACTTTTTAAAGACACCATAATAGAGGCTCAACTTAAATGTATATCCCAAATTAAAAAACATAGTAAGAGAACCAAAAAAGAGCCACCGAGGCTAAACAACAAAGTAAAAGAAGCAGTGAGACAAAAAAGGCATCCTTTATAAAGTGGAAGTTAAATCTTAGTGAGGAAAATAGAAAGGAGCATAAACTCTGGCAAATGAAGTGTAAAAATATAATTAGGAAGGCCAAAAAAAATTTGAAGAACAGTTAGCCAAAGACTCAAAAAATAATAGCAAAATTTTTTTACGAACATCGGAAGTAGGAAGCCTGCTAAATAACTAGTGAGGACTAAGGGGGAATTTGCCAGAAGCTGGGAATGGATCACTTGATGATTACCTGTTCTGTTCATTGAGTCGGGGGCACCTGGCATTGGCCACTGTCGGAAGACAGAATACTGGGCTAGATGGACCTTTGGTCTGACCCAAAGTATGGCCATTCTTATGTTCTTATCTATTATTGAAGTTTTATCAGCATAGTAAGCCAATTAGTTACTCAGTTGCTTGGACTCATTTGACCCTGTGTGGTGGTGTTTTTTTAAATACTTAGAGGACAGCATCAGTAAGTAGCTTTTCAATATCCTAATCCCAAATGTGGAAATTTTAGTTTTGGTGGTCAAAGTAATTTAGCTTTATCAATGGTGTCTCATTTATCACAAGTTTGCAATACATGTATTTAATATTCTTATTCATCACAGTGGCTTATTGTGAGCTTCCACCCTGTCAGATCCTAGATAGAATAGAGCACCCATAATGTTGTGGTATCTTGAGTATCAAGATTTGCTTTGTACTGTATCCGAAAGATAAAACTAAAGTTTATATGTGAGCCCCACTTTCCTGATGATCTTTATCAATAGTCGTCTTTGTAAAGGGGTTCACCAGGTCCGTGATGGGATCTATTAGGAAAAACAGTTCAAGTTTGCATGTAGAGAGTGGAACGTGAGAGGAATATGTTTCCATGTGTTTATGCTGTATATATGTGTGTATGTATGTATATATTACATACTTGACAGCCCATTGTTGTGTGTATTTGTATTTGTAATTGTGATTGTCAGAGCATAACAGTTAGTTTTTTGGCAAGAAGTATGAATGCCATCTCAGTCAGTGTTATTTCTGATACTATGATACATGGAGGGTGGAAAGACAGCATTTCTTTAACAGCTAAACCAAGACATGCCTCATTGTGACACAGAGGCTCATTTGTGCTTGTCATAAATATAAAGGGAAGGGTAACCACCTTTCTGTATACAGTACTATAAAATCCCTCCTGGCCAGAGGCACAAAATCCTTTTACCTGTAAAGGGTTAAGAAGCTCAGGTAACTTAGCTGGCACCTGACCAAAAGGACCAATAAGAGGACAAGATACTTTCAAATCTGGGGAGGGGGAAAAGACTTTGTTTTGTCTGTTCTTTGTCTGTCTGTTCTGTGTGCTTGCCGGAGACAGATCAAGAAGGCAAGCAATCCAACCCAATTAGAATTAGTAAGTAATAATAAGGAAATGCGTTAGCTTACTTTTATTTTGGCTTGTGATTTTCCTTGTCTAGAGGGAGGTTTTGTCTAGAGGGAGGTTTATCCCTGGATTTGTAACTTGAAGGTTGCCTAGAAGGGAGATCCTCTATGTTCTTGAGTCTTTTGTTATTCTGTAAAGTACTTACCATCCCGATTTTACAGAGGTAATTCTTTTACCTTTTCTTTAATTAAAATTCTTCTTTTATGAACCTGATTGATTTTTTCATCGTTTTAAGATCCAAGGGTTTGGGTCTGTGTTCACCTGTACCAATTTGTGAGGATATTATTCTCAAACCTCCCCAGGAAAGGGGGTGTGGGGGCTTGGCGCCCTACCTTCCCCAAATATCCCCCCCCAAGTGGCCCTCCCTAAATGTTTGTTTAAATCACTTGGTGGTGGCAGCGTTACTTAATCCAAGGAATAGGGGAGTTTTTAACCTAAACTGGTAGAAATAAGATTAGGGGATCTTCATGTGGGTCCTGTACCCTAAAGTTCAGAGTGGGGAGGGAACCCTGACAGTGCTTCACTCTGTCAGTAGCCCTTGTCAAGCCTGACATACTCACTGTACCTAACACACTATTATCATATCTGTATCTAAAAGGTGGCATGTAAATTATCATTAGAAAATAATAACTCACCGATGATTAACGTTTTTGCATGATGTTTGTAGTGGATGTGTATAAAAAATTCTGAATATGCACCAGAATTATATTCTTAAAATGTGTTTGGCACATAATGCATAAGCACAGACTGCCTTAGACAAAGCAATGTGTATTTGATTCTCTGGCCAGCCTGGTCTTCAGGCAGACAATGAAGGTACATGTTTGGTAAACAAAGCTATCAAGCCAAGTGCAGGAGGAGATAGCATGGCATCTATGCCCAACAGGAGAGAAGCTTGGTCTGGTTTTACTTTTCAAAAAATACATTATGTATAAAGATGGGGGCTGAACCTCAAATGATAAGCAATTGAATCAAATGATAATATACAATACTACTGTATTATAAGATGGTATAGAGTGGAGGTCTTCTTTGAAAGCTAATGACACACTAGTGATTAATATCATTGTGAAATGTAACACTATATGAGGAGATAGGGAAACATAATGATATTATGCTTTAAAGTCTGTGGCCAAATAGGGAGAAACAGGCTTTCTTCCAGACAGGAGAGAAGGCAGCTATTTGTCTATGTAAATTAAGCATGGTTCAATCAAAACAGCGGAAGCCCTATTTACGTACAGGGGGATGGGAAGACCAGAGGAAAGGAAAAACAGCATGAGGTCATCCTGCCTCTTGAACCAAAGTAATTGAACTTTGAAAGATATAAGCAAAGAAAGAAGCCATCTTTGGCATCCATCACTAGACAGACACAAGTGAACAGTGTTCTTGCAAGCTGAGAAAGATGGGTCCTTAAATGAAGGAAGGAGGTAGAGTTGAAGTCCCTGGGAATTGAATATAGGTGAGAAAGCTGATTAGGCAAAGATCTTTCACCCAGGATGACAAGGGGAAGCTAGCCTCCCCTTGTGCTTCTGTGGAAGGTCCTGACTGAGAGGAAGTCAGCCATGGCTGGAAAAAAGGAAGACTGGTGAGAGAAACCATCTTGAACAAATCCTGTACCTTGCTAGCTTAAGTTTGAGACTTTTCGATTTGTTTGTAACGCTTTATAACATTATTCCTTTTTCTTGGCACCAGTTAGCCTATGTCCTATTGTAAATAGATTTTTTTATTTTTACTATAAACCAATTAGTGCTGTGTTTAAAGGGAAAGGTGTATTTACCCCAGTTAAGTTAATAAGCTGTAATGTGCTTTTGTGTATTTAGAGGAACAAACAAACCTTATTATTTCTCTGAACTGTCCAAGAGAGGGCTGGACATTAGAGCACATAGTTTGGGGAATAATTGGGATTGGGAGTGTGTTGGGGTCACCCTGCAAGTATTAACCCAGGCTGGTAGAAAGCCACGTAGTGGTGACTGGCATGTTGCAGGCAGGCTGCTGGGGTCAGAGCTGTAGGACCAAAGCTGCAGATAGACATTGGTACTCAGGGCGTGACCTGCATGTTGTTGCTGACCGTGAATGTAATGGCTTGGAGTTATAGTAGCAAAGCATTTGAGGCACCCAGGGTTACAGGGCAGGCGGTTACTCAACCCCTCGCTATTCTGGATTGCATCCTGAACCCTGTGACACTCATACAGTTGTGTTTTTTGTACTCAGAAGAAGAATTACAAACACTGGACTAAGGTCTACTCACTGACACACCGGTACAGGTCTGTCTCATCTTACGCTGGGGTTACGTTCTGCAGTCAGCGCNTGAACCTGATTGATTTTTTCATCGTTTTAAGATCCAAGGGTTTGGGTCTGTGTTCACCTGTACCAATTTGTGAGGATATTATTCTCAAACCTCCCCAGGAAAGGGGGTGTGGGGGCTTGGCGCCCTACCTTCCCCAAATATCCCCCCCCAAGTGGCCCTCCCTAAATGTTTGTTTAAATCACTTGGTGGTGGCAGCGTTACTTAATCCAAGGAATAGGGGAGTTTTTAACCTAAACTGGTAGAAATAAGATTAGGGGATCTTCATGCGGGTCCCCACGTCTGTACCCTAAAGTTCAGAGTGGGGAGGGAACCCTGACAGTGCTTCACTCTGTCAGCAGCCCTTGTCAAGCCTGACATACTCACTGTACCTAACACACTATTGTCCCTGCCAGCAGGTATATGGGATCTTGGGGAGCAATTACCACACAGGTGGGGTGCAAAATAAACTTTATTAAGAAAATACAAAAACAGGGAAAATTCAATAGTGAGGGGTATGGGGTTTGTTAAGGTAGTCAATTGGGGAGGGGTTTCTTTTAGTAACTAGGATAGGGGGTTTCAATAGTGGGGTACAATACAGTGGGGCACAATACAGTTGGTAACCAATTAACACTGAAGTATAAATGTAACAGGTAGCTAACAATTTCTATGTAAAGGGTGTGTCACAGCAGCATATAACCAACTAACAAATGTGTTAAATAACCAACAACTTTAGGTAAAAATGTGTCACAGTGGTGTAAATGTAAAATGTGAGGTGTGTTAGAGAGAAAAAGGGTAACCAATGGGGTTTTATACTAGACTTCAGTAATACAATAGAGGTTTGGGAAGTTACACAGGGAGAAACAGCAGCAGCAGNGTGCTTCTGTGGAAGGTCCTGACTGAGAGGAAGTCAGCCATGGCTGGAAAAAAGGAAGACTGGTGAGAGAAACCATCTTGAACAAATCCTGTACCTTGCTAGCTTAAGTTTGAGACTTTTCGATTTGTTTGTAACGCTTTATAACATTATTCCTTTTTCTTGGCACCAGTTAGCCTATGTCCTATTGTAAATAGATTTTTTTATTTTTACTATAAACCAATTAGTGCTGTGTTTAAAGGGAAAGGTGTATTTACCCCAGTTAAGTTAATAAGCTGTAATGTGCTTTTGTGTATTTAGAGGAACAAACAAACCTTATTATTTCTCTGAACTGTCCAAGAGAGGGCTGGACATTAGAGCACATAGTTTGGGGAATAATTGGGATTGGGAGTGTGTTGGGGTCACCCTGCAAGTATTAACCCAGGCTGGTAGAAAGCCACGTAGTGGTGACTGGCATGTTGCAGGCAGGCTGCTGGGGTCAGAGCTGTAGGACCAAAGCTGCAGATAGACATTGGTACTCAGGGCGTGACCTGCATGTTGTTGCTGACCGTGAATGTAATGGCTTGGAGTTATAGTAGCAAAGCATTTGAGGCACCCAGGGTTACAGGGCAGGCGGTTACTCAACCCCTCGCTATTCTGGATTGCATCCTGAACCCTGTGACACTCATACAGTTGTGTTTTTTGTACTCATTAGAAGAATTACAAACACTGGACTAAGGTCTACTCACTGACACACCGGTACAGGTCTGTCTCATCTTACGCTGGGGTTACGTTCTGCAGTCAGCACCTAAAGCGAAAATCGCGTATAGTCAAAATCACATTGAGTGTAATGGCGGGCGGAATTGCCCGCACTACAGAAACAGTATTTAAATTGTTATTTTTCTCTTGTTTTTGTCGACCGTGTAAAGCTGAAATCGCGCATCTTAAATGCGCCTAAGATGCGACAGACCCGTATACTCTTCCGTACCAAATAAGGAACTTTCGCTATTCAAAATTATACTGGTATTAGAGTCTAAATTTCTTTCTGCTGTAAAGGTATAACACAGACTGCATTACAAGCTTCCCTGTGTTCCATCAGTAGTGTGACTTAAGCGTATCCTTTGGGGACCATATCCTAGAGGTGAGAGGAAAGTCCATTCCTTTTTAATCCATGTGTTTTCTGCCAACAAGGTGCCATTTTTACTAGTGCACAATTGCTTACATCACTGGATTGAGACCACAATTTTTTTTAATATAGGCACCTAAACATCAAATATAAACTTTCAGTCACTACCAGCCTGGGCTGGATTCAAATTAGGAGCTTAAAAGTGAGGTGGTTTGTATTCTGATAATTTTAAGAGCCATTTAATCCCCCAGTAAAGCACTATTACTATACACAGACTGAATTATTAACAATGTTTACATTATGGTGCATCAGGGATATAAAGATAACAGGGGAGACTTAAAAAATAAAAATAAATTGAGTTGCTACCCACATCACTTACTACTTTCCTATTACTTCAAAAAGTAAACTGCACAATATGCCTTGTCAAAATTTTCCATAATATCTAGTAAGTCACTCTGGAAGTTTAAACCTATGAAACATACTTTTGCTTTTTATCTAGTTTTTTTGGTAAGGCTTCTTTTAATTCATTTGTGGAAACACATTGAGTGAGATGAAAAAATCAAGACCATTATAAGTAATAGTTTGGTACCTACACAGTGTGATAATCTATACAGTCCTCTTCATTAAATGAAGTGACTTTTGTTACTCCTATGCCTTGCTTTTTTTTTCTTTTTTCTTTTAGGCCTACTGTGTAACGGAACCTGGAGCAGGCTCTGATGTGGCAGGTATAAAAACGAGAGCTGAGAAGAAAGGAGATGAATATGTCATAAATGGTCAAAAGATGTGGATCACCAATGGTGGCAAAGCTAACTGGTACATTAACTGCTTATTAATCTGCTGTACGGTTTCAATTACTTTGTGTTCAGCCCTTCACCATGTTTTATATATAACAGAAAATTTCCTCTGACTAAAATAGGTATTAGGCTCTCTTTTATGATCCCTCTTCTAAATCTTCATGTTCATTACATTATATTTTGAGCTGTGATCAATATATCACTACAGAATTTTGCAGCTAACAATACACACTTTAGTGCCACACAAGATCTACTAAGGAAACGACCAGATAACAAAACTTCTGAAAATGTGTTTGATAGCAGCATGATTTAAAAGCCAATCAATTCTATCTATTTTTAAAGGGAGGAAAAGTACAGAGGATGACTTACTTGCACAGTACTCAAAAGAACTTATCTTATTATTCATTACTCTGCCTTGATTGTATACATGGTCATTGAGCATAGTTCTTTCTTCTAGCCACATATACGGCTAGAAGACACTTGTCCCTTCCCACACAGATGGTTATAAAAAGCACTTACATTTGTGTGGTGTCTTAAAGAGAATACTTTCCGAGCTATCCCCAAATCAAGATGATGATGTTGCCTTGAAGTCTGAAAAGAGCATTTTTTTAAAAAGTACAGTTCTCTCATCCTGCCCTAGTTAATATCCTGTACAACCTGCTTCAAAGAAATCTGCTTAATGGCTCAAGATCTTTGAGGAACCATTTAATAGCACCTAGCATCTGTCTTATGTCATCAATGAATACTACAAGGGTGACTTATGAAATTTGTTGCATTTTTCTTTTAGAAATGAGCTGCAACTTAGACCTAGAAGAATAAAATTAATCCCCTCCATGGGATCATATGATAGTTCTAAAGGTTTTTCACACAATCACCTGCTCCCCTAATCCTTGATCTGCTATGAACTGACCCATCTCTGCAATAGCTTTTTCATAGCATTCCTAAAGATAGTAACTAATATAATAAAAATGTACATTACACTATGAGGAAAGGGTCCTTTGTATCAGTTATTTGTCCTGTGTAATTTTGTTGGCACTTAGATACCACAGTGGTGGGTGTACTGGAAGTGCCTCAGTAGAAATATTTCCAATTTAAAGCCAGCTGTCTATTGTTCATGTCATCTACCAGAAGAAAAGAACTTAATGCTTCCATTTTAGAATCTCTTGATAGGGTTAATGTTATATGGTACTTACAAGTTTTTTTAAAGATAGATACTATCTATTTATCTCTTTATCCTGAAGACAGGTTTGAGTTACTCAAGTTACTATGTGTTTGCACTAGGTATTTTTTGTTAGCTCGTTCCAATCCTGATCTGAAAGCCCCTGCCAGCAAAGCCTTTACTGGATTTATTGTGGAAGCAGACAGCCCTGGAATCCAAATTGGAAGAAAGGTGGAGTGTATATGCATAGATATTTATAAGCGTGCTAGCTGGGGTACTAGGAGTTGCACTACTCTGCTGAAAAACAGTAATGTTAAAGGAGAAAGTACTATTACTTGAATGCTTTTTAACATATTAGGTACATAACATAACTGTGCCTAGCACAAGAAAACTTTTTTGTACTCATTGCTATTTCTGTATTCTGACTCATTTTTAAAGATGTTTGAAATAAATTAGTGGTGACTTACTAGGTCTATCATATTAGTATTATGGGTTTATTTCAAGTCAACATGAGGCTTGGTCACCTGGATGGTTTTAAAAAAAAAAAGCCTGATTTGATCTTGTTTACACTGGTGTAACTCTATAAATAACCATGGAGTTACACCACTGTACATAAGAAATATGTGAAATCAGAATTGCACCTAAGACCTCTTTTTCTTGCAATCAGAGGACTTTCTTTGTTTTGACTGCTGATCTGTGTGTCTCTGCAAGGAAGCATGACTGGTGGGAGTAAGGAAGGAGCAGCTTATCTGCAAAACCCCACACCTTGAGTTCTGTCTGAAAAGATTTTACCTATTGTTTGAAGTAACACCTAACTATTGAAAATGAAAAACTACTTTTCCTCTATATTTTACTGTTATGTATTTGACATAACTTCATGTATAGTCAGTTCATTGGATCCTCTGCATAGAGAGCCTGTCTCTTTTTCTTGTTTATGTGGGTGTTTAAAAAGCAGCAGGAAAGAAAAGGAAAATGTGATTACACACCCACAAAAATTGTCAAGGAGATGGGGGTGGGGGGGAGAGAAGGGGAATGACTCATGGGCCAGTGTGGTACCTGAAACCATTTTGCCAACTTGATTGGCAACTTGAAATGTCCATTTAATTAGAAGAGGAACATATGTCTCCTTTCCTTTCCTTTCCTGACTCCCAGCTATGGCTGTTGCGTCACTTGAACAGCACCACTATGCAGCAGGTGGAGCCATGCTACAGATCAAATTTGTTGTTTTACATTGTGGAGCGGTATCCTAAATGCTTGTTTACTGATTGCTCTATTTCTTGGGGGTGATCAAAGGGACTCTGTCATATCAACTTAAACCTGAAATTTATATTTTTGTATTTTTTCAAATACATCCAAAATTAAATCAACCTTGTACAAAACAAACTTAAATAGAAATTTTTTTGACTTGGTAACATTTCAATAGAATCTATTTCTGAAAGAAGAATTTCTCTCAAAGAGCTTGTCACTAAAATGTTTTGTTGCTAGTGCATGAAAACCAAAAAGTGAAACTGCTTTAGAAAATGGCTGTAAGCAAAAGGTGAAACTAGCAATTTTCATTGTGCTTAGAAAAATAAAGGGAATAAAAAGCATAAGGAAAAGAATGATTGATTTTTTTAAAAAACATTGTTTTAATAAACTCCTTGAGTGTTTTTAGCATAAGTAAAGAAATTGTTTTTGGTTGCTTGTTTATCAATCAGAAGTAACTCTTCAAGATTAAAACCACCAAATGCAGTTATGTCAAGGCTGTTTAAATTTTTGCTCTCAAGAGAGCTAATCTGTCTTTTGTTTTAAAATATGGTTTATAAAACAAAAGGCAGTGGTTAATTGCAAATAGGTATTTGCGTGTGGAGTTACCCAATATGCATGTCTAAGTGCTCTGTGGGTGCATCTGGTGTGTTTAACTTTGAAAACTTGGTTGAAAAAATCTTTCCATTTCTTTTCAAGTAAATCAAAATTTAGAAAACATCATGCCATGGAAGTATTCAGTTACAGTTATACCTTTTGTAAACTTCCTTTTCAGGAGATGAATATGGGTCAGCGCTGCTCAGATACAAGAGGTATTGTCTTTGAGGATGTGAGAGTGCCCAAAGAAAATGTTCTAAGTGCTGAGGGAGTTGGTTTTAAAATTGCTATGGGAGCTTTTGATAAAACCAGACCTCCAGTAAGTAGCAGAAATAAGGTGCTTTTTTAAAAAAACAAACAAAAAAACTTAAGGTAAAAGTGGAGAATTCAGATTTTGCTATGTACTGTATTTGAACTATACAGGTAGCAGCAGGTGCTGTTGGGCTAGCACAGAGAGCATTGGATGAAGCTACTAGGTATGCTTTGGAAAGAAAAACCTTTGGAAAACCAATTATAGAGGTAAGTTAAGCAAAAAGTTACAAGCCACAGTTTCGTAGCACGTGCTGTTAAGATATTCTATTTTCATAGGACTACTTTATAGTATCCTTCTGCCCTCACTCTGCTTTTTCAAATGGGAAGGTAGAGTTGAGCACTCCATATAAAACCATAAATAAAGCTAACCAGCTACTAAGTCCAGAAACTTTTTTAAAGAATGAATTGGTACATGGTGATAGGTCATTTGAAAGCAATGTGCTGAGGCTGAATTACATCAACCAGATACTTCAGTTTCCTTACTTATTGGGCAGGGAGCTGCAGGGAAGAGAAGACTTGATACCAACTTTCTTTTTGATGAAAGCAGGATACACAGACCCCATTAATAATGTAGCTAAACAGTGCAGTTCAAAGCTAAATTTTGTAATTAAATAGGTTTTAATTTTTAATTACTTGGGACTATGCCCCGAGCTATAGGTGTGAGATTTTGCCATTCCATAGCATATCTCTGAACAGAATTAATTCCATATGCTGCTTTGCCCACAATATTAAAGAAGCTACATTGTTTCTTTTGTATTCCCTGTAGAATCCCAACTAGGCAATATTAACTTGCTTTATTTTAACAATCGTAGCACCAAGCAGTGTCCTTCATGCTGGCTGAAATGGCAATGAAAGTGGAACTAGCTAGACTGGCTTGCCAAAGGGCTGCTTGGGAGATTGATGTTGGTCGCAGAAATACTTACTTCGCATCCATTGCCAAGGCATTTGCTGGTGACATTGCAAACCAACTAGCTTCAGATGCAGTCCAGATTTTTGGAGGAAATGGATTTAATAGTGAATATCCTGTAGAAAAACTAATGAGAGATGCCAAAATCTATCAGGTAAGTAAAACAAATAACTAAAATATTACTATAGGGGTTGTATTATGTCTATAAAATAAGCTAGTGGTTACTTGCTTTTAAAATTGACTACTAAATAATATTTGAAAAGCTGCTTTCTCCCTGCCCACCTCACTTTTTTTGTGTGCAGGTTTTGCTTTGCATCTTTGGAGGTAGCATGCGTCTTCTAGGTAGACTGGGAAAGGAGGCTAGCCAAGAAGGCAGCTTGGGACTCTATCGCTGAACTTGTTTTAGCCAAGGTTAAGCAGCATGTCGTAGTAGCGCTTCATTCACTCCATTGCCCCTATTTTGGAGGGAGCTGGGATGATAGATTGGAAAAAACAGTTCTGGGCTACTCCAGGAGTGAGGAAGGAGAGCTTCCTTTCTTTTTTCTCATATATAAAGAGGATGCTCTTGAGCTTTCTCTCATGATTATTTGCCAGTCCATGAAGTGTGTAATATTAACTCTCATCCAGAAAATGGACAGCATTCATCTACAGCTGATAGACAAGGCCTACATCCTTCAGAACAAGTGTTACTCTGGTAGTGAGATTAGTGTCTCAAGAGGCTTTTTTTTAAAAAGGGAGATTCTGTCTTGGACTATTCAAACTACATGTAATGGTCCAGATTCTCCCCTGTAGTGTGGCTGCTTCATAGCATAGTAGTATCCTCCAGCAGCACAAAAGTAGGTTTAGACTAAAGGGTATGTGGCTGGGACTTTCCTGTAACCTCTGGCTGCTCAAACAGCCTTTCAGGTCCATTGGCAGCTGGTGAGAGTTAGAGCAGCTTCTTAGCTTCTCTGACTCACACCAGGGAACCAGCTCAAGATAAGAGGAGCACAACTATGGCTTTGCATTCCCCAAGTTTAGCTGTGGCGCACACAGCCAACCAAGGATTGAGGCCCAGATCTTGTTCCAGTTCCATATGTGTGTCTGTTTCCTTAGCCAGTGAATCTATAAATAGTGTTACAGGACCATCTATTGGAAGGAAACAGGAAAGAGTTCTGAAAATCCAGCCCAGTTACGCAAGTCTCGGACAAAACATCCTCCCTTCCAGTTCTTTACCTTCTCTACAGAAAAGCACAGTCCACTTAAGCTCTGTCCCAGTACCCTTTCTGGTCTCTGAGTGTACCCCTTCAGGTTCAGACATCGTGCCTTTACCTCTCCTGGACTGTAATCCCACAATTTTCCCACTCTTAGACTGGGCCCTGGGCTACTGTACCCTGTGATGCCCTGTGTATAAGCTATGCTTACCCAGCAGGTCTGGCTGGGTTTAACAGTTCTTCCCTTTGAGAGTCTGTGATCAGTGGTGAATATTGTGACCAGACAGCTTGTTAAAAACAAAGTATTGTTTATTTCTCACAGTAGGAACAAAGCATAAAAGAAAAAGGATTTTAAAACAAATTATAATCTACCCATGTATCTGTTTTACCTGAGATAACATTTTACCATCCTCTATTTATAACCTAAGCAGGCCAACCTTCAGACACCCCAGCAGGTGCCTATGTTGGTGTGGTTTCCCCAACCAGCTCCCCAGTCTCTTTATAAACTGATATTGACCTTTTGATCTTCTTGTGTTCCCGAGTCTTTTTCTGTCTAGCATTGTCTCTTAACAACCACAAAGTGCCTACCAAACAGTGACTTATTTTGAGTCATTGTTTTCCTTTGTTTGTTTTTCCTGACATTTCCCCCTCCCACATTACTAACCCAACATATTCATACAGTAAACGTTGCCAATAACTAGGTCAACATACAATATTAATAGAGCAGATCCATGTCCATCGTAAGCTCTTCAAATATTTTTACTGTGTAACTAGGATGCCTTGGGTTTGTAAAATGGTTTTAGGTTGTCATCTTTATAAATGGCCTATTAAGTTTCAGAGTAATATCTTTTTATATCAGTCACAACATTTATCTGAGAAATCTATCCAGATGTTTGATTTGATGTTTCCTAAAGGGATCAGATTCTAGAAGCTCGTTTCATAGAACGGTTCAGAGGGAATTAAGGTGCTGTTCTTCTTCAAGTAGATGCAACCGTGTATTCCACTTAGGTGTGTGCGTGTGCCCAATGCATCGGAGCCATTTTGCCTAGCAGTACCCATAGAGGGGCAGCGCTTGCACCTTGTGGTCATAGCCCCTCCCCTGGCTAATTTGAGGCAGTGTTGCCCTGGCCCCCTAAGTTCCTTCGTACCGCCTGTGGCTGGAGTTGGAGCTCTGTGAAGTTAAGACTACACAATCTCTCACTATATTAGAGTATTTTTTTCTAGTTGTTAGGAGTATCCTTAGTGTTTGTTCAATTCAAGTTATTTGTATTTAGCTAAGTATTCCCCTGAGATGCCCTCACCAGGCTTTAAACATTGTCAGTCATGTGGGGGAGCGATTCCCAACAACAGTGTCCACACGTTCTGCTTGGGTGAAGCCCACATTAAGGAGCAGTATTCAATCTGTAGATCGTTCACAAAATGGACTCAGATGTCTAGGGATCTTTGCCTAAAGCGGCACCTACTTGAACAGGCCATGCTTCGGCATCGAGGCTCTAGTCAGATTGGAGGTCACCCTCTGCTTCTGAGAGTGCTGGTGCTGCAGTGTCTGGAGCAGGCGCCTCTCCAAAGAGACTGAGGAGCTGTTCCCCATTTAGTGCACCGAGGAAAAGATTGCATAAGACCATTCCAGGTCTCATGGGCATTCTTATGCCTCCCTCAGCAAGAGCACAGGGTTAGTGCTGGCTCAGGATGGCGCAGGTGCCTCTAACCCAACGTTTCTCAAATGCGGCCGCCATGGCCATGTGGAGCCACCAGGGGCTATTCTTGCGGCCACAGCCTCCTGGGCTGTGATGGGGGAGGAGGGAAGCAGTGGCCCCTCTCACAGGGCCACCAGCGGGGGTTGGGCCCTGCCCCCCCTCCGGAGACACAAACGTTGGAGGTGCAGGCAGCTGGTGCATTCCCCACTTTCCCAAGGGCGGGGGGACAGGCTTCAGCCGCAGGGCTTCGGGCTTCATCCGCGTGGTAGCAGGCTCTGGTCCCAGGCTCACCGCCCTCGGCCCCAGGGCTTAATTTGTCCCAGGACTTGCCAGGGCTGAGTAAGTCTGCTGTGAAAAGTGATATTAACAAACATACAAATATCACTTTTCACAGCAGCAGACTTACTACCTAACAAGTTAAAAAAAAAAAATCCAAAAAGGCAAAGGAAACAACAACAAAAAGACAAGAACATGCAAAGCATCTTATTTGTGTTTCTATTCTGTTTAGGTCCAGTAAAGAATAGAGAACACTGTACATTTTTTTTATTTTATTTTTTTTATTACTGAGTCTGGAAAAAACCTACATAAATAAATTACAATGATTTGGACATATATACATGCATATTTATTTGTTTTTCCTAAAGTTAATTAAATATTTTAGGAAAAATTGTCAGTGCGGCCCTGTAGCGGGGTGGACACCCACTCCTGCCCTGAAAGGTAAAAGCAGCCCTGGAAAGGGCTTCAGCTCTAAAAGCTGGGCTGATTGGGGAAGCAGCCGCAGCTGGGCCACGCCCCAATCAGGCCTCAGCTGGCCCTATATAAGAGGCTGGAAGCCAGGAGCTCAGCACACTCTCTCTTTGCATTCAGAGAGAGAAGGGCCTGGCTGCAGGGATCTAGAGACAGGGTACCTGAGTGGAGCAGGGCTGGGGAAAGGCAGAGGAGCTGGGGAGCTCCAGCCTGGAAAGCCCCAGGCTGCGGCCTAGCATTGGGCTAAAAGGTACTGGGTGTTGCAGAGGGCAGCCCAGGGGTAGGCCAAGGCAGCAGGTCCAAACCCAACCTTGCCAGTGATGAGTAGGCTGATACTGCAGTCTGCCCCAGGGCGTGGGGCTAGACAATGACTGGCAGTAGCCTTATACTGAGGTGAGGTGGGAATAGTGGGTGGGGGTTCCCTGGGGAGGGGAGACCCTAAGACTGAGGGGTTACTGCTAGGGAGCAGCACCCCAGGTACAAGGGCACCGGGGTCCAGGGAGGGACACGGGAGCCAGAGGACAGGCAGATCACTGGCCTGCAGAGGGCGCTCCGGGGCTGGAACGAGCTAATTCCCGGAAGCCCCCAGCAGGAGGCGCCGCAGGGGTGAGTCCGCTCCTCTACAGGCCCCCAGCAAGAGTTGGTGGCTGCACTCTGAGGCCACCAAAACATTTGTTGTGAGAATCCCTGCTCTAACCTCTCCATGGTGCTGAGTAGGGAGGTTAGAAATCCTGTACCGTCAACTCTGGTTCTGGATCCAGAGCATCCATTGNAGCCAGAGGACAGGCAGATCACTGGCCTGCAGAGGGCGCTCCGGGGCTGGAACGAGCTAATTCCCGGAAGCCCCCAGCAGGAGGCGCCGCAGGGGTGAGTCCGCTCCTGTACAGGCCCCCAGCAAGAGTTGGTGGCTGCACTCTGAGGCCACCAAAAAATTTGTTGTGAGAATCCCTGCTCTAACCTCTCCATGGTGCCGAGTAGGGAGGTTAGAAATCCTGTACCGTCAACTCTGGTTCTGGATCCAGAGCATCCATTGAGTCCAGTATGGACAAGGGCGATGCCAACACTGATTGTCTGTTTCCATGTTGGCAGTGTACCAGGAAGCTACAGACCTCCTCCGCCTTTCCATCCCGACCTCTCCCTTGGTCAAGGACATTGCTAGGGCTGCATCATTTATAGCCCCATTGGCTGGATGGGCCGCTGAATCCTCGGGTCTGTCGGCACCACAACCCGATGTTCCCCTTCCACAGTCTATGGAAGCAGGACCGGCACCAGGTTCAGTGCCAGGGACCTCCTTGGCACTGGGAAACTCCTCGGCACCATTGCATTTGGCACTGCCAACATTACTGTGGCAGCTCTCACCACGCTCCACTTCATCACCGTCACCTGCTTCAGTAATGCCACTGACTTCAGGGTTGACACTCCTTCCAGCACCGGCGTACTCAGTGCCTTTGATATTGCTTCATTCATTGGCATGGGTCCCTGCCTCGTTCTGGGCAACAAATGAGTTAGACTGGTTCCTCGCTCCCTCAGGATTGGCTCCACCTTTATACCTGAAACCCAAGGCTTCTCGGCACTGAGGTCGGGATCTTCGTCCTCCTGCTCTCCATCACCTGACCCACATTGGGGACCATTTATGGAGCACTATGGGCACCAGGAGTGGCACTTGTCTTGCAGTTGGCAGAGGGGCCCCTGGCCCAGTGCTTGCTGGCCTCTAATGCCTGAAATCTCCAGAGAAGTATTTTGGGCATTTATCATCGAAGGCTATTTAGTGGCCAAGACATTATTGCAGTCCATGCTGGATGTCATAGATGCTTCGGCCAGAGTTATGGCTTCTGTGGTGACAATGAGAAGAACGTCCTGGCTGCAGAATTCAGGCATTGTTCCCGACATGCAGCAGGCCATAGAGGATTTGCCCTTCGATGGCTGGGTGGTGTTTTCACACAAGATGGATGAGACCCTGCCCTCCTTCAAGGATTTTAAGGCTACCCTATGTTCCTGAGGGGTGTATATACCAACAGTGAAGAGGTGCCACTTCAGCGGTTAACACAGCAACAATACCATCTGCAGTGCACCTTTGGGCAACCTTTTGCTCCCTTGAGACAGCGGGATTACCCCAGAAAGGGTCATAGATCCCAGACGAGGAGGCAGTCGAGTCCATGGTTTGACCAATCGACACACCTCCTGCTGGTGCCCCCCAAGCGCCCATTTTGACTCTGCTAGCTGATTGCTTGCCCAGGGTCCAGAATCATCTTGTGGACCATCTCAGCAGGAATTTTCCCCTGAACCATGAGTGGTCTCCAAAGCCCTGTGTTCTGCAAGTCATCTTTGCAGCGTGGGGCATCCCAATGATTGACCTGTTCGCTACAAGGGACAACAGGAAATGCCGTCTCTTCTGCTCTCAGGGTGGCCTCAAGGACACCTTCCATCTCATTTGGCAATTGGCTGTCCTGCATGCTTTTTCCTCTGATTCTGATCATTCCACAGGTCATCCTCAAGCTGAAAGCAGATCAGGCCAAACTCATCCTCATTGCCCTGGCATGGCCGAGGCAGTGCTGGTTTTCCGACCTTCTTGCACTGTCACTCGGCCTCCTGTATTCCTTCCTCTCCATCCTGACCTGCTCATGCAGAACCACGGTCACACCTTGCATCCGGCACTCAGTTCCCTCCCATCGGTTCTTTTGTTCCATTTCTGTACTTGATTTCATTCAGTACTTCACACATTCTTCCATAGACTGTTCTGATAAAGTTATTTCCCCCTTTCTTGTTCTCAATTTAGTCCCAATTACAAATCTAAGTAACAGTGACCATGAACTTATTTAGAAGCTCCCTCTGTACAACTTAAAAAATAACCTTTGTGCTTAAAGTGCCCAAAATTCTTAAGAGCCTGAAGCTTGTTCTTGTTTTCAAACATGAGGTGTTAACTGAACCCTTTCTTGTGATATTTCTTAACAAGACTTCTTGCAGGTTTTTCATTGCTCAGATAATGCTTTGCAGTTATATACTGCCTTCCTTCTGGGAATCCTGAAACACCTGGTGGTGAAGATAATTATCCCTATTATGCAGTTGGTGAAACTGAGGCTGTGTGACCTTGACCAAATCTATACAAGTCTTTAGAAGAGTTAGGACCTGAAATCTTAACTCAGTTCTGTACTTTAACCACTGAATCATACTTTGTGTCTCCCATTATGCCTCTCTATTTTTGTGTACTGCCAAAAAAGGATAAAGACCAAAATCCTGATTTCAATCCTAGCACAAAGAGCTTCATAATAAATGTTTCATTTTGTTGCCAGCACACAGGCTAAAACAGAGGGGTGGTTTGAACAACAGGAGAAAAGGGGAGAGAGAGAACACACAGTGCCAGAGAAGATACAAAAATGTGGGCTTAGAGATGAAAGAACACAGTATTACAGGGGGGGAGGCATTGCAAACCTGATAAAATGGAGACCGAGACAACAAAAGAAGTTAAGAAAGTTAGGGGGGAAGTGGCCATGAACAGTTTGGGTAAAAAGAACAACACTGTGAAGCTTTTAACATTTTGTATGTTGTATTGAAACTGATCTTGCTATTTTTAAAAAGCTTTTAAAAACTGGCAATGTAATACAGTAATGTAATGGTATCAATTCTTTTCAGATCTACGAAGGAACAGCTCAGATCCAAAGGCTGATCATAGCACGTGAACATGTTGCCAAGTTTAAAAGTTAAGCAAAAGCATTGATGTTGGCTGTCGATGCCTTCATAAAGGAAAAGAGGGCTTTAATCTTTTTCTTGAATGCAGTTTAAAAAGAAAAAAATAAGAACCTTTCCTTCACACTTTTGTATTATGTACTTTCTTAAACATTACTTTTATACTTTTTCCCCCCCTCCATCCCAATACAAATTTGCTATTTTCTAAAGCATATCTTTGGTCTCCAATATGGTATTGCGTTGTTTTTTCAATAGTACATTTTTTCTCCTTATAAGGGTCCAAATTTGCACACATTGGAGTACGTTGTAGTTTGATCGTTGAATTCAGTAGGAGCAGACTTGGACCTAAGCAAAGAAAAAATATCAAAACCTTTAATAAAAAAGCTATTACTCTGTTTCCTCAGAGATCATGTTCTGCTTCATATGGTCTCCAAATCAGTAGGTTTCAATTTCTTCTGTGTACTTACAGCTTTGAGTTCTAGAAACGTGCACTTTCAGAATATTTAAAATTAAGTATAGGTGAAAGTTTAGGCCCTGCTAAATTATAATACTATGTTCTGACATCAAAATGGGGATTATTGTTTTAGGAAAATAATATCACAGCAGCTGAATTATCACTTTATTTTACTTTACTTGTAAATTGTCTATACATGTATGAGCAAAACCTGTTTTTGTTTACAATGGCATAGCATAACATGAAATTTGGTTTACTTGGGGTCCATCTTTCATCTTACTCCTCTGAAACCAGTGCTGATGACATTTTTCTTTTATTCTGTCTATTTGGATGCATGTATTTTACCTGCTGTGCCTTAAAAAAAAGCTATCATATTGTGTACAGTTTAAAAACAAACAAACCTCATTCTCCTCTCTCTCTCCTTCCTAAAATAAGACTTCTTTTTATGGATAAATACTATGAACAACTTTTGGGAACTAATGCTATGCGCAATAGTAGTTTCATTAACTACATATTTTTTTATAGCAGAAAAACTGAACAATGACCATTCAGATTCGGATTTATTTTAGTTTCTTTGAACTGCTCGCATTCAAAATCACCATAAGGGTTACTGTGCCACATTTTTGGTTATAGTATCCCTATTAAACATAAATATTACCTCATAAACTCAAGTATGATGATTGATAGAAGCAGTAAATCACACAATGCAACGTCTTTCCTGTCATGTTTAATAGTAAATGATTGAAAAGTTGTTTCGGTTAGTCATAGTGCTGAATTGCAATAATAAAAAACTACTTATTCTCAGAAAACAGATGTGCACTACTCATTTTTATTTTCAAATGGGGACCTTTTGAATTTCCTTCAAATAGACTATGGTAGAAACATTGTGCGGTGTGGTTAGTAATAGGATATTAAGATGTGACATTTTAAGTTACGTGTTCAAATCAGGTCCAGCTCAGAATTAGACAATTCATTTTTAGTCAATCTTTGTGAATGAGTTAATAATTATACTTTAATTCCTATCTGGTCATTATCCATGCCACAGACCACTGCAATGGACCATCTCAGTCAAGGCCAGGGGTTGAATAGCTTAGCCATTGAAATCTTGCTCATAGAGGGACAAACTCACCTCTTCCAAATTATCATCGATACTTAGTGGGGTTTGAGGAGGGGAAGTTTACACTGATACTGTGCATGCTATGTATCTGTTTTGGGGATCTAACTAACCAAAGGCATTACTTGAACAGCAGTCAGTATCCAGCCACTGGAAGTGAACAAGTATCATGTCAGTTTCCAGGACTCTCAATCTTTCATGAGAACTAAATTCAGATTTCAAGTTTTATTCTCTCTGTTCTGTTTCCTAATTGAGGGTGAATCATTTTGTAGTGGGAGGTTTTTGTCTAAACTTATTGAAATAAGTATTTAAGGTGCCACAAGGCATAAATTTTGTTTTCGGGTAGTACTAGCAAAATGCTAATCCTTATAGAAGTCTTGCTGAAGGAAAACAGAAGTGCTTGTGCACATGAAAGCAGAACCATAACCACTATGTAGCCTACATGAAGCAAGCCTGCACCTGGCATCTATTATTGAAAAAAACATGCACTTGAAAAAACTTTATTTTTCATATTGTGATTCTGCTCCTATTGAAGTAAATGATAAAACACCAGGAATTAGGCTGCTTGTCTTGTAACGTGCTGGTCTAAAGTGCACAATTTCACTTTTTACATGTATGCTGGGTTCTCAGCTGCTCAGGCTTCACTTGTGAAAAAATCAGATAAAATATGCATGTGTCAATCACTGTTAGTCCAAATTGAAGATAAAGATCCCACGGATCTACTTGAAAAGAATAAGGGTCAACACTTTCCCCTCTCAATTTAAAAACAAATTCTCATCTGTAGAATGCTGTTTGAGCTGTTGAGTGTTTATGGCATTGACTTTTTGCCTGCAGTCATTGCAGTGACAGTATCTAACTTATGTGCTTTGGGCTACTTGGAGTACTAAAGAAAAAAAATCTGTTCTACAAAAAGCTTGACAGTCACTCCACTCTTTAAAGAAGACAAATTAGTTAAAAATGTCATTTTTTGCACTTACATTCTAAAAAGATATGATTCGGATGGAGTGCACTTAAATGTATACAAGCAGAAGTTTCCCTCCAGTGTGTGTGTGCAGTAGGATAGGGAAAGAACACAGAGAACCTTTAAAAAGAAGGAAGCATAATCCTCCTCTCAGCAACAGGGAGTTCAAGGATAGGGGGCCAGCTCCAACTGCTTGCAGCAATGATTTTACCCACTGTCCAGCAGGTGCTATGGCTGTGCTGCAGTGAAGGAGTAGTAAAACCCACTATTTGCCATACTCCCAGTAACATACCAGCACCCAGGAGACATTAGGCCAGGGGTTCTCAAACTGGGGGTTGGGACCCCTCGGGGGGTCACAAGGTTATTACATGGGGGGTCGCGAGCTGTCAGCCTCCACCCCAACCCCCGCTTGGCCTCCAGCATTAATAACAGTGTTAAATATATAAAAGTGTTTTTAATGTATAAGGGGGGGGGTCACACTCAGAGGCTTGCTGTGTAAAAGGGGTCACCAGTACAAAAGTTTAGGAACCCCTGCGTTAGGCCTTTCAAAGGGATAATGCTTCCTGATAACATCACTAAGGCTGTGGTTACTTCCACTAACATGGCTGAGTCACGTAGGAGGTATAATGAATCCAAAGAGCCAAACTCTACCCTCACTTGCATCCTGTGCTATCTCAGAGATTGTTGGGCTTATGTAGGGTGAAAGGAAGGCAAGAATCTGGCACTAAATGTGTCCAAAATGTATTCTCTTGAATCATCATCTCCAGTTTAGTCAGTCTTTAAGATGCCTTAAAAGAGGATTTCCACTGTAATATATTAGGTGGATAATGTCTTAAGTCCTTTGTACTTTTCTTCATTTCCTACCCCTAGTTTTCATCAAACCATAACATTAATTTTTGCAAATGGGAAGTTTTGGTTCCTGAAACAAGCTATATGTATGCATATGAAATATTTGCAACTTCAGAGCCCCTCCTCAGAGGATGTAATTAGTAAATGCACCAATTCAGCATATCAGGTGATGGGCCTCTTCTCAGTCAATTGCACTTGCAGTTCTGATTGCATTTGAGGGAGTGTTGTGCTCCCTGCATTCTGGCACCCTGCAGGAGCTTGGCTTGCCTGCCCTAAGGCTGCTCTAATTTGTGCTCTTTCCCATGGCTTCCAATAAGCCCTTGGGAAGCAGAGACTAGTCATAGTGCAGCATGCTCTGGCCACACTCCCAGTCCAACTTCTGCAGTGGTGGCTGGAAACAAGGCCAGTGTAGAGCTCTTATGCTATCTCTACAGCAGCTGGGGAGATCCTCTGCATAGGGGTTATTCTCAGGAAGCTGTTTCTGCCCACTTTAAGGCCCCTTTACACTACCAGAGTAATATAAAAGGAGCCTTAGTGTAACAGAGTCGGGCTCCATCTCTACATTACAGTGGTTGAACTGCTCCAGAGTGTATATATTTTTGTACCTTTCTGAATCCTTGGAATTTTTTTAAAGTGTTCTCAGTTTGCAGAAATTGTAAGAATCAAAGAAATAAATAGAATAAGGCAAAATATAGAGAACTATTAGCTAAATACCACTCTTTCCTATGTGTGGCTTTGCTTAGGATAATAGAAACATGCAGAACCTGGTGACTATTAGCTGTTTTATAAAACCTCCTTGGGGGACAGGACATGCTCAAAAAGGGAAATGGCAAAAATGTTACTAGGGAAAAGAGCAGAAGGGAAAAAAGGGACAGTTTTTTTTTGTTTTTTTTTCAAGGACACGAAACAATGCCTCCGCTCACCAAACAAACAAAAAATCCAAAAATGTCCATTATCTTTTCTAGGAGAATCTCTTCTATGGGGACTTGATTCAACTTTTAACTTAGATAGCAAAACAGGCAAAGGAACAGGAAAATCAGATGGTGGTTGTAGAAGACCATTCTCCACTCTTTAATCCTCCTAGGTCTTGCTCTCCTTGTCGATCCCTGCTTTCCTAACCATGGTATATTTGGTAGATTTCCCTCTCAGAAGTCTAGACAAACCACGCCATCAATATAAATGGTGTTAATAGCTGTAACACGTCTGAAATCCATTTGTGTGTGTGTGTGTGTGTGTGTGTGTGTGTGTGTGTGTGTGTGTGTGTGTAAAAAAAAAANTGTCTGAAATCCATTTGTGTGTGTGTGTGTGTGTGTGTGTGTAAAAAAAAAAAAAAAAAAAAAGGGGGTGGAGGACGTTAGGACTGCTTCTTCCCACTCGGCTACACCATACATTCTTACAGCATGCACTCTAATGGAAAATCTGTGTGATTTTTTTAGTGTTTACTTGTCTTGTTGGAGTGACTTATGTGATCTTGTTTATTTGTGTATGTTCAGCACGTGAATTCTGTCATTTCTATCAGTCTATACTTACTAAAATAACTTTGCTCTGGGAACTGCTAAAAAGGGCAATTTTCTGAGAGATTTTGTCACCAAGAAAGATTTCTCATAGAACTCAATATCCATGCACCTTTCCTTGGTTTCTTGGACATATTTCTCTTTGAGTGTTTTGTTTAAATATAATCTCTTGCAGTAGCAAGCCACCATCTGAAATTTAACATCCAAACCCATGATTGGTGCTTATAGAGGACTTGGGTTATTTTTTTTACTATTATTATTGACCGGAGCATTTGATGGAAGGCAAAGTCTGGCATGCAGTCCATTTATTGTTTATTGTAGTTTTTTAATCTTCTTTAGTTATTGTAAATTGCCAGTTTGCTAACTCGGAGAACGTCAATCCTGCAACATATTCAGGTGATACATACAAAGAACTATAAGACTGAAAATTCACATTCAAATATCCTCTTTTTCTAGGGGTTTTCTACATATTACGTCACATTGTTATACACTGCATTTCATCCTTAAGGATCCCAAAACATTTTACAAATCAAAATAACAAATATAAATTATACACTGTGACACCCTGTACTCCATATTCACCACTTTTATATGATATGTTTTGTACAAAGCATGACTTCTGAGGTATCATTTAGAAACTCATAATCTTCTGAACATCATTGTCCTATTAAGATGTGTGTAACATCGCGATGTAAAATTATGAGATTTTGCTATATGACTGTTACTGAAATATGTTGTAGTTCTGGGTAACACCCACAAACTAGTTTTTCAGAGACAAAGGCACATAGCAACCCCAGACAGGTCAATAAAGTCAAGTGGGCTATCATTTAAACAGCCATTCTTCAGCAATGGGGAAGTGTAAACAAGAAATTTACATTTCCTCTCAGATACGGTGCAAATCTCACATATAAAGGGGACTGTTTATCTACCACCCCAGCAGGGGCAAGGGATAATCCTAAAAAAGAGGAGGTGGGTATAAAAATAAAGGACAGAGACCTCCACAGGACCCTCATCTCTCCTCTCGTCTTATATTGCTCTGCTCATACCATCAATGAATACCTAAAGAACTCTAAACTAAGGGGAATGATCCTAGGCTGAAAGGAAGTCCAGCCTGAGAACTGTGAAGTGAGAATTGCCTGCAGTATCTAGTGTGGTGAGAATTATGTTTGCTTCAAATCTTATTTAGCTTGCAGTTTTATCTTTTTTTCTTTTGTAACCAATTCTGACTTTATGCCTTACCACTTATAATCACTTAAAATCTATCTTTTTTTCTAATTAATAAACTTTTTATCTAAACCAGTGTGTTTGTTTGGAAAATCTGTACTCAGGTCAACAGGACCGGTGTATATTAATTGCCCATTGTTGGAATGACAGACTAAATATGAGCCTGTACAATCCAGTGGGCTACTGAACAGTACAAGATGCACATTTGGGGCGGGAGGGAGCGGAGGAGCTGGGGCTGAGGGATATGTGGGTGTCATCCTGTATGGAATTCAGGGATGGCTGGGCATAGCATTCATGTACTCACCTGGGAATGACTTTGCCTGCTGGTAGCTGTGAGTGAGCAGAGCCTGCAGGGGCTTGCTGTTCACTAGCAAAGCAGTGTAAAAGGCATCCCTAAGGAGACACAGCAGTTCAGGTTGCACCCTGGGGAATATCACATGCACAGGATCACTTCTCCCAGTTCTGAAGTGCAATCGCCTCAGATGTAGAAAATAGTGACTGTTGAGTAGCACACAGACTACACAACCGTTTAGGTTAGGAAGGGCAGAACACCATTTCCATTTGAGACTTCAAGGAGAATATAGTTAATCTTGTTTTGTTTTGAGCCAAATCCCTACTGTATGTGCCTTTTCTGATCTAGAGTTCTAGATTCTAATACAAACATGTCAAGTTGTACAGTAATCTAAATGTGCTGTTCTACATTCTGCTAAACAGCACTGGCTGTAGCTTCTTAATGAACAGGAACCCAAGAAAATCTGCCATCCTCCTATATTAGGGAGACAAGGTGGGTAAGGTACAGTAACTCCTCACTTAACGTCCTCCCACTTAATGTTGTTTCGAAGTTACGTCGCTGCTCCATTAGGAAACACACTCATTTAAAGTTGTGCAATGCTCCCTTATAATGTCATTTGGCTGACTTTACAAGGGAGCATTGCACAAGTTCCTCTTCTCCGCCTCCTCCCTCCCTCCCAGCGCTTCCCCCGCCGCCAAACAGCTGTTTGGTGACGCTTAGGACTTTCTGGGAGGGAGGGAGCGAGCGGGGAAGCTGCCCCCCTCCCCCCCTGGCAGGCAGGGCCACCAGGAATGCAGGGGCTTTAGGGGCTGCAGGGCCTTGGGCTAAGGGTGCCCCGGGGCCCTGGCCTGCAGCTCTAAAGCCCCTTTCAGAATGCAGCCCTGCGAGCACGGGCCAAAGGACTCAGGAGGAGCAGGGGCAGCTGCGCAGCCAGTGGCCAGAGGGAAGCGGCTCCCAGAATTGCGGCCATGGGGACGGTGCTGCGCTGCGCAGAGCCACCTGCACAACCCCTGCACCAAACAGGAGCTGCCCCAGGTAAGTGCTCTGCACCTCCTGCCTGCCCCAGCCCTGAGCCTCCTCCCGCACCCCCACCCAGAGCGCCCTCCTGCACCTTAACTCCCTCCCACACCTCCACCCTGAGCACCCTCCCGCACCCTAACTCCCTCCCAGACCCTGCACCTCCAGCCCTGAGCCCAAGGAGTAAGCCTGGGGCACCTCCCCACCACAGTACAGTATTGTACAGTATATAATGCCTTTTGTCTGCCACAAAAAAATTTCCTTGTAACCTAACCCCCCGCATTTACATTAAATCTTATGGGAAAATTGGATTTGTTTAACATCGTTTCACTTAAAGTTGCATTTTTCAGGAACATAACTACAACATTAAGTGAGGAGTTATTGTAATATCTTTTATTGGACCAACTTCTGTTGGTGAGAGAAACAAGCTTTTGAGCTTACACAGAGCTCTTCTTCGGGTCTGGAAAATGTACCCAGAGTCATATCTAAATACAATGTGAAACAGATGGTTTAGTATAAGTAGTTAACACAAGTTTCAAGGGATGATTTAAGGCAAAGTGGCCCATTAACACCCCTCCAGTCATAGGGGAGGAAAGATGTGGGGGGTTGTTAGTGGGTTATACATTGTTGTAATAAGCCATAAATCCAGTGTCTCTATTCAGTCCATGTTTTTTAGTGTCTTAGCAAAGTTATAAATTTAAGCTTCCAGGCTTGTCTTTTGAAACTGTTGTGCAGGTTCCCTTTGGGGATGAGGACTGATAGGTCAGATGTAGAGTGATCGCTTTGTGAAAAGTGTTCACCTGCAGATGATGTGGTGTTTTTGTCTTTTATCATTTTCCTGTGTGAGTTTATTCGAGAGTGTGGTGCTTGTCTGGTTTCACCCACATAGGTATTATTGGGACATTTAGTGCACTGGATGAGGTACACCAGATGTGATAGGCATGTGTAGGACCTATGGGTATTGAAAGGTGTGTTGTGTGTGGGGGGGGGTGTAGATTATTGTAGCGGTGGAGATATGTCTGCAGGTTTTGCATCTATTCTGGCAAGGTCTTGGGCCATTTTGAGTTGGGGAGCCAGTGGGGAGCTGTTTCTGATGATGAGCCGGGAGAGGTAGAGGGTTATTAAAAGGCCAGAAGAGTAGGTTCAGGAAAGATTTCTTTCAGAATGGGGTCCCCATTAAGTATGGGTTGTAGTTGTTTGATGGTCCCCTATATGGGTTCCAGGGTGGAGTAGTAGGTGACAACTAGGGGTATGCAGTCAGAGACGGTTTTATTTATTTATTGAAGCAGGTTCTCTCGGGGTATTTGGGTGGCCCGTTCCATGGTGCGATCTACTTCTCTGGTTGGGTGTCCTTGTTCAGTGAAGGCGATTTAGAGCTAGATAGTAAAAATCATGGACTGAATAGAGACACCCCCCCAGCTGCGTTCCCTTCCTCCCTCCCCATGACTGCAGGGATGTTAAGAGGTCACTTTACCTTGACTGGTCCCTTGAGATATGTGTTAATACTAAACAATCTGTTCCACCTTGTATTTAGTGCTCCTGGAGGAATTCTGTGCAAAAAAATTATGGGCACAGTATTTTAAAATTCTGCATATTTTATTTGTAAAAAGAACACAATATAATCACACTAGTTTCAATTATTTTGGTAATTTATTTCAAAATACTTGTCAGCATGTATGTCTGTAACACTACAGACAACAAAAAAAGATTCAGGACAAATAGATTCCTTAGTAGGCATATTAATATGGAACTTTGAGTAATAATTAATTTAAAGAACAATACAGAAATATATTTCCCGCACCCCTCAGAAGCAGTGCAAAGGCTTGGGAGATGTTAAGAGGTCACTTTACCTTGACTGGTCCCTTGAGATATGTGTTAATACTAAACAATCTGTTCCACCTTGTATTTAGTGCTCCTGGAGGAATTCTGTGCAAAAAAATTATGGGCACAGTATTTTAAAATTCTGCATATTTTATTTGTAAAAAGAACACAATATAATCACACTAGTTTCAATTATTTTGGTAATTTATTTCAAAATACTTGTCAGCATGTATGTCTGTAACACTACAGACAACAAAAAAAGATTCAGGACAAATAGATTCCTTAGTAGGCATATTAATATGGAACTTTGAGTAATAATTAATTTAAAGAACAATACAGAAATATATTTCCCGCACCCCTCAGAAGCAGTGCAAAGGCTTGGGAGATGTTAAGAGGTCACTTTACCTTGACTGGTCCCTTGAGATATGTGTTAATACTAAACAATCTGTTCCACCTTGTATTTAGTGCTCCTGGAGGAATTCTGTGCAAAAAAATTATGGGCACAGTATTTTAAAATTCTGCATATTTTATTTGTAAAAAGAACACAATATAATCACACTAGTTTCAATTATTTTGGTAATTTATTTCAAAATACTTGTCAGCATGTATGTCTGTAACACTACAGACAACAAAAAAAGATTCAGGACAAATAGATTCCTTAGTAGGCATATTAATATGGAACTTTGAGTAATAATTAATTTAAAGAACAATACAGAAATATATTTCCCGCACCCCTCAGAAGCAGTGCAAAGGCTTGGGAGATGTTAAGAGGTCACTTTACCTTGACTGGTCCCTTGAGATATGTGTTAATACTAAACAATCTGTTCCACCTTGTATTTAGTGCTCCTGGAGGAATTCTGTGCAAAAAAATTATGGGCACAGTATTTTAAAATTCTGCATATTTTATTTGTAAAAAGAACACAATATAATCACACTAGTTTCAATTATTTTGGTAATTTATTTCAAAATACTTGTCAGCATGTATGTCTGTAACACTACAGACAACAAAAAAAGATTCAGGACAAATAGATTCCTTAGTAGGCATATTAATATGGAACTTTGAGTAATAATTAATTTAAAGAACAATACAGAAATATATTTCCCGCACCCCTCAGAAGCAGTGCAAAGGCTTGGGAGATGTTAAGAGGTCACTTTACCTTGACTGGTCCCTTGAGATATGTGTTAATACTAAACAATCTGTTCCACCTTGTATTTAGTGCTCCTGGAGGAATTCTGTGCAAAAAAATTATGGGCACAGTATTTTAAAATTCTGCATATTTTATTTGTAAAAAGAACACAATATAATCACACTAGTTTCAATTATTTTGGTAATTTATTTCAAAATACTTGTCAGCATGTATGTCTGTAACACTACAGACAACAAAAAAAGATTCAGGACAAATAGATTCCTTAGTAGGCATATTAATATGGAACTTTGAGTAATAATTAATTTAAAGAACAATACAGAAATATATTTCCCGCACCCCTCAGAAGCAGTGCAAAGGCTTGGGAGATGTTAAGAGGTCACTTTACCTTGACTGGTCCCTTGAGATATGTGTTAATACTAAACAATCTGTTCCACCTTGTATTTAGTGCTCCTGGAGGAATTCTGTGCAAAAAAATTATGGGCACAGTATTTTAAAATTCTGCATATTTTATTTGTAAAAAGAACACAATATAATCACACTAGTTTCAATTATTTTGGTAATTTATTTCAAAATACTTGTCAGCATGTATGTCTGTAACACTACAGACAACAAAAAAAGATTCAGGACAAATAGATTCCTTAGTAGGCATATTAATATGGAACTTTGAGTAATAATTAATTTAAAGAACAATACAGAAATATATTTCCCGCACCCCTCAGAAGCAGTGCAAAGGCTTGGGAGATGTTAAGAGGTCACTTTACCTTGACTGGTCCCTTGAGATATGTGTTAATACTAAACAATCTGTTCCACCTTGTATTTAGTGCTCCTGGAGGAATTCTGTGCAAAAAAATTATGGGCACAGTATTTTAAAATTCTGCATATTTTATTTGTAAAAAGAACACAATATAATCACACTAGTTTCAATTATTTTGGTAATTTATTTCAAAATACTTGTCAGCATGTATGTCTGTAACACTACAGACAACAAAAAAAGATTCAGGACAAATAGATTCCTTAGTAGGCATATTAATATGGAACTTTGAGTAATAATTAATTTAAAGAACAATACAGAAATATATTTCCCGCACCCCTCAGAAGCAGTGCAAAGGCTTGGGAGATGTTAAGAGGTCACTTTACCTTGACTGGTCCCTTGAGATATGTGTTAATACTAAACAATCTGTTCCACCTTGTATTTAGTGCTCCTGGAGGAATTCTGTGCAAAAAAATTATGGGCACAGTATTTTAAAATTCTGCATATTTTATTTGTAAAAAGAACACAATATAATCACACTAGTTTCAATTATTTTGGTAATTTATTTCAAAATACTTGTCAGCATGTATGTCTGTAACACTACAGACAACAAAAAAAGATTCAGGACAAATAGATTCCTTAGTAGGCATATTAATATGGAACTTTGAGTAATAATTAATTTAAAGAACAATACAGAAATATATTTCCCGCACCCCTCAGAAGCAGTGCAAAGGCTTGGGAGATGTTAAGAGGTCACTTTACCTTGACTGGTCCCTTGAGATATGTGTTAATACTAAACAATCTGTTCCACCTTGTATTTAGTGCTCCTGGAGGAATTCTGTGCAAAAAAATTATGGGCACAGTATTTTAAAATTCTGCATATTTTATTTGTAAAAAGAACACAATATAATCACACTAGTTTCAATTATTTTGGTAATTTATTTCAAAATACTTGTCAGCATGTATGTCTGTAACACTACAGACAACAAAAAAAGATTCAGGACAAATAGATTCCTTAGTAGGCATATTAATATGGAACTTTGAGTAATAATTAATTTAAAGAACAATACAGAAATATATTTCCCGCACCCCTCAGAAGCAGTGCAAAGGCTTGGGAGATGTTAAGAGGTCACTTTACCTTGACTGGTCCCTTGAGATATGTGTTAATACTAAACAATCTGTTCCACCTTGTATTTAGTGCTCCTGGAGGAATTCTGTGCAAAAAAATTATGGGCACAGTATTTTAAAATTCTGCATATTTTATTTGTAAAAAGAACACAATATAATCACACTAGTTTCAATTATTTTGGTAATTTATTTCAAAATACTTGTCAGCATGTATGTCTGTAACACTACAGACAACAAAAAAAGATTCAGGACAAATAGATTCCTTAGTAGGCATATTAATATGGAACTTTGAGTAATAATTAATTTAAAGAACAATACAGAAATATATTTCCCGCACCCCTCAGAAGCAGTGCAAAGGCTTGGGAGATGTTAAGAGGTCACTTTACCTTGACTGGTCCCTTGAGATATGTGTTAATACTAAACAATCTGTTCCACCTTGTATTTAGTGCTCCTGGAGGAATTCTGTGCAAAAAAATTATGGGCACAGTATTTTAAAATTCTGCATATTTTATTTGTAAAAAGAACACAATATAATCACACTAGTTTCAATTATTTTGGTAATTTATTTCAAAATACTTGTCAGCATGTATGTCTGTAACACTACAGACAACAAAAAAAGATTCAGGACAAATAGATTCCTTAGTAGGCATATTAATATGGAACTTTGAGTAATAATTAATTTAAAGAACAATACAGAAATATATTTCCCGCACCCCTCAGAAGCAGTGCAAAGGCTTGGGAGATGTTAAGAGGTCACTTTACCTTGACTGGTCCCTTGAGATATGTGTTAATACTAAACAATCTGTTCCACCTTGTATTTAGTGCTCCTGGAGGAATTCTGTGCAAAAAAATTATGGGCACAGTATTTTAAAATTCTGCATATTTTATTTGTAAAAAGAACACAATATAATCACACTAGTTTCAATTATTTTGGTAATTTATTTCAAAATACTTGTCAGCATGTATGTCTGTAACACTACAGACAACAAAAAAAGATTCAGGACAAATAGATTCCTTAGTAGGCATATTAATATGGAACTTTGAGTAATAATTAATTTAAAGAACAATACAGAAATATATTTCCCGCACCCCTCAGAAGCAGTGCAAAGGCTTGGGAGATGTTAAGAGGTCACTTTACCTTGACTGGTCCCTTGAGATATGTGTTAATACTAAACAATCTGTTCCACCTTGTATTTAGTGCTCCTGGAGGAATTCTGTGCAAAAAAATTATGGGCACAGTATTTTAAAATTCTGCATATTTTATTTGTAAAAAGAACACAATATAATCACACTAGTTTCAATTATTTTGGTAATTTATTTCAAAATACTTGTCAGCATGTATGTCTGTAACACTACAGACAACAAAAAAAGATTCAGGACAAATAGATTCCTTAGTAGGCATATTAATATGGAACTTTGAGTAATAATTAATTTAAAGAACAATACAGANAGGTCTTCTTTGTCGTCCCCCCGCCGCAATCTGAGCCATCCCTCCCTGTAGCCCAGAACCATCACCTGCACGGCTCCCAGCCGGCCAGGCACCCAGGCACTGCCTGAGGCAAAGCACAACCCGTCCGTGCCCTGAGATGCGCACAGCACTACTTCCAGGACAACACATGCTCGCGGCTCCTGGAGAAAACTATCCTGGGGAAACAACACCTTTCAGTCCCCCGGGGGCGGCCCGGGACTCCTGCACTCCGCAAGGGGACCAGGCTAAGACAGGAGAAGGCGATGGACGGGGGCCATTAGGAGCAGTTACCTTCAGTCCTCGCCCGGTCCTGAGCGCTCAGTCCCCATCAGTTCCTCAACAACCTGCAGCGGCGGCGAGCTGCCTCCACAAGCCTGCTGCTCCTCAGTCCCCCCACCCACGCTGGGGGCGGCGCCTGCCGCCCCTTCCCCTGCAGAGCCCACCCCGGCCTGGGCGGCGTGTGCCAAGCGGGGCTCGGCTTAGCGAGCCGGGCAGCTGCGGGCGGGAGCCTCCTCCTTATCATCGCCAGGTAGCCAGGCAACCAGCCACCGCTGCCTGCAGTCCCGGAGTGAGTGGGGCTGGGGCAGGGGCAGGGTCGGCTCCAGCTTTTTTGCCACCCGAAGCAGCGGGGGAAAAAAAAAGAAGATAAAGTATTGGTGGCACTTCGGCAGCAGCTCTACCGCGCCGCTTCATTCTTCAGCGGCAATTCGGTGGCCGGTCCTTCCCTCCGAGAGGGAATGAGGGACCCGCCGCCGAAGACCCAGGTGTGCCGCCCCTCTCCATTGGCTGCCCCAAGCACCTGCTTCCTGCGCTGGTGCCAGCCCTGGGCTGGGGATGCGGGAGGGCAGTGCAGAGATGAGAGCCAGACGGCAGATGTTCTTTTGTCGGCGCTTTTTTGTCATGCGTTATTTTGTCGCTCCACCCTTTAAAAAATTAAAACGGCACCACTTTTGGAGAATGTGCTTAGTGGGAGTAGCCGCTCCCCCCCAGCTACGCTACTGGGTCCAGTAGATATTAGCTCACTGACCTTGTCTCCGTAATATCCTGGGACCAACATGGCTCCAACACTACATATTACCTTATATGGCATTTCTGTCTGAGGAATGGAGTGACTTGCGGGGCTCCCTCCTACCTCCCACGTACATAAAAAGTGATTCCCATGGGTCATCTGAGCTGGCATGCTGTTTTATGCTCCCCTTCCCCCAAGCATCCAAAATTAAATTTGTAATTTTATATTTCTGCACAGATGGTTGATTGTTGTGAAGCACCCCAAACAAACTGTATTGTCAAGAAATTGTTGGTTTTGCAGAGGCCCTAATGGAAATCTATTGCATGTGGTAACAGGAGTACAGATGTTACAAATAATGGAAAAGAGATATTTCAAAGACTGGAAGTGATCTATTTGATCTAACTACAGGGTGGTATTTGGCTCTTTTAGTTGGTACTTGACTAAGTTTCTAAAAGCCTGGTAAAGGTATTCCCTCAGAAACCGATGAACCCACTTCCTGGAATGTTTGGTATTTTGAAGGATGCTTTACTCTTAGGGCTTGGTTGCAGAAGACCCCAGGGGGCTTTTGGAAATCCTTTAATCTATTCTCTGAATACCAAAGTAATTGACTAGAGTATAGTTTGGCATAGCTGTAGACCACTAGTTAGGTATGATATCATGTAGTATTTGGAATAGTACTGTGGATTGTTTTTATTATCTGTAATAGTGTGGCTCCAGAACACATTTTTAATCAAAGCTTGCAAAAGCAGAATACTTAGTTATCTCCAGACCTTTTTATAAGTAGTAATACTGGAAAGGAGTGTAACTGAATTTTTTTCTTTTCTTTTATGTACTTTATGCATTTTAGATTCTCTGTTGCTCACCTTTATTTTTTCTTTCAAAGTTTGTCTTTGAAGCAAGCCACGTGTTAGAAAACTGCAACCCTAACAGCCTTGGAAAGAACAATAACTGCACTCCTAGAATTCTGACTTTAACAAACAAAGGCTGTCTTGGAAAATGCATATAGTTTGTATTACAGAATGACAGAAATATAGGGCTGGAAGAGGAGCCCCACGCTGAGGAAGGATGAAGTATATACATATTATGCAATTTACAAGTCATATAGTAAAGGCTCTAAGGTTCACCGAAGCAGCTGTCTGTCGACCTAGCTACTTCTACACCACTGGTGAGGTTGAACTAACTACAGCCCTCAGGATGCAAAATTTTTCATAGGTCTGAGTGATGTATTGAGGTCTATCTAATTTTTAAGTGTAGACCAGGCCTAAGGGGATGTCTATACTTAAAATGCCACAGCAGCACAGATGCTCCACTGTAATGCTTCAGTGTAGACACTACCTATGCTAACAGGAGAGATTTTCCCATTACTGTAAGTAATCTGCCTCCCCTAGAGGTGGAAGCTAGCTGGTGATTTATGCTCCCCTTATGAAGAATTCTTCCATTGATCTAGTGCAGGGGTCGGCAACCTTTCAGAAGTGGTGTGCCGAGTCTTCATTTATTCACTCTAATTTAAGGTTTTGCATGCCAGTAATACATTTTAACGTTTTTAGAAGATCTCTTTCTATAAGTCTATAATATAAAACTAAACTATTGTTGTATTTAAAGTAAATAAGGTTTTTAAAATGTTTAAGAAACTTCATTTAAAATTAAATTAAAATGCAGAGCCCCCCGGACCGGTGGCCAGGACCCGGGCAGTGTAAGTGCCACTGAAAATCAGCTCGCGTGCCGCCTTCGGCACGCGTGCCATAGGTTGCCTACCCCTGATCTAGTGCTACGCCAGGGGTTATATTGGCTTAACTGTTCTTCACAAGCGTGTGGATTTTTTACACTCCTCCAGTAGTTAACAGTTAAGACGTTTCTGTAGACCAGGCCTAAGAGTGTTTTGCTCCTGCATGCACTCTTCCAGAACGCGTCCACCTGCGGAATTATCAAGAACAGCTATTATGCTTTACATTCATTCCCTCTCTAAACCTGAATTAACTTTCAAGCCTGAATTTGCTTTAAGTTCACCCTTGCAGTTAATCTAGTTCATTTTTTTCTGCATGGCATTGTGCTGCCACAGCCCGAGAAGCTACATCTCAATCTGCTCTTTGGTCTGGGGGCAGTCCCAGGTAGGTTAACCCACAGGAGGGCCCAACGTTTATAAAAAAGCGGGGGGTATTAGTGATTGAAACTAAAAAATATTTGTATTCCTTAGAAGGAAGGCACAATCCCCTCCCCCCCCGGAAAAGCCTCCCTCTCTCTAACACTGCGGGAGTGAAAAGCAGTGTCCCTCCCTGGGCAGAAGGGGCTGACGGTACGTTGGGGCAGCGGGCCGGGTAAGTGGCACTGCTGGCGGTGCGTTGATGCCACCACCGGGCCGCTGAGCTCTCTGCGTTGGGCGGAGGCGGGCGCGCGTTGAGCCTGCGTCGCGTCGAGTGCGCATGCTCAAGCCGATGCCTGACGTGACTGCAGCTGGGCGCAGCCTCAGCCTCTATCTCCTGGTCTCGCTGGTCCCCCCTCGGCACCCGCGCGACTGGGCGGGGCCTCTCCATGGTGGGCCCCCCTGCTAGCCCCTATGAGCCCCACGTGGTCGCTCTCTATTGTGCAGGCGGCGCGGTCAGCTGGGGTCCTCCTGGGGCGGGCAGCGCGTGGGCACCTAACCGGAGTCGGGTCATCGCCAATCAGCGCGCGCGCCTTGTGCGCGGGCTCCGCACTGAGCCGCTAGGGCTAGGTGGAGCTCTGCTGCAGAGTAACCAGGCTGCGCAGGCAACGCCAAGACAGCTATGGCGGGGTCTTGAGAGGCCGGCGGGGGCACCGCCTTCTCCCGCTCAACGAGTCGCGCCCCCACCCGTAGGACGGACGGTTGGTGGCGCGTGCGGCGGAGGCTGCTAACATGGTGGGTGGCTCGCTCCTGCTGCGGGCTTCTCCGGGCGGTCTCCTTCCCCGTCCCCTCGCGGCTGGCCTGGCCCGCCCTTTTACTGATGGCTTCCGCTAGGTCGGGTCTCATCGTCCGGCCGGGGGCACCGGCCTGCGCCTGGCGAGCTCGGTTGGACCCAGTCGCTCCTGGACCAGTTGGTTCGCTGCAGAGCGCGGGAGTCGTCGCCCCGCGGTGACGGTTGTAGAGCCCGGCGCCCGCTGCCAGCCTAGTGGGGCGGCGGCCGTTGGAGTAACGTGGCCAAGGGGGAGGGGTGCGATGGGGCCTGGGCTGGAGACGGAGACGGGGGTGGCGGGAATTGTCCTCAGTCTCGGCCTGTCTGCGCCCCGGCCTGTGAGGGACTCGGGCTGTGTAACTAGGCAGTGCCGGGCGATCCCAGGCTGACGTGCGGAGCTGGCAGGGAGTGGGGGCAGGCTGGGAGCTGGAATCTGAACTCTGAGCTGAGCACTCCTGACCTGGAATCGGGGCCGCGCTGAGCACGAGGCCCAGTCCCAGCCACGTGAACCGTAGGCGGATCGCTGTTAACCCGTCTGCATGGATTCGCCGCAGAGCGTCACCTTGATTGCCATGGGGGGCGAGGGGGGGGGTCGTTTTTTTAAAATAATGTTTAGTTTGGTTAATATTTATCTGGGTTAGTGAAAATGTAAAATGAACAGGAGTACTTGTGGCACCTCAGAGACTAACAAATTTATTTGAGCATAAGCTTTCGTGGGCTATGAAAGCTTATGCTCAAATTTGTTAGTCTCTAAGGTGCCACAAGTACTCCTGTTCTTTTTGCGGATACAGACTAACACGGCTGCTACTCTGAAACCTGCAAATGAAAACTTATCGAAGTTTTTATTTATAGACCTTGCTCTGTCAAATAAGTTGGAAATTTTATCGGGAAAGAATAAAGCAGACTTAGACGTCTGTTTAAAAGAAATGAAGTGCTGACCAATATTCAGCTTCGACAGGTACACATAACATGAATTAATTGTTCGCTCTGATCTGTTACAATCAACTTAAGTGTTACTTGTAACAATAATCGGTTTATTAAAAATCAGGTACTGAGGTCTCTTTAGATTGATAATACAACTTAACTATTTGTTTCTTTTTTTAAAAGGGAACGCCACAAAAGGATGTTGTTATAAAACCTGATGCACCAAGCACATTGTTTTTGGAGAAACATGCAGATTACATAGCTTCTTATGGTGCAAAGAAAGACGATTATGTAGGTATTTGCTTATTTCACTACTGATAATACTCTGATAAGTGATATATTTTGCCATTTCCTGCACTGATAGGAGTAGGTTGGCAGGTGATGAGTTAGGAAGTTAGGTATCTTTTTGTCTCTGAATACAAAGGGAAGGGTTAAAAGAAAAGATTGTTGTTCTGAGGGGTGGAGATGGTGCTTTTCCTTGGTCAATGATGAGACTTGGCATGTATTATCTGACTCTAAAGTTGAAGATCACTGCTTTAGCTCTAGAATTACTCTGAGACCTAGGAAATGTGATCTTTTGCTTATTAGGATGAATTTGTGCTATAGTGATACAACGTCTTCCCAAATATCACGTATGTCCCATAGTTGCATTTTTACCTGCTATAATGAGCCTCAGCATCACTGGATTTAATCTGGATACTACTAGAAAATGTACTATTTTGAGACTTCCATATTGTTTTAGGTGTAGCCCTAAATTCAGTGAATTACAATAATCTAGTCTGAGGGTGAAAGGGATACAGATAATTGCAGAGGTGTTCATCGGAGAGGCAAAGTTGCAGCTATCCTTACTAAACGTAGACAAAAGGAAGCACTCATGTCTGCTGCTGCTGTTTGTATATTCAAAAGCATCTGAAATTCCCACAGGACCCTTAAGTTGGAATTCAGGTAACACAAGGCAGGTGCGCCTCTCTTCCATATATTTTTTCTAGCCAACCGGCATATACCTCTGTCTTGTTAATAGTGAACCTTAGCCAACCAACCCTATCTGGTTTTATGAAAGAGAGACAGTACTGTTATCGGTATATTGTTGGTTGGTCATTCGTCCCTCCTATAGTATTTTGTAGGAGAAGATGACCACAGCTATCTGTCGCTGACATGGAACCCAGATCGCTGTTTTATCACTGTCTCATGAGCGGCCAAAATACTTGTTTCCTCTTTCAGTGCATCATCCAGCAAGATTCCCAGCTAAGGAGTGACATTCTGGTCCCAGTGAAATCGCTGGGAGCTTTGGCATTAGGGCCAGGCTTTCACTCTACATTTCCAAATACAATTCCATGTAACTATCTTAAAAAAAAAAACAAAAACAAAGAGACAGGTAAAAAAATACAGCTATACAAATATTGTGGAAAGAATTCAGCACCAGGCTAGTGATGACCACGATGAAATATCTATCCCCATGTGGAAGAATTCTATCTCTAACTCTGCCATTTGAGTATTTTCCACATGAGTACCGATAGAGCTGGCCAAACCTGAGGATTTCCAGTTCATGGGAAATTTTAATGTTTTGAAACTTCAGGTGAGCCAGAAATTCTGAAAAATCTTTTGGGGAAATACAAACACCATGTGTTGGTATTTCCAAAATGAAATATGCTCCCTAGACCCCAGCAGCTGCTGACTTAAATTGATGTGATTCTTGTCAGTTTCACAGGGATTGGGGACCCAGTTTCCCAGACTCCTGAGACAGTTGGCTCCATGGCGGAGGGGTCTGGAAACCCTAGGAGTCTGGGCTCAAGCCAGGGCTCTTGGGGCTTCTTAAGCCTCCTTTTGTAGACCTGGGGAGCCTAGACCCTGAGGGTATGTCTACACCGCAGAAAAACAAATCTGTGGCAGCGAGTCTCAGAGTCTGGGTCTACAAGCTCAGGCTTGTCCTATGTTGCTAAAATGTTCTCTCTTGGGCTCTGAGACCCACCCCCATCTCTGGGTTTCACAGCCTGCGTGGCCATGTCTGCACAGCTGTTTTTAGCACTGTAACGCAAGCCTGAGTCTGCACACCTGGGCTCTGAGACTTATAGCTAAGGCTCTACCAATTTCACGGCTGTGAAACATATCACGGTAAAATCTGATCTCCCCTCCTGCTGAGAGCCCGGGGCTCCTAGCTGCTTGTCCGTCCATGCTGGGCAGGGACAGGAGTTGTCCTTTCCCTGCAGGGCCGCTCTTGGTGGGGAGATCAGACCCACCTCCAGAGGCAGCGCAGAAATGAGGGTGATACACCCTCACTTCTTCGCTGCAGAAGCCCAGGAACTGGGCTCTGGGCTCTCTCTCCGCTCCTTCCTTCCCCCGCGCGGCCGCAGCTCTGGGTCCAGGTTCCGGGCTGGGGGTTTTCACTCCTGGTGCCTGCAGCTGGGGCAGCCTCGGCTTCTGGGCTTGCCCCGCGCACGGCTCCGGCGCCAAGCCCAGGGCTTCCTCCTCTGGGGGCTTCCGCTCCTGACAGCTGCAGTCAGGGCGGCGGGGGGGACAGACAGCCTGGGCTTGGAGCTTCTGCCCCCTGCCACTCCAGCCAGGGGTCCACGACACATGCGCGCACACACCTCGCGGCTTCTGCTGTGCCTCTGGGTGCAGAGCTCGGGGCTTTTGCTCCTGCCACCTTGGCCTCTGGGCCTCCTTCCACTCTGGCCTCTGGCTTGAGGCTTCCCCCCTGCTGCCCCCCTTCGGGGCATCCCAGGCTTGGGGCTTTTTCCCCTGCAGCTCCTGCCAGGGCTCAGGGTGACCTGGTAGGGGCTTCTTCTGGGGCTGGGACACTGATTTTTTTCTGGGGGGATCCCTAAATTGGCCACGCCCCCTGCCTTAATCTGTCCCTGGTGTGGACTAGCAGCTAGGAACCCCTGGCTGGGGTGCTCCCAGCAGCATTGGGGGAGATCCTACCCATCTCTGGGAACTTCCTCTAACTGCAGGAAGCTGGGGCAATCTCGGGACCCCGCTACAACAGCTTTACAAAACCTCCCCGCCTCTGCCTACCCCCCCCCCCCCCCCCCCCCCCCCCCTCCCCCCCCCCCCCCCCCCCCATTATCCCATTTTGGGTCAGGAGCCCCACAGTTACAACACCCTGAAATTTCAGATATAAACATCTAAAATCGTTAAATTGACCAAAACCCTCTAGCCATGAAATTGACCAGAATGGACTGTGAATTTGGTAGGGCCCTATTTATAGCTGTGGATTGGAGTTTGTTTGTTTGTTTGCAGGGTAGATATACTTTGAGAGGTCAGGATACAGTGGGGTTTCCATGGCAGGGATCCTGGAAGCCCTGAGAACCCTGGTTCCCTGTTGCAGATACAGGAGGTAAGCCCTTACTACAGCCAGGGCTTTCAGGGTCCTGACTCCATGGCAAGGAGCCTGGAAGCCTTGCATAATGGGACTGCCCTTGAGCTGTGAACCAGGTTCCCAGCACTCAAGTAGTCCACGTGGCTTACCTATCCGAGATCCTCAGACCCTGGAACCCCAGGCTCCACAGCAGCCCACCAGGAAGTCTGTGATGCAAGTTTGTCAAAGCAGACTGTTGCTTTGAAACACATCTGGTTCAGTTAATTGGCGTTTTCGACAGAACTGTTTTGTTGGAAAATTCCTGACCAGCTCTAATTATTGAACCTCATATGTTTCCTCGTTTCGGTCTCGCTTATTTTTAGTGTTCTACTTTCAAGTCCCCCAATGGTCTGGCCTTAACCTTTGTGCCAGAAATACCAAAATATGAGGAATTTTCTCTTGGGAATGAGTACTTGCAGATCCTTTCAAATACAGATATTCTTTAACAATCCTCAGTATGCTGGAGGCATATCTTGACATGTTATGGGGTCAGTTCTGGGAGCAACGTTTAAGTAGAAAATGACATATTGTTAGTTTACCCATGTGATGTGTATTACAATATTGGGCAGGCTTATGACTTCAGCTGGGCATATAATGTATAATTCTTACGGTAAATCTCTTATATTCTGCTTGTAGTAGTACTGCTTAGATAAGTTTTAATATAATTACAAACTAAGCGAATTGGACATTCTAGTCAGTTAGTACCTTTTCCCAAAATAGTCTGTAGCAGTTGTGCTTGGGGTTTTTTAAACCAGTTATAAATATCTCTATATATTATTTGATATTCATAAGGCTATGCAGAAAAAATGTACAGAAAAATAAAATTAGATGTTTAAATACGACAGGTCTCCCAACAAGATGGTCTCAATTACGTTTTAAAGTGTGGTGCCTCTGACTGAAACCTGCCTTCTCTTATGCCATGTGTATGGTCTCGCTCTCCTGCTCACCTGTAGCAAGAAAATACATAAATTACTATGGAATATTACAATACGATATGAAAAATCATAGGTAATGCTGATCAAGAAAGATTTATAACAATATATTAAGCTACAATAAATGAGTTTTTCTCTTCCTGTTACTGCTCTAAGTTGCTTTGCTTCAATTTTGGGAAATGGCAATTATGTAATTAACTGAATGTTAGGCTGTTATTTTGAGGGGACCATTTGGTTTATTAACTTGAGCAAAGGACCAGAGCCAAGAAGATAGTAACTTATGATCTGGTCTGAGCTACTGTCTTGCTGCATAAATATGGGCAAGTAACTTGACCTTATGCCTCAGCCATCTAAGATGGAAAAATTAAGTAAAAGGCAGAAATTGACTGAATCAGTTGCAGTATCTTAGCCAGCTTAGAAAGCTTATATTTCTTAAGTAAACAACTTAGAATAAAGTACAACTTGCTTGTTGATTGGATGGGGAGGATTTGGTAATGTCTTAGTTCAGAGAACTTAGTCTAGCTTTTTTTGCAGAATTTACAGAGCCCTGCAAATCCACCAATATCTGCATTCTATCTGAGGCTATATGCATCTGCAGATGCAGTTGTATTGTTTACCATCTTTGCAGATCGGATGCGGATCCAAATTTTTGTATCCAAGCAGGGCTCTACTTGTTTATATGTCTTTGTCTGCTTAAGAACTAAAATTCTGTACTACTTAGGAGTACTGTATGTCGGAATATTTGAGGATGAGTGGTGTCTACTGGGGACTGACAGTAATGGATCTCATGGGACAGCTGCAACGAATGACCAAAGAAGAAATTCTAGCATTCATCAAATCATGTCAACATGAGTGCGGTGGAATAAGCGCCAGTATAGGTCACGATCCTCACCTTTTATATACCCTTAGTGCTGTCCAGGTAAATATATAGAAAAGAAAATATTGGAAGTAAGTGAAAACAGCTGCTTAATTTAATAAATTAATTTGTCTGTTCTAGATACTACCAAAGTATTTCATTTTTCTGCTGTCACATTGAAATGCTTTATTTGAGCCTGATTTGTTCATTAGAAAAATTGTTAAAACTTATAGATTTAGTTCTGTGAATTCCCTAATAAGTTTGTTGCAAGTTAGACATGTATAATGCACCAAGTTGGAAAGCACAATATGCAGCAGCTTGTCACCTTCAGGCAGTGATCATGTGCTTCATGTACACACTTCTAACTATGGTAATGTTTTATTATTTAAAGAAATAGAATAGTAGAGTTTTCAAAAAGGCTACAAGAATTATGCTGAATTGTATCAACCTCTTTTGGGGAAAATAAGAAGGCACGTGTATAATAAGGATATATATAAACCCAATTTCTTTAAAGCTAGTAGAGATGAATGTTTCCCTTTCTCCTTTGTTTGTAGTGCCTGAATTGAAACTTTTAATTGGGAAGCTTCTGTTCTAAAGCTTACTAGTACAGCAATACAAATTTGAGAAGTAAAACATTGATGTAGTGGTTTTTTTTGTTTTGTTTTTTAATTGTAAGCTATTAAACACTTTCTTTTGTGGTGTTGGGGCCCCACGCACAGAGGTTGACCCAAGTGCATCTTGTCATTCTGAGCCAATATATACCGTAGTTTTTTCCCAACTTGCCTGCCTACTCATATTCAGCTAATAATGTAGAGCCTTCTTTCAAAGTGAAGGTGTGGTCATGTATCTGCAGCTGACAGGAAGCCGTACAACAGAGATCCTCCTGATTACACACTACCTCCATTACAGATCTAGGTTCTGGCTACTTGTAGAGTCAAGTTTCCTCTGCTCTATACCAAGAAATGTTACCCAATCCAGTTTTAAACACTTACAAGAACTAGGTGAAGTTAGTGTAAAATAGTTTGACAAGCTGGGACCAAATGTATCTAAATGGCATTTAAATACTCTTGCATCATAAATCATTTTCAAGGGAAGAAGTGTTGTGGGTTGTAATCCTTGAATAGGATGAAATATGGAGTAGACGTGTCTGGTAGTGAGAGATGGGGCCCAGGAGTTTCATAGGTCAATGATGAGTCTTGGCATGTATTACCTGAATCTAAAGTTGATGATTATCACACTTCAGCTCTAGAATTACTCTGAGACCTGAGGAAATTGCTGTGCCCACTCTTTTTAGTTTGAGTGAGTACCAGCTATTGTGTGTAGAGAGCCACACTTCTGCTTGTCATAAATTTGGGCACAAATTATTCTCAAAGTGTCTTAATTGGTTACCACACATTCTGGACCCAGTTTGGGTCTATCCACGCTGGCCAGCCAAAAGATTTGTATGTAGGGTTCCCAGCCCAGTATAGAGAGGGAATAAGTATTGAGGTCCTTCCGATTTATTTAAACTCCTTATGCTTAATATTGATGTTACTATAAGATAATAAAACCACAATAGATTGCAGCCTAAATATAAAAATCTAAACTGAGAATTACATTTGCAAATTTAAAATAGTCAGGAAATGCAAATCTAAGGTTCTTTTAGCAATGCTAAACTAACCCACCTTGCACATACTGTATTCATTTATATTGTACATTAAGAATTCTAAACTGCTAATCCAAAATAATAAATAAGTGCAGATTACTATCAGAAGCTTAATTTCTGCTTTTCCTGTCCTCCAACTCTATTATATTAACATTGCCATCTTGTGTTCTGTTTGTTTTTTCAATTTAAAAAGCATATTGCAACACTGGAGTATTATGCAATGCTCTGTAAACTGCAAAATATAGATTACTGCAAACACTGTAGCTGGAATTATGGAGTTGCTAATTTGTTTTCTGCAACTCCATAGGTTAAATTGCAATCAACAGATAAAGAGAACTTAGACCTGGATGAAATTTTTCAAATTTTTGTTGAAATTCTCCTCCTCTCCACCACCCCCTTATAATCCTCCTCAAAAAAGCTCTTGGAAAAACCTCTATGGAATGAATCACCTGCATTATTTCCTATAATATGATTTAACTAAAAATGTCATAACTTAAAATTCTTCTCACTATTACCAAGCATGTGCTTCTTATTGAGGACTAGTCTATACATTTAAAGTCTGACAGTTCTTAAATTGTGATTTCTTTTTTGAATTTATATTTGTAAAAATGTGCCCATCCAAAAGCTTTCTGCACCTTTCCATTACTTAAGTATACATGCTACTACAAGCCCAGAACATTCTTATCTCCTAACAAAATTCAACCATAATCAGACACTAATAAATCAATACCATGTTCCATGATGCTAGCCTAACTCAAATGACTATTTAAAACTTTAAAGTGGAGAAAGAGATTGTGTTGAGACCATGCATGGAAATCTTCACCTTAATTTGGGAATTTTAAAATTTTATGGAATCAAGCTTGTAATGTTGGGTAGGTTGCAATTAACTGAAGCTTTCATAGTAGTTAAAATTTTTAGTGATTTATGTTCATCATCAATAAAATGAAGTTCTGTGTTTTGTTTTAAGAAAACTAGGGCTCTGGTTCTCTGGTAAATTCTAGGAAACTTTACCCTTCTAGTAATTGATTTGAGTCATTTTTGTTTTGCAGATTCTTACCTTATATGATAGTCTCCATGTTGTTGATGTAAATAAAATTGTTGACTACGTAAAGAGCCTGCAAAAAGAAGATGGATCATTTGCTGGAGACAAATGGGGTAACTTATATCTTCAAAATCTCATGGATGGGTTGACGTATTTCATATAATGAAGCAGTTAAGAATAAGTTGCTCTGCATATTTTTTCACTATGTATTATGCATGAACTGCATTTATTTCCCTCATTGTGTAAAAAGAAGCTATTGTGTAACAGCCAGTCACGTCATTGCTTTTCTAGATGACTCTAAACTTACAGAAAAATGGATATAAATAACAAAAACTGATCAACCTTCATAGAAGCTTCTGAAAGCTCAAAACTTGTTAGAGCTTGTGATGGGAGAGTGCCTTCTCATTTCAGTGTAATTTGTACTAGATATTAATCTTTGAGTTTAATATCTAGTGATTTCTAAGTTGTGGTATATATTTATTGCTTGTAAAAGGAACTATCTCTCTGCATAGTAATGACACAAATCTGTCTGCATTCACAGCTTCTAAAAATATTGATCTGGTTTGATTTTTATTTTTAAAGGGTATGTTTGTTCACCTTTTCTTCTATTGACATTTTAAAGTATTCTTTATTTTATATAAAATATATTTTAATATTTCAGTATTGTATCCTGTTGAATATCAGTTACAAAACCATTTTCATTTTTCAGTTAATAAAATGAACCGATCAAGATATTTCAACATATGTAAATCCATAAACATCAATTTGCAGTTGGCAAGCTACGTGTTGGTATTAAAATGGTCATCCATATTCAGCACCAACTTTTACATTGCAGCCAGTTTGTCATAATTTAGTAATAAAATACACAGGCAGGGATATGACAAATACTAACACGAATGTAAATTATCAGATTGGATTACTGAAATGCACTATAAATGAGGCTACCGTTGAGGAAAATTCAGGAGCTAAAGCTAGTACAGAATGTGGTTACTTGCTTGATTGGTGATACGAGCTACAACAAGGATATTATACCATTTCTGAAAAACTGCACTCATTCCCTATTTGCATCTGGGGTACAGTTTAAAGTGTTGACTTGAGTTCTAATAACTGAGGTCTAAGCAACACTGGGGAAAGGATTACTGGTATAGCAACAACCTCCTCCCCTCCCCCCCAGTGTATGCACAGTTGCTGGTATAACTATTTAAACAATATAACTATCTACACTAGGCCTTTTTTGCCACTATAGAAATGTCATAAAAATCACTCCTCTAACTGATGAAACTATACTTGCAAAAGTTTCTAGTGTAGACCTTGCCTGAGAGACCACCTTTCTTGATCTGTGCCTTCACACCAGCTGAGGACCTTGAGCATTGTGGAGACTGGTGTTGATGTATTCTTGAGGGTCCACTGCTCTTTAGCTTGCTTTGTCCAGCGTTCTGAGTCTTTGTGGCCTTCAGATTATGATGTTGAAGAGCTGAGAGTGGGCAATGTGGGTAATTTACTGGTGAATGAATCTCTGTGTTGACATTGTTCAACCAGTTCTCTTTCTATTCAGTGCACATACTGTGCACTGGGTGCTTTTTATAAACTGAAAAACAAATAGCATATTTACAAATTTCTCTTAACTGAAGTAAGCCTGGATATTTATCTGGCAACCACTAAGTGATCAAAGAATTATTAATTCATGGTTACATACAGATCATTTTATACACCTCTACCCCGACATAACACGGGTTCGCATATAGCGCGGTAACCCCAGGGCTCCAGCAGCGGGGCTCGGGCACTGCTTTAAAGGGCCCGGGGCTCTGGCCGCTGCGGGGAGCCCCGGGCCCTATAAATCACCACTGGAGCCCTGCCGCCGCTACCCCGGAGNGATTATTAATTCATGGTTACATACAGATCATTTTATACACCTCTACCCCGATATAACACGGGTTCACATATAGCGCGGTAACCCCAGGGCTCCGGCAGCGGGGCTCGGGCGGTGCTTTAAAGGGCCTGGGGCTCTGGCCGCTGCGGGGAGCCCCGGGCCCTATAAATCACCGCTGGAGCCCTACCGCCGCTACCCCGGAGTTGTGGCAGCGGGGCTTGGGTGGCGATTTAAAGTGCCCCGGCTCCCCGTAGCGGCCGGAGCCCGGGGGTCTTTAAATCACTGCTGGAGCCCTGCCGCCGCTACCCTGGGGCTGCGGCAGTGGGGCTCGGGCGGCGCTTTAAAGGGCTCGGGGCTCTGGCCGCTGTGGGGAGCCCCAGGCCCTTTAAATCACCGCCGGAGCCCTGCACGGTAGGGATTTTTGGCTCCCGAGGACCGCGTTATATCGGGATAGAGGTATATTTGTTTGTGATCCTGTTGGGAAATAATGTGAATGTATTGGCTGGTGGAGGAAAATATTGGTATAAAGTATTGGAGTGTTTTCTATTTAATATTCAGGGAAACACCCATGTTTAGTGACTTTACTGTGCTCTTTTTAATAGCATGCATCCTCTGTGTGCATATATATATATCAAAATTAGTTCTCTGTAGTTATACTATTTTCCCCCCCCTCTTTGTAGGAGAAATAGATACAAGATTCTCTTTCTGTGCTGCAGCAACACTAGCTCTTTTGGTAAGTTCTGCAATAGGGTGGATATTAGATACAAATATTTAAGTTTTCTGTAGATGGCAGACAAATGATGCTACAGTAGCTATACTTAATTTACTTGGTGGTAGTATAAAATGTTAAAGGGACTTTTCTGACTTGCAGGGGAAGCTAGACGTTATTGATGTGGAAAAAGCAGTTGAATTTGTTTTGTCCTGTATGAACTTTGATGGAGGATTTGGTTGTAGACCAGGTTCTGAATCGCATGCAGGGCAGGTAAGTGCTGTTGCTTGCACATTTGAAATATTTTAAATTAGCAAGAAATTCTCAAATACCTAGTTATTATAACTGTTTCTAAAACCTGTCACTTTTGTCACTTCCTAAATGTATGTAAAGAACTTTATTCCTTTAAATGACACAAGTACAGAATTGATCTGTTAAGAGGTCTAGGAGCTGAATTTTGTCCCTAAAAATCCATGTCAGAACCACAATTTTGTATAGTGGTGTGAATTTTTGTTTCAAACATCACAAGGATGAGTTAAAAATGTAACTAAAGTTCCAAAAGAAAGACAAGTATGCAGCTGTTCAAAAAGTAGTTAGCATTCAGGTTTGTTAGGGAGGAAATATCTCAATTTTTGTAATATGATTAGAGCACAATTTTGAAGTCATCTACTTTTTCTCTGTTAGATTAAGCATATCAGAACTTTTTGTACTTCACTGGCTTGCACATTGATCAAATGTCTTACCTTCTGGTAGCAAAAATACTTGTTTGGCCCAATTATAGTTAAGAACATAAGAACGGCCATACTGGGTCAGACCAAAGGTCCATCTAGCCCAGTATCCTGTCTACCGACAGTGGCCAATGCCAGGTGCCCCAGAGGGAGTGAACCTAACAGGTAATGATCAAGTGATCTCTCTCCTGCCATCCATCTCCACCCTCTGACAAACAGAGGCTAGGGACACCATTCCTTACCCATCCTGGCTAATAGCCATTAATGGACTTAACCTCCATGAATTTATCCAGTTCTCTTTTAAACGCTGTTATAGTCCTAGCCTTCACAACCTCCTCAGGTAAGGAGTTCCACAAGTTGACTGTGCGCTGTGTGAAGAACTTCCTTTTATTTGTTTTAAACCTGCTGCCTATTAATTTCATTTGGTGACCCCTAGTTCTTGTATTATGGGAATAAGTAAACAACTTTTCCTTATCTACTTTCTCCACATCACTCATGATTTTATATACCTCTATCATAGTTACAGTTCAGGTGGAATTTACTGTAGATTCCACTCTTACCTTTTATTCTAAAGTCTGATATGTTGCAGAGCTAACTTGGTTAACTTCTTGATGGTGCTGGTGGAATTTCTTTTAAGGTGACAGGCTAGCTGGAGGTAAGGTGAAGGGGTACTAGAGCTCATTAATAATGGATAAATGCCAAGGAAGATGACCTGTATGACTTCCTCTAGAAACTTTACATGTAACTTAACTTTGGATGAAGTTGATACCGACACTTACTCCGAACCTCCAGTTGATAGAAATTAACTTTAACACATTTTAGTACTATTTCAATATAGATCTAATCACAATAATCAGCTGTTCATTTTCCATAATTGTGCTGAGCATTGTAATTTGGAAGGATTTACTTGTTTAAATGAAAATATAAAAACTACTCAATGTAGAGAAACTTAATTATTTATGAAACATACAACCTAAACATGTTATAGTGCCCTCAAAATAGGTTTTTTTTATTTTTTTTTATTCTAAATCTCCTTTAAGGTCCTGCACACATTAAGAAAATACCTTAACGTTCAATCTCATTTTTTTAGGACTCTACAAGTTACATTTTGCTTTTAATGACAACTAGAGTACATTAGTAAAATGTTATCTTCTGATAAGATTTAAAAAATCATAACAGTGGAGTAGTATGTTCACTTTGTAAACTGAACACTTAATCTTCTAACTTGCTTATTTTAACTATTAGCATGATGTGAAAGAATAGAATCCTGCTTTGTGATCCTCCTACATTTAGTCTATTACATGCTACTTAGTTCTTAAATACACATGAACTTTATGTCTGTAATTTTAGATCTATTGTTGCACAGGATTTCTGGCAATAACAGGCCAGTTGCACCAAATAAATGCTGACTTGCTGGGCTGGTGGCTTTGTGAACGTCAGTTACCCTCTGGGGGTCTCAATGGAAGGCCAGAGAAGGTATTTGGTTCACTTTTTAAAAAACTTTTACTCTGCTTAGTGTAGAAGCAGAAATATTATTTTTCTAATTTCTGGAAAATATCATGGACCTCCTTTCAAATGCTGTTGCAAAACTTTTCAAATGTGTTTACTCTTAATCTTGATTCCCTTGCTGTATCATCCAGTATGGGCCCCTGTTTAAGAAGATGCAATGTTCTCAACATAGTTTAAGGTCTCAAAATACCTTGCTGAATCAGGGCCTGGATATATTGTGATGTTTTAGGAATGCTGTATACTACAGAATTTATAAATGTTCGTTCATAAAGTAACCAGAAAAATACTTTGGATTTATAATTTTTGTGGGACTCATGTTGTGTGTGTCCAACAGTTGAATAATGTAATCTGGAATGACTGACTTGCAAGTGGAGACTTCTTAGCACTAGTTTTCTTAATGGATGCAGCAGACAAATGCTTTCAAATTTAAGAGTTTTTTTGTTAAATTATTAGTTGTCCTCATAGTCTCTTGTCCCTCTTAGCCATGAAAATACCATTTAAATGAGTCTCTTCTTCAGAGCCAAAATCCTTTCAAAGAGACTGGCAAGGGTTCAAAAGCAGCAGAACACTTGTGACTGCTGCTGGGGGACAGGAGGAGAGGAAGGGCATCTGTGAATAAGCTGTGTGGAGGAACTCTGTTCTCTGCCCAAGAAACAGTGCTCCAAAGTTGTACTCTGCTCAGTGATGTTTTGATGATATGGCTAGTGGGTTCACAAAACCTAGTGTTACTACTGCAACCCATGTATTTAAAAAACTTAATACTCTACTAATATATTTATTTGCCAGTTACCAGATGTATGTTATTCATGGTGGGTGTTAGCATCCCTGAAGATAATTGGTAGACTACATTGGATTGACAGAGAGAAATTGCGCTGCTTTATCTTGGCTTGCCAGGATGAGGAGACTGGAGGATTTGCAGACAGACCAGGAGATATGGCAAGTTCATTTAAATGTACATTTTAGGTTGAAATTCAAAGTTTACAGGTTTGCGGAAGGCTTTATTTTATATATAATAAAATTTAAACCAATGCAGGTAGTACACAAGTATGAGCAGGGTAATGCTACCTTAGCATATCTGTTTCCTTGAGGGAGCATGTGACAGTCTTCAATATCTGCTGACTATCCCATGCTGAGAATTCAGGACCCTTTCCCTGTTTAAAGCCCCAGCAGATGGCTGAAAAAACATTTTGTTTAAAAGCAACAGGCTAATAAGATTGTAGGCTGTATTGCAGTTGTGACTGTTACATTTTAAAATGCTACAGTAAAAAGAGAAGTAAAAGCTAAAGATGTTTCCTTTAAATAGACTTGTCCAGTTAAATTTGATATTTTTTTTCAGTTAAAAGTGGTGTTGGAAAACATTAAGAATATATGCTCTTGATATTTATAGCTTAGAACAGGGGTTCTCAAACTTCATTGCAGCGTGGCCCCCTACTGACAACAAATTACTACATGACCCCAGGAGCGGGGACTGAAGCCTGTGCCCGCCCAAGCCCCGCCACCCCGGCAGGGGGGGCAAAGCCCAAGGGCTTCAGCCCCAGGCAGGGGGCCTGTAACCTGAGCCCCACCAACCAGGGATGAAGCTGAAGCCTGAGTCCCGTCACCCGTGGCTGAAGCCTTTGGGCTTTGGCCCCAGGTGGTGGGGCTCGGGCTTCAGCCCCAGGCCCCAGCAAGTCTAACACCAGCCCTGGCAAGCCCAGTAAAATGAGGTCTTGACCCACTTTGGGGTCCCAATCCACAGTTTGAGAACCGCTGGCTTAGAATTTAACAAAGACAAATGTGTCAATTTAAACAAAAAGCATTGGGTAAACTAAAGATGAAAGTGAGCTACGTGAAAATAGCATTTAAGATTTCCCATTAAAAATTGTCAGTATATTTAAGGTCAAATTGCAATCTGGTCATCAATAAAAGTGTTGTGGCAGTTATTGTGAGAATTGAATACTGCTGCTACTAAAGCTAAATTCTCTGTTCGCCTTGTATTTAGCTGTGAGACTGAGTACCTTTCCCAGACCTGAGGAAAAGCTCTGTAGTTAGAAAGCTTGTCTCTCTCACCAGCAGAAGTTTGTCCAATAAATTATATTGCCTTACCCACTTTGTCTCTCTAATACCCACAATCGTGAGTTTAGTTAGTTTCTCCCTCCCTTATTTGCTATAAATGTATTCACAATAGTTAGCTGTTCCAGCAATTACTTGTTCAGGCTTGGCTTGTCTTAATTTGGGGCTGCCCATGTCTGCTAAGTTAGCCCTACACGTATAGCAGGAAGCTTTTTTTTATGTCTCTAAGGAGAATTAGAAAGTAACATTAACTTTGGGTCCATGTAGGGGCCTGCCCAACCCCCTGGGTAAATTTAGAGCAGCCTCAGAGCTCCTTTAGCTTACATTTGGCTTTTAATGGCCTATGTATGGGCCTTAGAAAGCAGAGAATAGCCAGTGCTGTGCATTCTGGACATTCCCATGATGTGCCTGCTGTGCCAACTCTTTGAGGAAGGGACAGTCTTTTAATTGTTTTGTTCAGTACATTAGGGCCCTGGTCTGAGGCTGGGCTTTTAGGCGATATCATAATACTAATATGTGGGAGGCTGGTAGCTGGGTCAGTGTAGAGCCCTTAAGCCAGCTGTAAACTGGCCAACGAGGCCTCCTGTGCAGATGGTATACGCAGGGGGCTTTTTCCACCTAATTTATTGCTTATTTACGCTGCAGAGCAATGTAAGGAGCTTTAGTAAGCTGTGAACTAGGTCCTAAGGGTTTGTCTTTAGTGCAGAGTTAGCTCAGGCTCTTACTTGGGTATTGTCCACACACATAATCCTGTCACCTGAGCTAAGTGGTCCTCTCAATTTGGGCTAGCTGGCACAGTTGGGGGTGTAGGTTAGAGCCCTGGTTTCTGTTTTCACTAGGGCTGGCAATGCCCACTTTGCAGTGAGGATGCAGGCTACATCACTGAAGGCATACCCTCAGCCTAAGGGTTTAAGTAAGTAGCCTTCTATGTTGTCTGTGTAGGGATATGCAAACTGTATAGCAGCCTTCTGGAAAATCTGTTCCTAATCTCATGAAGGAATCTCTAAATCTCAGAGAATTACTCCTACCTATGTTTTCTCTTCTCCTATGCCCCATTTTTCCTTCTGTTTTCCCTCCAATTGTGTATTCAGGTCCCTTTGGCTCCCTCTAAGACCTGTCAGCACAGCTCTATGTTCAGAGAGATTGCCAAAGAGCAATATAATGTTGAGTAACAAATATGGAGTTTATGACAGAGCTGGTTTTAGATCATCAGGTTAGCATGTAACTTTTACATTATATATATAGTAGAATCATGAGGAACTAGATTTACCATGTAACAATGCATAGACGAATTGGTGGAAAGAGCTGTCAGACTTTTCCCATTGTCTGCATGCGTGCTATTGAGTTCAGGTTTAAAAAAATTTCTGGTGGCAACAAACATCATCAATTCAAACATCTCAAAGTTGTATCCTAAATGTATACAATTTGAAGCTGGCTATTGGTTTCTTTTAATGTGTGTGAATATTTACTTGTGATATTTTAAAGTAATTGCATACTAAAAACCAGGAAGTTGTGCACTTCCATTGTTCTCTGAAATTAAATCTTCAACCACCATTGAGCTTTCTCAGTCTCTTCTAGCAACTCAGTCGTCTTATTGTCTCACTGTAAACTCATCCAAAGGGTTTTAGTTGTCAGTGTGTATAAATTAGTTCTTAATTTTTTTCCAGGTGGATCCTTTTCACACCTTATTTGGAATTGCTGGTCTATCATTGTTAGGAGACGAACAAATTAAGCCTGTCAGTCCTGTTTTTTGTATGCCTGAAGACATCCTTCAAAGAATAAATGTACAGCCTGAACTTGTGAGCTAGAAGCAAAAGGTTGCTATGCTCAGCTGCTTTGATTTGTACAATAAACCTTGTCACTTTTTCTGTGGATTGTGTCAAAATGGCTTGTTTAAATAAATTATGTGGATGTTACATGTATTGCAGGTTCTGTAACAGATGAAGAAACTTTTTTATCTGCATCTAAATATGTGGACCTGTGGGATCTGTACACTAACTCAAAACAACAGTGTATTACTCACAGTAATAGAGTACTTGAATGACTTGATTTTTTTTTGTATTTCCTACAACATCAATCATAAAACATTTGTCTTGATAATATAAGCATGTATTGCCCTGAGCACTGTATTTAAGAGAAGCAGAGAAAAGATACTTGTAGTTAGAACACTTTGATGTTAGTGGACACGTGTGCATTTAAAACATCCTGTTTAGGATATACCATCATTTTTATCCAATACTGAAACACACAAGTTTTCTTCTCATAGCAATTGATAAGTGTAAAGGTTTTTGTTCTCAGCAAATACAGTTGTTACCTACCAGTAAAGTCCTTTATTAAAGAAAATATTTTTACTACTGGAAATACAATATAATTTGTGTTGAGTGTAGATTGAGACTTACAGGTAATAAGCATTCTACAGATGGCCTCTCTACAGTAGTATGACTTGCCAAATGTGCTGCTAATTGAAAATTTGTCATTGGTTTGAATTACTACTTCATTAGCGCTTGAGAAAATAGTTGCGAAAGAAATATCAAAAATAAAAGTAGCTATGAAAAATATTTTCTGAAGGATGAAATCGTTTGGTCTTCATTGGAGTGCTTAAAGTGCCTCTATTTTACATCCCATAGCATTGTGTGTTTGCATCTGGCCACCATGTTCTGACTGAGAAGGACTAAATGAAATTCCAGTTGGACCATATTAAAGGTAATTGTGAAGGAAAAAATAGCCTTTAACAGTTCCCAGCTTATTTATAGTTAAAGATGTCCTAAAAGATCTCAAAATAGTTCTCCATTTTTTAATAGAATGGTCAATGTAGAGCACTAGTCCTTATTTCAATTGGCTTAATTTAAGGTTATTTTTCTTTAAAAGCCTTTTTGCCAGTCAAACTATTTTTTTCTAAATTAATGGTTCTTTTAGATAAGACTACTGGTAAGAAAAGGTATACAAAGCAAACTAGTATTCTAATTAGTCATTGTTTAAATACGGTATATTTTCTTGTCTTCCACTTTAATTACAATATTATATAGAATTTTTGGAAAGATTCTGGTACTGTATATTGTAGTCAATCCAGCAATGTGTATCACTACACATATGCATTTATCTGTAAATTGAATGAGATATAATCTTCCATCAATAAAGCATCCAGTGAAGAAAATTAGTTGTCCTTTATAACATGTGGAAGTTAAAGTACTTAGTTTTAGTGCAGAGTGCATTGGTATCATTAACTACCTCATTTTATCTTGTTAAATGTTAAGATTTTCAGCTCACTTTGTGGAGTTACAGCAAGATATTAGTACTGTCTTTGGTGACAGCTTGTCTTTGCATGTAGAGATCCTTTATTAAATGTTTTCACACACTTGTTTCTATAATGTATTGATATTTTTACACAACTTCATACTGAAGTATCCTTCAGTGCATATATTGAAAACACGTATTCATTGCAGCATAGCTACTAATGTCCTGGAACTACAATAACAATTTTGAGGTAAGAAGGAAGGTCCTCTCATGGATCAGTAACTGGTTAACACAGGAACCAAAGGGTTGGATAAATGGTCATTTTCAAAATGTAGAAAGGGAAATAGTGGTATCCCTCAGGGGTCTATACTGGGACCAGTGGTGATCAACATCTTGATAAATCAGGGGTAGGCAACCTATGGCACGTGTGCCGAAGGCTGCACGTGAGCTGATTTTCAGTGGCACTCACACTGCCCGGGTTCCTGGCCACCAGTCTGGGGGGCACTGCATTTTAATTTAATTTTAAATGAAGCTTCTTAAACATTTTAAAAACCTTATTTACTTTACATACAACAATAGTTTAGTTATATATTATAGACTTATAGAAAGAGACCTTCTAAAAACGTTAATGTATTACTGGCACGCGAAACCTTAAATTAGAGTGAATAAATGAAGACTCGGCACACCACTTCCGAAAGGTTGCCGACCCCTGTGATAAATCATCTAGGAAAGGGTAAACAGGTGGCAAAATTTGCAGACAATACAAAATTGCTCAAGATAGTGAAGACCAAAGCTGACAGTGAAGAGTTACACAGATCTCACAAAACTGGAAAGGCAGATGGAATTCAGTGTCGATAAGTGCTATACATATAAAATGATGGTGTCTAAATTAGCTGTTACCAATCAAGAAAGCGATCTTGAGTCATAGTGGATAGGTCTCTGAAAACATCTGCAGCAGCAGTCAAAAATGTTAGGCACCATTAGGAAATGGATAAATAAGACTAAATATAATGACACTATATAAATCCATGGTATTCCCACACCTTGAATATGGTGCAGTACTGGTTGCCTCATCTCAAAAAAGATGCATTAGAATTGGAAAAGGTACCGAGCCAGGCAACACACATGATTAAGGGTATGGAACAGCATGATGAGGTGAGATTAAAAAGATGGACTCTGCAGCTGGATGCCGTCTCTTGGGTCCTAGTGCTCATTAGGCTCCCCTTCTACGTGTGCTGGGAGCCATCCTGTTTTCTGTACAATGGTGAATGCCCATGGTGGGTGAGGGGAGAGGAAGGGGATGGGACAGAAGAAGGGGTAGTGGAATAGGGGGAGAAGTGGGAACCAGCATGCAGTGTCCCCTCAGCAGCAGCAGGGGCTCCATTAAGCAGGCCCATCAAACCCCCATCCCAATAAACCCCACCCACCCTGCACCTGGACCATGCTGATGAGCCCCCCACACCCAGATGCCTACCCCCCTGAGCCCCAACCAGATGCACCTACCTGCTGAGCCCCAACCACCTTCACCTGGATCCCCTTGCAGAGTCCCATTGCCCCGGAACTCCCCGCCCCAATGAGCCCCTGTCCATCCAGATCCCGCACTGAGCTGCCCACACCCAGATTGCCCCACACAGAACCCTCTCACCTCAGACCTGGATCCCCCCCACACTTGGATCCCGCTGGGCTGAGCCTGCCTGTCCACACCCGGTGCACCTGGCACAAAGGAGCAGGGTGCCAAGGTGTTTCTGGGGCAGGCCCAGCCCTTGTGCTGTGTCAGGGTCGGGTGCAGCCTTACTGCCGAGTCCCTATCCTGGGTGTGGGGTGGGCTTCAGGGTGATCTCTCACCTGCATGCAACCAGTGGCCTGTGCTCCCCACTGCCATGCTTGAGTCTCCACATTTATTGATAAATAAATTTTGCAGAATTAAAAAATATTGTGGGCAGAATTTTTACTTTTTTGGCGCACAATTCCTTCAGGAATAAGGAGGAGGAGCTGAGGGCTCTCCTGGAGCAGGTGCTGCCTGTCTGAAGTGAGTCCCTAACTCACTGAGAACCAGATGGGCTAGTCTCAGTGGGGCAGCAATAGCCTCTCCTTAGGGCCCCCTGTAGAAAGCAGATGGGGAGTTGGCCAGCTGGTTGACCCCAGAAGCCTGCAGAGGGGAGGCTGAGGGAAAAAGGCCATTTGCCTCCTTGAAGACCAACAGTGAAGCCTGGGGGCACTGAGGGCATGGAAGAAGGGGGCTGTGGCAGCAGGGGAGGAATAAAGGAGACTTGGTCTGTGATGGCCAGGGATTCACAGAGTCCAAGGCCAGAAGGGGCCATTGTGATCATCTAGTTTAACCTCCAGTATAGCACAGACCATAGAACATCTCAAAATAACTCCTAGAGTGTATGTTTCACAAAAACATCTAGTCTTAATTTAAAAATGGTCATTGAGGGATACTCACCATGACCCTTGGTAAATTGTTACAATGGTTAATTACTCTCACTGTCAACAATTTGCACCTTATGTCCAGTCCAATTTTGTCTAACTAACTTCCAGCCATTGGATGGTGTTATATCTTTGTCAGCTAGATTGAAGATCATCATCACCATGTTCCCATTATACCTCCAGTGTTTAGGGCAGCGATGAAGCTCCTCCACTCCTGTCTGTTTCTGGCAAGTCTTTCAATGGGTCCTCAGCTGTGCCCCAGGTTTTTCAGCTCAGCTTCCACAGCTCTTTGCCATGTTGTTTTCGGGCTGCCTCGTTTTCACTTGCCTTCAGGTGTCCATCTTATTGCTATTCTGGTGTTGGGATCTGTCATAACTATAAAGGGAAGGGTAACAACCCTCCTGTATACAATACTATAAAATCCCTCCTGGCCAGAGGCACCAAAATCCTTTTACCTGTAAAGGGTTAAGAAGCTCAGGTAACCTGGCTGACACCTGACCCAAAGGCCCAATAAGGGGACAAGATACCTTCAAATTTTTTTGAGGGGGAAGGCTTTTGTTTGTACTCTTTGTTGTAGTGTGTTCGCTCTTGGGACTAAGAGGGACCGGACATCAATCCATGTTCTCCAAATCTTTCTGAACAAGTCTCTCATATTTCAAACTCGTAAGTAACAGCCAGGCAAGGCGTATTAGTTTATCTTTGTTTTCTCAACTTGTGAATGTTCCCTTTGCTAGAGTGAGATTTATCCCTGTTTTGTTGTAACTTGGAAACTAAGGCTAGAGGGGGTTCCTCTGGGCTCTTTGAATCTGATTACCCTGTAAAGTTATTTTCCATCCTGATTTTACATAGATGATTTTTACCTTTTCTTTTTAATAAAATCCTTCTTTTAAGAATCTGACTGATTTTTCCATTGTCCAAAGACCCAGGGGTTTGGATCTTTGATCACTTTGTACCCAATTGGTTAGGATATTATTCTCAAGCCTCCCCAAGAAAGGGGGTGTAAGGGCTTGGGGGGATATTTTGGGGGAAGAGGAACTCCAAGTGGTCCTTTCCTTGTTTCTTGTTAAATCACTTGGTGGTGGCAGCGTACTAGGTTTTAACCTAAGCTGGTAAAAATAAGCTTAGGGGGCTTTCATGCGGGTCCCCACATCTGTACCCTAGAGTTCAGAGAGGGGAAGGAACCCTGACAGGATCAGTTTCCATTCAAAGCACATGGCCAATCCATCTCCTGGCAATGGTGGTGCTCATATCTTCTTGGCTGCACTGTGTGAATAGATCTTAGTTTGAGATTATTCTGGGCCAAAAGATATGGAGGATTTTTCTGAGGCAGGTTGTATGGAATGAAGACAGTTTGGACATGTCCTACTTTCTCATTCCCCAGAATTCTGCACTATAAAATAGTGTTGAAAGTATGCAGCTCTGATAAATCTTGAGTTTGGTTTTAGTGTTGTATTTTGATGATTTCCAGACTGTATTTAAGTTCCTGAAGGTGTTCCTGGCTTTATTGATTCTGTTTTGGATGTCCTGGCTTGTTCCACCATCCTGGCTGATGGTGCTGCCCAAGTATGTGAATGTTTCTACATTGGTGAAAACATGATCCTGTATCCATAATGGTGATGGTGAGGCAATATTAAAGGTCATAATATCTGTCTTATTGTGGTTGATTTTCAGTCCAATTTGCTGGCTGAATGTGTTGAATCAAGTTGTTTTTTCTTGTATATGGTGTTGGGTATGTGACAGAAGAGTGAGATCATCTGTGAAGTCCAGGGATGAGATAGGTGTCCACTTAATGCCTCTTGGCATGTCTTCTGTTGTACGCAGCATTATCCAGTCGATGGCAATGTTGAAGAGGATTGCAGACATGACACACCCCTGACATATTCCTGTTTTGACTTCAAAACTGAGCTCACTGTAATCAACACTGCATATAAAGTTGATAGAAGGTTTTGATGTTGATTATACAGAGAGGGATTCCATATGCCCGCAGAATGCGCCATAGGCTGTTCCTGTGAATGCTATCAAAAGCCTTCTCAAAATCTATGAATTTTATGTAGAGCTGCCGTTGCCATTCTAAGCATAAGAACATAAGAATGGCCATACTGGGTCAGACCAAAGGTCCATCCAGCCCAGCATCCTGTCTACTGACAGTGACCAATGCCAGGTGCCCCAGCGGGAGCAAACCTAACAGGTAATGATCAAGTGATCTCTCTCCTGCCATCCATCTCCACCCTCTGACAAACAGAGGCTAGGGACATGATTCCTTACCCATTCTGGCTAATAGCCATTAATGGACTTAACCAACATGAATTTATCTAGTTCTCTTTTAAACCCTGTTATAGTCCTAGCCTTCACAACCTCCTCAGGCAAGGAGTTCCACAGGTTCACTGTTTGTTGTGTGAAGAACAATTTCCTTTTATTTGTTTTAAACCTGCTGCCCATTAATTTCATTTGGTGGTCCCTAGTTTTTATATTATGGGAACAAGTAAATAACTTTTCCTTATTCACTTTCTCCATGCCACTCATGATTTTATATACCTCTATCATCATATCTCCCCTTAGTCTCCTCTTTTCCAAGCTGAAAAGTCCTAGCCTCTTTAATCTATCCTCATATGGGACCCGTTCCAAACCCCTAATCACTTTAGTTGCCCTTCTCTGAACCTTTGTTCTGTTACGTTTCATAGAGTGAAGATCTGGTCTGTGCAGGGCCGGTGCAACCATTAGGCAAACTAGGCGGCCGCCTAGGGCGCCAAGATTTGAGGGCGCCAAAAAGCGGTGCCCAAAAAGTCTGGGATGCACACCCGGCGCTGCGGCTTTGATCAGCTCCGGCTGGCCGGGAAGTGTTGTCATTTCGCCTCCGGCCGCCGGGGGCGCTGCACTGCTCCCTGCTGCTCTGCCTCTTCCCCAGGGTCCCGCCCCTGTTCCGCCCCGCCCCGACTCCCCTGAGCTCTGCAGCAGGGCCGGGCCTGCACTCACCGGCGGCAGGAAGTGCAGCGACCTGGCCCCAGCCATGCCGCCGGTAAGTGCTGGGGGGTGGTTCCCCCCGCCCCCCAAGCCAGCCCTGACCCCCCACACGGAGGCCTGGGGCACCACCCCCCCCCAGAATATCTAGGGATGGCCCTGGTACCCGCCACCCTGCCCGCAGCCAGCCCCGCACCCCCTGCCCTGCCCGCAGCCAGCCCCACACACCGTCTCCAGCCAGCCCCGCACCCCCTGCCCTGCCCGCAGCCAGCCCCGCACTCCCTGTCTCCAGCCAACCTCTGCCACACCCCCTGCCCTGCCTCCAGCCCCGCATCTCCTGTCCGCAGCCAGCCCCGCACTCCCTGTCTCCAGCCAACCCCCACCACACCCCCTGCCCTGCCTCCAGCCAGCCCTGCACCCCTGTCTCCAGCCAGCCCCGGCCGCACCCCCGTGCCCGAAGCTAGCCAGCCCCACACCCTGTCTCCAGCCAGCCCCTGCCACACACCCCTGCCCAAAGCCAGCCAGCCCCACACCCTGTCAGGTTATTCATTTATTTTCATTAAATATGTAGACTAAATAATGAAATTAATACATTTTCAAGCCGAATGTGTATTAATTCTAATGAACAATGCCACATTATGCAGTATTCATTTTTGAAAGTTTATAATCGATGCTCTGGGGTGGGGGGCGCAAGGGGGAAGTTTCGCCTAGCACGCAAAGTATCCTTGCACCGGCCCTGGGTCTGTGCATCCACGCCCTTTCCGAAAACCGGCTTGCTCTTTTCTGAGAATGCTACCAACTACCTCTGATATATATGCTGGACTATTTTACACAATACCTTGCTTGGCACAGATGAAAGTGTGATACCACACCAGTTATTCAAATCACTGAGAGTTCCTTTCTTGGGTATCTTCACTATAACTCCACTGACCCCTAGACTGAAGAGCCCCTTATTAAATAGCTCTTCTCCATGTAGATAGGTATAGACTGTGATCAAGTCACCCTCAACCTTATCTTTGCTAAATGAAGGGGAAGGGCAGGAACACCTGGAGTAGAGGAAATCTTCAGGAAGATGGGGTGAGGGGAAGCCCCTGGAGAAAATACCGGTGCAGAGGAAGAGGAATGGGGGTGGTGGTGGCGGTGTAGGGTATATGGGTAGCGCAGCGGCGCAAGGGGCTTGTGAACGTTGACTGGATCACAGGAGGGCCTGGGCTAGGAGCAGCGTGTGGGACAAGGGGAAGCTCCAGGGCATCTCCCCGAGGGGCTTTTACATCTTGTCTGCTCGGGCAGACGGGGACCAAACCCACCGTGCAGCAGCTGCTTTGTATGCCCCCTCCCATGTCGGGGATTTAAAGGGCCAGCCGCATAACACACGGCAGGGCTCTTATGGTTCCCAAAACAAAATGGCTTCCAGGCGGCCATGGTATACTGGATTGCGGCGGCAGTCGCCCTTTCCTGTTTGCGCATGCGCGGGTTTCATGTCGTCGCCGGTGCCGCCATTTTGTGTGTGGCCTCTAGTGCCTACGCTGAGGGGGATGCTGCGGGGAAGCGACGAGAGGAGGCCGGCAGCGCGGGAGGAGGCCTCTGCCTCCTACTCGGGCCGCTGTTCGTCCTCGTCCGGGACGGAGCACCTGCCCCGCTACCACTTCGGGCTGCTGCAAACCCCGCTGAGCACGGCGGGCAGCTCCGGCGGCCCCCAGCGAGAGGCAGACTCCCTCGGCAGGGGCGTCACCCCAGGGCCGGGGCCGCAGCTGTTCTCTGCGGCAGCAGGAGGTGGGGAGCAGTGGGGCTGGCCGAACCCAGACACGCCCTCCCCGAGCTGCCGGGCCCTCTGTACGGGGTCGTCTGAGCAGCCTAGAGCCCTAGATGGAGATAGGCCCGTCCTCCCTCCCGCCGTGCCCTCCCTGGGCCACCAACCCACCCAGGCCAACTGCTGCTCTTGGGAAGGGGAAACAGGAATCTGCAACCCCAGGGGATCAGTGTTACACAGCTTCCTGCATCCACGTGTATCCCGACCCTGAAACATCTCGGCCTGAACAGTTAGATAGGCTGCCTGTGTAAGGAGGAGGATGCTCTTTTCTCCTTTTGATGGAGTTGGAACTGCAGCTCAAATTAAAGTTTCCTATGACAGCAATACTCAGATGTCCCATAATGAGAAGAAAGTGGGGAGATGTGATATTGCTAATATTAAAATAAGAAAAAACAATTTGCTCTCTAAACCCATCAAAAATTCCTCCACATTTTAAAAATTTGCTTCACAGTTTACTTTTAATTACCTAAAATGGTTGGGGTAAGAAGGAGTTAACAGTATTAGGTGAAGTCCTCAACTGAGCCAATAAAACCTCTTCCTTGCAGGAAGTAGCCTCATCATTTTAAGGGTCTGGTCTATGTAGGGTGACCAGACAGCAAGTGTGAAAAATCGGGATGGTGGTGGGGGGTAATAGGAACCTATATAAGAAAAAGCCCCAAATATCGGGACTGTTCCTATAAAATCGGGACATCTGGTCACCCTAGTTCTATGCATGCATTTTGTACTGGTATAACTATTTTAGTTAGAGGTGTAATTTTTAAATCAAAATAGTTACACTTGCACAACCTCTAGGTTATGGACACTGTTATGCCAGTATAAAGTATACTGTTATGTCAGTAGAGCTTAGGGCTGGTCCACACTAGGGGCAGGGATCGAACTAAGATATGCGACTTCAGCTACGCGAATAGCGTAGCTGAAGTCGAAGTATCTTAGTTCGAATTTGGCGCGCTTACCTCGCGTCCGCGCGGCGCGTGATCGACGTTTGTGGCTCCCACGTCGACTCCGGTAACTCCGCTCGCCCTGCAGGAGTACCGGAGTTCGAAGTAGCGCGTTCGGGGATCGATTTATCGCGTCCAGACAAGACGCGATAATTCGATCCCCGATAGTTCGATGGCTACCCGCCGATTTCGGCGGGTAGTGTAGACGTAGCCTTAGTCCCATTCCCTTAGGGAAGCACATTTTATACCAGTGTATCTATATCCACACTAGGGATGATGGTACTATTTTAACTATGCCAGTATAGTTAAAATGGTACAGTTTTATGTAGATAAGCCCTTAGATCCTGTTCCCACAAGCCCTACCTTGATGGGTCAAAAAGGTGTGGTTTTCAGTTGTATTAGCTCAATAAATCTAACATGATTGAAAAGACCTTTTGATGTTTTTAAAAATGTAGTCTAACAATTTTTAGGGCTGTCAAGGGATTAAAAAATTAATCAGATTAATTGCGCAATAAAAATTAATTGTGATTAATCGCACTGTTAAACATTAATAGAATACTGTTTAAATATTTTTGGATGTTTTCTACATTTTAAAATACATTGATTTCAATTACAACACAGAATACAGAGTGTACAGTGCTCACTTTAATTTATTTTTGATTACTAGTATTTGCACTATAAAAAAACAAAATAAGATTTTTCAATTCACCTAGTACAGGGGTAGGCAACCTATGGCACGTGTGCCGAAGGCGACACGCGAGTTGATTTTCAGTGGCACTCACATTGCCCGGGTCCTGGCCCCCAGTCCAGGGGGGCTCTGCATTTTAATTTAATTTTAAATAAAGCTGCTTAAACATTTTAAAAACCTTATTTACTTTACATACAACAATAGTTTAGTTATATATTATAGACTTATAGAAAGAGACCTTCTAAAAACGTTAAAATGTATTACTGGCACACGAAACCTTAAATTAGAGTGAATAAATGAAGACTCGGCACACCACATCTGAAAGGTTGCTGACCCCTGGTATACACCATAACCCTCCTCCCCACCTGTGCTGAAACCAGGGTCCTGCCCCTGCTGAACACCTGCAAGCTGCCACATATTCAACTGTCAGTACTCTAACCCACAATACAGCTTGTGTGGCTCTAAGTCCAAACCCATTTTGTGTGTTCTTGTATGCTCCAGAATATGGAGTACTCCAAGCTTTACTATGTGCTAGAGGTTATACTAAATGAAAGTTGTCTGTTACAGCTGTCCCCCTGCTAAATTCCCTTTTCCCCCCTTCCTTTCTGTTTGTGCTGAGTGGCCACACCCCCGCCATGGAACTGACCAAAGTCACAGCCTGGCCCTGCTCATGGAAATGGCTTGTGCAGACTGACTGGAGCCATTGCTCTGCTCAGGGTGGGGGGCTTTTCGCTCCTTTGTCTAGCTTCTTTGTTCGGACCCGGCTTGGTGTAGGGTGCTCTGCCCCGGTATGCAAGACCTAAAGTGGCCACATAGCTAAGCATATGAGTCATACCTGTGGCTCAGAACATGCCCAGGCATGCCTATGCTTACCTGCAGCCTTTCCCTGCCTTCTCTCCTCCCCTGTATTAAGGGGAACCAATCAAAAGTACTGGCGGGAAACTGCCTGTCCCTTTAAAACCAGACATTTTCTGATCAGATCCTCGGAGAAGGTCCTTGCTTTGCCACCTGGTCTGATCAGCTAGGGGTCTTTGGGGGGCCCTCTCCCCGCTCTCGTTTGTTTTTGAGCATACCCCCGTTTTTAAACTCCCCTCCCACGAACAACGAATTTGTGCCTGGAGATCTCCTGATTATTGGAAGCGAATCGAGTCCTATCTGCGTCCTCTGATGCTGAAACTGCTGTTCCTGCTGCTGCTTTGGGGATTGGTAAGGAAAAACCTCTTGCACACCCCCCTTGTTCTAACTGCTGGCTTTCCTTTCCCCAGCAGGCAGACCCAAGCTAACTAGTTAACCGCCCCCCCCCCCCCCCNGAATTTTCCCTGGTTTTGCATTTTCTTAATAAAGTTTATTTTGCACCCCACCAATGCAGTAGTTGTCCCCCAAGATCCCCTACCTGCTGGCAGGGACAAAAGTAATTAGTTGTGGTGAATGAGGGCTCAGCACAGATGCTGGGCTCCACCTTGTTCAGCCTCAAGGACCATTGAAGCCAATGGGAGTTTTTTCATAGCTTTTATGGCCCTGTCTTGATGGCCAAAAAGAGTATAGTTTTCAATTGCATTAGCAGGAAGTAGCTTAACACAACTGCAAAATTATTAGAGCTGTCAATTAATTGCAGTTAACTCATGTGATTAACTAAAAAAAATTAATTGCGGTTAATAAAATTAATTACGATTAATCGCAGTTTTAATCGCACTCAAACAATAGAATATCAATTGAAATTTATGATATATTTTAGATGTTTTTTCATATATAGTATTCTGTGTTGTAACTGAAATCAAAGTGTATATTTTTGATTATAAATATTTGCACTGTAAAATGATAAACAAAAGAAATAGTATTTTTCAGTTCACTTCACACAAATATTGTAGTCCAATCTCTGTCGTGATTTACAAATGTAGTTTTTTTTTTGTTACATAACTGCACTCAAAAACAAAACAATGTAAAACATCGGAACCTACAAGTTCACTCAGTCCTACTTCTTTTTCAGCCAATCACTATGAGACAAGCAAGTTTGTTTACATTTACAGGAGATAATGCTGCCGTCTTCTTATTTACAATGTCACCAGAAATTGAGAACGGGCATTTGCTTGGCAGTTTTGTAGCCGGCATTGCAAGTTATTTGTGTGCCAGATATGCTAAACAAAAGTCTTAAAAGAGCAACACTCTGATGCGAAAACTACAGAACCCGAACCACCAAAAGAGAATAACAACCTTCTGCTGGTGGCATCTGACTCAGATAATGAAAATGAACATGCATCGGTCTGTACTGCTTTGGATTGTTATCGAGCAGAACCTGTCATCAGCATGGACCCATGTCCCCTGGAATGGTGGCTGAAGCATGAAGGGACACATGACTCTTTAGTGCATCTGGCACGTAAATATCTTGCAATGCCCGGCTACAACAGTGCCATGCGAACACCTGTTCTCACTTTCAGGTGACATTGTAACAAGAAGCGGGCAGCATTATCTCCTGCAAATTAAACAAACTTGTTTGTCTGAGCGATTGGCTGAACAAGAAGTAGGACTGATTGGACTTGCAGCCTCTAAAATTTTACATTGTTTTATTTTTGAATGCAGGTTTTTTTTACATAATTCTACATTTGTAGCTTTCATGATAAAGCGATTGCACTACAGTACTTGTACTAGGTCGGGGTCGGCAACCTTTCAGAAGTGGTGTGCTGAGTCTTCATTTATTCACTCTAATTTAAGGTTTTGCGTGCCAGTAATACATTTTAACGTTTTTATAAGGTCTCTTTCTATAAGTCTATAATATATAACTAAACTATTGTTGTATGTAAAGTAAATAAGGTTTTTAAAATGTTTAAGAAGCTTTATTTAAAATTAAATTAAAATGCAGAGCCCCCCGGACTGGTGGCCAGGACCCGGGCAATGTGAGTGCCACTGAAAATCAACTCGTGTGCTGACTTTGGCACACGTGCCATAGGTTGCCTACCCCTGGACTAGTGAATGTCAAGTCCTATAATGGTATTTCAGTCATAGTATTTTGTGATCAAGATTTCTATTACATAAATGTGGTGGTGTAAACTGTATTTTTGTGCTAACCATCTGGAGATAATTTCAAGAAATCCATTAGGCATTTAGCAATTTCTAAGTGCAATGTATTGTAGACCAATGTACCATATTTTCATAAAATATAGGATACAACAATGTTTTCTTTTACAGACCTTGTTATGTTAATGCTTTATGTTTATTTTTTTTACATTTAATGCAGTCATCGGATATGAGAAAACATATTCTTGCTTTATTTAACACAAGATGGATCAAAAAATGTAAATCTAATTTCAGATGGTTCTTTACTTTCCTATACGTTGGTGCATTTATCTCAAGAGAACAGATTTAAAACCAGTTAAAGATCTTAAATAAACACAGATGGCCTGCTCTTTGTTACAAAGTTACACATCACTTTGAGCTGTGAAAAATTTTGTGTCCCGTGTAATGTGGTTAAACTGAACTGGGTACGTCTACACTACGGGATTATTCCGAATTTACGGAATTCGATTTTTTTGCAACCGATTGTATAAATTCGATTGCATGCGGCCACAGTAAGCAGATTAATTCGGCGGTGCGCGTCCATGTACTGAGACTAGCGTCGAATTCCGGAGCGTTGCACTGTGGGTAGCTATCCCATAGTTCCCGCAGTCCCCCCCGCCGCCCATTGGAATTCTGGGTCGAGATCCCAATGCCTGATGGGACAAAAAACATTGTCGCGGGCGGTTCTGGGAACATCCTCCCCCTCCCTCCGTGAAAGCAACGGCAGACAACCGTTTTGCGCCTTTTTTCCTTGGTGAACTGTGCAGACGCCATACCTCGGCAAGCATGGAGCCCGCTCAGCTCAAGACAGCAGTCATGAACATTGTAAACACCTCGCGCATTATCGTGCAGTTTATGCTGAACCAGGACCAGAAAAGCCAGGCGAGGAGGAGGCGGCTACGGCAGCGCGGCGACGAGAGTGATGAGGACATGGACATGGACAGAGAATTGTCTCGCGCCACGGGCCCC